>JBBBDQ010000367.1:2655000-3175000 GCA_037127315.1 Ascarosepion bandense
TCTATATTTTTATGATTCCCTAAAATAGTTGATTTCCTGTTCTTTGGTATAGTTTTCCCTTTTTATGTATAAAAATTTCTTTATTTAAATCCCCATTACTTATTTATTTCATATATAAAAAATTTCTTTATTTAAATTCCAATCTTTCTTTTTCTGACCTTACCTTTCCTGTTTTAGATTTTAATGTAGATTAATTTGATCTTTACAACAGTCAGATCATATTTTATTTTGAAACAGAAAATTTTTGAAAACCTTTTGGCAAAGCCGAATTATATGCCATGTTTTCTATTTCTCCTTTTCTTCTTTTTTCTCATTTGTTTTTATGTATCTAACCCTTTCTCTCTATCCTCTCTGGGTTAACAGTTGTCATGTCTGTATATCCAACACATGTTTACCTTTTTTTTGGTCTCCTTTTTCTTCCCTGTTCCTCTCATAACTTTTCCCCGTCTCTTCTTTTTTCTTTTTCCCTTATTTCCCCTTTTTCTTTTCCTCACCTTCCATTCCTGTGACATGCTTATTTTCGATTTCTTTACACAAATATACACATTTTTGAAATGTCCCTTTCACAGACTGAGTTGAATCCAATTCACGCTCTTTCTCAGTCTTCTCTTTCTCTTTCTACAATTGAGATATTTGCATTGTAACATACCTTCCATTCTCTTTTTTTCCCTCCCACATTTTTTTCTTGTTTCTTTCCTTTTCCTTCTTTTTAAGTGAAATTCTGGTGTAAGAAAAACTTTTGAATTTTTACATAAAAAAATGATTGTTAATGAGGCAGATTTATTTCACAGAAATGATCATCAAATAAATATAATTTTTAAAGTTTTATTTGAAAAATATACATATTTGGCTCTGTAAATAAATAATTTTATTTACATTGAGCCCTCTGGCTAGATCAGGTTTAATATTTATTTTTAACAATTATTATTAATGGGATCTTCCTTGGGATTTTACCTACATAAAAAAAAATTGATGTTGTGTATTTATTATTGAGAGAATCATACATGAATTCATTTTTTCTTCTATTATATTCATTATTTTCTTTTTCAGGTAAGTACAGTTCCTCTCATCATTAATTGGTAAGAAAATTTTAAATTTTATTTGCTGGATTTTACAAGATTATCATCTGTCTGAGTAGAAACAGAACACTCAATTTCTACTTTTATTGTTTTTTTTTTTAAATAAAAACATTGGACACTTTAGTACACACCTTTATATATATATATATATATATATATATATGGAAAAACCAGTATATAAATATTTATAAAAAAAAACTCATGGCAAAGTCTTGTTCTTCAGGACCCCATTGGACTAAAGTGGTATTTACATTGATGTGATAACACATGTTTAGGAAGGAAAGGGGATGCTGAAATCTTAATATTTTTTAAAGTGTTTTTTTGGTGAGGTGACTCATTTACATAGAAAGTCAATAAGAGTATAAATAGCTACACCTATTACCCATGAGTTAGTTAAGTGCTTACCACTTTGAGGGAGTTAGTAACACCGCATAAAAATCATATTGCCAATATCTAAGGGACCAAATTAACAATTATCACTTGATGATTACAAGTATACTCAAGCGTGGCTTAGGATTCTAGCAGCTAAATCTAGAGTTAAAAAATCTGTAGAATTTAAAATTGGTTGAAGAAGAAAACCAGATAACTTATCTCTTCTTGGCAACTGCGGGTTGTGAGGTTATCATAAAAGTATCAGCCATTTTACACCAAAGGCAATTGGAGGAAATGACCGTCAAAGATATTACAGCTAATTGTAAAAATCATAGCACCTTAGAAAAAACTAGTGAATGCAGAGAATGTGAAATTTCTTTGCACAAAAGAACAAGTGGCAATTGAAAATTCAGAAGTTGTTCTGGCAAGGGAGCCAGTTATAGAAATATTTGACTTTAGAAAGGAAAAAATAGTAACAACTGATGCAAGTGAACACTCAATTTTGAGAATATTAGCTCAGAATGGTCATCCTATAATGTATCTTTCGAGAAAATTGTCTAATACCAAATCAAATTACTCAAATATTAAGAAAGAAGCATTGGCCATAATATGGATGACAAATAATGCTTGTCAGTTTTTGATTGGAAAGAAATTTCTAAAGTCTCACCAGAATTCATATTTAATACTAGGAAGGAACTTCTTAAAGTAATATCATCTAGAATTCTAAGATGAGCCATAATGCTAATGACGTTTGACTTTGATATTGTGTACATGAAAAAAATGCCTTTCTGTATGTAGATGCTTTGTTGAGATTGAGGCTCATTACTTCTGAAATTGAGAAAGTGGAAGCAAAATTCAAAGATACTTTCTTACATTGGGTTGAAACTGATATTTTGTCGATAGACAAATTAGCTGTGAATATGAAGCAAAGTCCCATACTGAACAGGATATTGTTCAAGATAAAAATAATAAGTGGAATAACAGCTCATGGTAGAAAGCCATTTTGTAAAAAGGTTAAGCACAAATTAACTGTTGAAAAGGATGTAATGTGTAATGGAGACATAGTCATTCCACCAGAAACACAAAGGAGGGAAGTTATAAAAAGCATACATGACAATGTTCATTGCAGAATAATGTCTGTGTAGAGGGGGTTAAGGCTAGAGATATAGTGGCCAGGTTATACATAGAAGTATAGTAAATGGTGTAAAATGTACATTGAAAGAAATTTCAGACAGACAAAAACACATACATGGGCTGAAGAATTTCAACTTTGAGATAGAGTACACATGAATCATGTTCATGTTAAATGATGTGGGATTATTACTTGTAGATACCTATTCAGGGTGGCCAGAAATAATACAGGTTTTCAATAGAAGAAATTTCGCTGTGAAACAAGTGTTAAGGATCATATTTTCAAGGCATAGAATTTTGGGAACACTAGTACTTGACAATGCTCCATAGATATTCATAAATGATTGAAGTATACTTTTAGGCAGATCATTTATATAAAGAAGAAAGAGGGTTGGACTGAGAAGCAAGCCTTGGGAGCTAACCCTGCATTGATCGCTTGATCTTTGTATTACTGGCCGTTAACAACAACCTTCAGGGAATTACCTGTTAGGAAAGAATTAATAATTAAGAACATTGTTCCTGTGATTCCATAGCTAAAGAACTCATGCAGCAACCCTCAATGTCATACCTTGTCAAAGGCTTGTTGTGGGTTGTTCTGGTGATGTGTTACCTTTGTCTGAATGATTTTTCTTTTATATATATCTATATAATTTTGTTTAAAGGTTAAAAAGACATTATCAGCCCACAATGGAATTATGAAAATGGCAAACAAATCATATACTAGATACAAAATAAGTCAGTTAAGTGCCATATGTGATACATGCTTTGGGCGATCATGTCTCGAAAGAGACATGACCAACTAGGCAGAAGATTATCCTATAATTGGTTGCCATTGATTTCTGTGGTAGACTGGTTACCAGCCAAGGATATAGAACCCAATTTGTCCTGTTATTTAATCCATAACTGGAGGGAAGAGATGAATTAATACCTTTCCCAAGGGTATTTGTGTGTAAGTGAATGCAAGGAATTCAACTGGAATTCACTTATGTACAAATACATAATAAACAAAAAACAATAAAATGCTTTAGTATACATTTTATAGAAATGATTGTATATTCTAAAAATCATATAGATATATAAAGATAAAAATTTTTGCCTATCTGGTGGTAGCAACATATCCTGGACATCTTTCTCCTTTGGCTGTTAAAAACAAAGAGAGAGGAAATGTTTATTTTTGTTTTCATTGGCAGTAAAATGCTTCTTCTGCATCATGAGATTATTCCATATTTATGTAACTATATTTTTATAATCGAATTTTTCTTTCTGGATTGGTAATTACCATTCTTATCTGTATTTTAAAGTATTTTATTAACTTTTGATTTTTCTTTTAAAGCGGGAAATTACTGGAAAGTAATTGAAACTCACCTGAAGTGAACTGAACGTGTAATGCTCCTCATGCCAATGACATTTCCACAGAGCCTCTCTCTGGCATATGATTTCAATGAATTTCTTTTGAATATCTTCTTCTCGAATTCACATTTAAACTAATTGGGGTCATCAGGAGAGAATGTGTACTGTTTCAGGGCCTTCCTCTCAACATTTTCACTTGCACACCAGCACCCCTCACTGATGTGAGGCCCTATTATAACAATGTACTAGTATTTCTAGTGTATCATAGGTATACTATTTCAAATATCCAATGGTGAAATTAGATTTACAAAAAAATGGCACACCTCACATTCTGAGAATACAACCTCATTACGCATTCATGATCAGTATTTTTAGTTTTAATTATTTTGGTTCTAGACTACTACATAGTCTCATAATAAAGTTTAAGAGTTAGTGAGTAATTTATTTGTTGCTATCACTACAGACCTTTGTTAGGGTGGCACCCCTGTCAGTCTATTGACTAATGGACTATTTCTGACGTCACATCCGGTTACCAGGTTCTGTCTTCCGGGCAGTCAGATCCAGAGACTGAGAGAGTAAAGGTCGTAACCTGATTTGTCCTGTAGCTGAGTGGAGATATGACTCAGCTTTAACAACTATTTGTATTTTGTTAATACATTATTTTATTTCACTGTTTCCGAGTCTTCACGTTATTTATTTCAACAATAACTCCACAATAGCCTTTTAAACATCTAATGCAATCATCCATGAGATGTATTTAATATCCAGCACCTCAAGGTTTTAATTGATTGTAACTAGTCTGCAGTGAAATGTAAACCACTGCCTAATTATCATAGCTAATGCATAGGGGCAATGTAAGTGGCTAATGAGCAAGAGGAATGGGAGACTAGAATATGTGAGATTAACATCTGTTGGACTGAGAAAATATGAAGGAAATCCCATTCCATAGTGCAGACATTTTTTTCTTTTTATTTCTGTGTCTATGTAAATCTTGACAGCTGGACAATGTTAAATAGTTAATTCATAGAAAGAAATTGCATATTTTGCCATTTTCAATGTACACTAAAATATTTTGGGGTTTGCTATATTTTCATTTTGAAAGTCTCCTGAAAGATAGCATACTGTTCTTTTTAAGTTTATCAACGATTTGATATTCCTTCAGTATCACTTGTACGTTGAATTTCATTTCTAGTCAGCATTTCTCAAAGTATACCAATTAAAACTTTAGAGTCAACAGCAATTATTAAATGTAAATAAATAGCAGAACTGCCCAACAAAAAGATTTGACAAATTTTGTTATAAACAATTACAGTAACAAAGAAAAGAACAAGAGAGAAGACAATATAAAGCAAGCAAACGATATATTCAAGGCAAATTAACAATCATACGGCAATGTTGTCCTATATGGTCAGATATCTCAGGGTTCTCAACAGGTTCAAAAGGAGAATCTGGAACATGATCGGTCCCGACCTGGCAGCTTGACTCCAGCCACTTTCTCACCAACAAAACGTGGCTTCCCTCTGTCTCTTCTACAAATATTTTCATGGCTTCTGCTCCGACAACCTTAGCTCACAATAGCAATCATTAAATGTAAATAAATAGCAGAACTGCCCAACAAAAAGATTTGACAAATTTTGTTATAAACAATTACAGTAACAAAGAAAAGAACAAGAGAGAAGACAATATAAAGCAAGCAAACGATATATTCAAGGCAAATTAACAATCATACGGCAATGTTGTCCTATATGGTCAGGCGCCACTGCTAGATATCTCAGGGTTCTCAACAGGTTCAAAAGGAGAATCTGGAACACGATCGGTCCCGACCTGGCAGCTTGACTCCAGCCACTTTCTCACCAACAAAACGTGGCTTCCCTCTGTCTCTTCTACAAATATTTTCATGGCTTCTGCTCCGACAACCTTAGCTCACTGGTGCCCCTTCCACTCGAGCAACCAGACTGGCAACAAGGTTCCACTCTTTTACAGTTAAATCAACCAAATGCAGCTGCCACTTCTACTCCAGCAGTTTCTTTTCTTGTACTTCCCACCTGTGGAACTCCCTTCCATATACTTGCTTCTCTGATGGTTACACTCTCCAAGAATTTAAATGCAATGTCAATTCCCATCCCTTATCCACTTGACTCCAGTCTTTCTCTCATTCTTTCCCCATCACCCTGTGTATCTTGTTTTTTACCTTTCTCACTCTACCCTCACAACTGTCTTCACACCAGTATTCCCATCCTTCTCTTGCCCTTTCTCTGACACCCACTGTAATTGGTTTGTCTTTCTCTTCACTCTCCTCCTGCTAAAACTTTCACTCTCCTTTTATGTAGCTCTCTGCACACCACCTTGCTTGAGGTGAAACGATTAAAAAAAACAATAATATGGCAAAATGTTCATAATCTAAGAATTGGGATTGACACATAAATGCAAATTGGGATGAGTGAACATAGCATTCTGATTTCAAGGAGAGGCAAACCAGGACTCAGTCAGATGACACTGACAAATGGCCTATCTTATTGGCTAGGAAGAGATCCCAGCATGTATTTGTGTGTTTCTGCCGATAAATTGAGGAGGAGAAAGTGTTTTTTTGCAATCATTCCTCCACCAGACTGGACCCAACAAAATTTTTAATCTTTTTTTTTTTTTAACTATTTCTGTGTTCAAGTATGTTCAGTCGTATAAAACAAAACTTTAAAAAAAAAATCAATCTGAGCAAAGTGATAAAACTGCTAGGGGGTTACTGCATCTTAAAGAATACGAGAAAAAGGAAAACTTTATTCTGGAGACAGAACATTAAATAAGACAAATGACATTGTATTTAAATCTTTGAAGACCAATTATGACTGGAAAGCAAGAGGCAAGAGAGAGTTCTACAAGCAAGAAGTGCAAGAGAGGAACTATTAGTACAGAACTTACAGTTAAATCTTGCCATTTCAACTGTAAAATGATGAAACCTAGCTGCCAATCTAGTACGGCACTTAAATTTGTAAAGTTAACGTACCAAAGAGAAAAATCTCATGAGAACAATTATCATTAAAATATTTATAGAAATGGCACAGAGAAGTTACATTATGATGATTTGAAAGTGAGATGCCAGCTTCACAAATGACAGATGTTAGAAGCATTAATGTGCAATAAATCACAAATAATTATTGAAAACCTGGACGTCTGTTAGATCTGTCATGGGCAGTGGTATAGGGTGGCTTTTTGAGAAACTGTGGCAATTTAAGTTATTGAAGCTTCTGTTTAGCCATTCAGTCAGTTTAAGTGCCATACGTTATACACGCTTTGGGCGATCATGTCTCGAAAGAGACATGACTGACTGGGCAGAAGATTATCCCGCAGTAGTTTGCCATTGTTTCTGCGGTAGACTGGTTGCCGACCAAGGCTATAGAACCCAATCTGTCCTGTTATTTAACCCATAACTGGAAGGAAGAGACGGATTAATACCTTTCCCAAGGGTATTTGCGCGTAAGTGAATACAATGGATTCAGCTGGAATTCGAACTGGCGGTTCCCCGGTTTCTCGTTCCGAGCCGATATCCACTGTACCACAACGCACATCGTTTAGCCATTAGCTGTTATAAATACATATTTTCTCAACCTAATTAATATTTAGGATGTGCGTTGTGGTGCATTGGATATTGGCTCGGAACGAGAAATCGGGGGGCCGAGTTCAAATTCCAGCTGAATTTATTGCTTTCACTTACGCGCAAATACCCTTAGGAAAGGTATTAATCCACCTATTCCTTCCAGTTATGCGTTAAATAATAGGACAGATTGGGTTCTTTAGCCTTGGTTGGCAACCAGTCTACCGCAGAAAGCAATGGCAACCTACTGCGGGACAATATTCTGCCCAGTCAGTCATGTCTCTTTCGAGACATGATCGCCCAAGCGTGTATCACGTATGGCACTTAACTGACTGACTGAATTAATATTTTCATACCACTAAAAATTTAGCACCTGGTGAAATCAACCCTCTGGCTCAATCTATGCTACACCATTGATCATAGTTAATATTTCTGCACCTTGGGTGCTTTTAACTACTGCATGAATTCTTTTAGATTGTCAATACAAAAGGAACTCATTTGCATTAATCTCTTCTAGGAAGATCTTGCATCCTCTTTGGGAACCACTATAACTAAAGTTGGTAAATTCATCATGAATGTTAACTCCCAACTGTAGACTGTATCAATCAACAAGACTTGGAATGGTAATGTGTAACTTTTCTTTCTTTGTCATCTTGATAATTCCATTTACTTGTCTGATGGATTCCTCTTTGTTCTCTTTGAGACGACTGGTCAGATAAGTTACATCAAAACTCAGAGATCAGACCATGTTTGTGTTGCTAATCAATTTGGTTTTCCAATTATCTATCCAGCATATCTTACTTGCTTTGTCACTGATATGTTCATCACTGCTTCTATTGTTTTTAAGTTCAATCTGCTTGAGGCTTATTTGCTCTGCATTACATGTCGGTCAAATATGTAACAAAACTTCATGAACCTTCAAATTTGATTACAAATTTAAATTTGGGTTTATCAATAATAGCCACGTTAAATTTACTTGTTCTTCCCCAAGAAAAATCATGTGTTGAAATGATAGTGTATAATTTTTTATCATGGTACCGAACTTGAAAAACCTATTTTCCTGAAAATTGTTTTAAGAGAAAGATTCAGCCTTCTGTAGTACAAGCTGCTCAATCAATGTTACTGTGTAATTCTTTATCATGGTTAGTCAGTCAGTTTAGGTGCCATACATGATACATACTTGGGCGATCATGTTTTGAAAGAGACATGACTGACTGGGCAGAAGATTATCCCGCGGTAGGTTGCCATTGCTTTCTGCGGTAGACTGGTTGCTGACAAAGGCTATAGAACCAAATCTGTCCTGCTATTTAACCCATAACTGGAAGGAAGAGATGGATTAATACCTTTCCCAAGGGTATTTGCGTGTAAGTGAATACAATGGATTCAGCTGGAATTCGAACTCGGCTCCCCGGTTTCTCGTTCAGAGCCGATATCCACTGTACCACAACATGGTATCAATCTTGAAAAATCTATTTTCCTGAAAATTGTTTTAAGAGAAAGATTCAGCCCTCAGTAGTACAAGCTGCTCAGTCAATGTTACTGTGTAATTTTTTATCACGGTACTGAACTTGGAAAACCTATTTTCCTGAAAAATTAGTTTAAGTGAAAGATTTTATAAATTTCAATGCCTCCATAGTACAAGCTGCTCAGTCAATCAGGCTGCTCTACAGTCAGCTGGTTCAGGGGGTATTATGTTTAGGGGTATAAGTTATATGGCAGGTTTGAGTAATTATATTCTATTACTCAAGCAGATATGCACATTGTAATGCAATACTTGTCTCTCGTTTCTTCTATGTGTTTTTAGGAGGTAGGTGATCATGACCCTCTACATCTATCAACTTTTCTCTTATTTCTCCCAAACTCTTCTCTGCGATCTACTTGCTTAAACCCATCAAGTATGTCACCTGTTGCTTTCCTCTATCTCTCTTTTTCTGTCTCTGTCTTGTGAGTATCAGACTCTCCAAGCCCTCCTTCCTTGTTATGTATCCCAGAAACTTAAACTGTCTCTTAATAATGCTTTCCTTTTTTCTTTTCATTTCTATCCTCTCCATAACCTTGTTGTTGCTTACATGTTTAGTCCATGGTATCCTCAGCATCCTTCTGTAGAACTACATTTCACTTGCTTCAAGTCTTTCTTTATCTTTCATGAGATTGTTCAGCATTTGCTGCCATATAGGACAGACATCACATAAGAGACCAGTACACTTCTCTTTGTTTCTAACAAATTTTTCCTGCCTCTCAGTTTTTTGAAGGTCATCCTTGGCTCTGCCATTACACCTTCATATCTCAGTATTGCACTTTCCATCTGTCAAAACACTTCCCAGGTATTTAAATTTCTGTATCTGCCTGATTTTAGTACCTTCTACCAGTGGTTGGTATTTTATGCTTCTCCTTTCGCTGGTGACCATGCAATCAGTTTTCTTGTTGTTTATGTTTAGTCTTTTTTTTTTTTGCTTTCCCTTGCTAGCTTCTGAAGAAGGTCCTGTATTTATCTTTACATGTCTACTATCAGCAATGTGTCATCTGTGTATCTTATATTGTTAGGGTTGTGGCTGTCAATGATGAATCATGGCAGACCTAGCTCTCTCATAATTGTTTTGCTATACAGGTTGAATAAATCATGTGAGAAAAAAAATCCTTGTCTTACACCAACTGCCAGTATAGGTTCTTAATTATTCTGTATATTTTATAGTGTTAAGATTGTGGCTGCCAGTGACAAATCCTGGCAGGACTTCTAGTTCTATGAAGTACTTTTTTGTCATGTGTCGTGTCCCTTCAGTGCGTAGGCGATCATGAACTTTCACTTGACCCTGTCCCTTATTTTTCCTTTTGGTAATCAAATATGTATCATGCTGCTTTCCTCTGTCTCTTTCCTCTATCTATCCTTTGAGTATCAGATTCTCCAAGCCATCTTTTCTCATTATATGTCCCAGGAACATCAGCTGTCTCTTCCTGATGTTAAGCCTGAGTTTTCTTTTTGCTTGCATCCTCTCTAACACCTCATCATTGCTCATGTGTTCAGCCCAGGGTATCCTCAGCATCCTTCTGTAGAACCACAGTTCTGCTGCTTCAAATGTTTGTTGATGCTGCAGGTTTACCCAGGACTTAACAATAATTTTTAATGCTTTGGATTATTATAGCAAAACCACCTTCTCATCTTTATTGACAACTAACAGTATAGCCAGGCGTTTCTCGAGTGTAATGAAAGCTTTAAAACTAATCCATGGTCCTGGAGCTCAGACTCTTTGTACGTTGGCATGAAAGACTAAAAAGCAATAGTTGTTTCCAGTTAAAACAAAACTGTAGACTGAACGAAAAATGAATGAATGTAAGTCAAATTTTGATTTCCTGCTATCGATATCAAATAAGTTTTTTTCGTCATAAACTGAATTTTGGAGGCTAAATAAGTCCTCTGAGGAACTGGTATCATGGCCGAGACTAAGAACTACAATTATACCTACTTAGAGCGAAACCTGAAGCAAAAACTAAAATAAAAGGGCTGAAAAAAATACAGACATACAGTCAGATAAACAGACACACACACACAAACATTCTTGCCTTTTATATATATATATATATATATATAATCGATTTTCTGCACTATTGTAAGAACGACAACATTGAAACTTCTGAATATCGTTTCTTATGTCTTTGTCTATGAGTGTATCAAATTTGATTAAAATTGGACCACTCCTTCTATAACCCAATTTTTTTGATTATCGATTTTTGATATTTATCAGGGGTACCTTGACACAAAATCTACCTAAAAACACTTGCAGACACTTATAGTACAACTGTGTAAATTTTCAAGAAAATCGGTTCAGCCGTTTTGGAATCTATACGTAACGGATATACACACACACACACACACATACATACACACACACACAGAGACAAAGTTCCATTTATAAATAAGTTTAGATCTTCTATAGAAAAGATTTTTAATTTCTAGCTGCATGTAAAATGTAATTGGCGAAGTTCTTCCTGATGCTTCACTTTAGCAATTCATGTCTTCCACATACTTTGCAGGCATTGTGAAACTGTTTAGTGATCAATATCAAGCTTTTGAGCTGATTCTAATGTTGATTGAGTGGGGTCATAATCCAAATGGGTTTGCAAGTCATCACTTACAAATACTTATGGTCTACCACTGCAGGTTCTGTCCCTTAAGTAAATGCACTTTCTTTGAACTCTACAAGCCATTCATTAGATGTACGGCTTTCAAACTAAGAGGCTTCATAAATCTTTTTCATGTCTTCTGTTGTCCTTCCAAACTTGAAAAGGAACTGCATGCAATGTCTTATTTGTATTTTATGTGTGTTTATTTATTTTTATATTTTTGTCAACACAACATAAATTACAGTATTTACATTATTCAAACTATTGTCCTTAAGTACATATGGCCAAGTGGATATAGACGTTGGTTAGTTCTTGTGACAAGACCCAAAGAGTAGTGAGTTCAATACCAGGCTACAGCAGTAGTGAACAAGTAACTTATGGGGTTAGAAGGAGATAACTCATGACTACCAAAAGAAGCACTACTATGCAAGGAATGGAATCCATATACCCCAGTAATTGCAATAAAATGTTCAGTTTGAAATTCCTAGCACCTGAAGAAGGCCGGAGTGTACAATGGCCAAAACGTTGTACAAATGGCAAAAATGATGCGGACAATAGTCTGAATAATGTAAATACTGTAAATACTACCTCAGACAATATCGACAAATACAAGATAAATTAAGAAGTAAATACAAAACAGGTTTTCAGTCGTCTGTCAAATCTCATGTTTGAAAAAATGATTTCTGGGAACTTTTGCATACAATTATGACAATTTGTTTCCAAAGAATATGAGTATTCTGAAGTTTTCTTGATGAAAGCATTAAGCTCTGTTCCTGATCATCACCTTTACTAAAGGTAGCTTAAGATTGTGTGTATATATATATATATATATATATATATATATATATATATATATATATAAAATGTATTGAGGCAGACAATGATTGTCTATTATGTTTAATCATCATGTTTAGAATGGCTCATGACTAAACATAATAGACAATCATTGTCTGTTATATATATATATATATATATATATATATATAGGTAAGGAGGGAAATAAGTTTATATATATATATCAATATATAAATATTAATCAGGTATATAAGTCTGTAAATATATGTATGTGCATGAATGCATGAATAATGGTATTATGTATCTGTATCTTTTACACTATTTTTTTCATAAAAAAATGTAAATGTAAACAAACCAGTTACCACCCTAACACCCTGCACTTAGACATAACGACCACTAATTTTATTCTATTTATATTTAAGGCTAAATTATAAATCTGATTTTTTTTCTCGCACTATGTTTTTAATATCCAATTCCATTTTTAGGTTTTGATATTGACCTAACTTGACTATATATTTAATAAATATAAAATTAGTTCATGCAATTTTATACCCATTTTTTGCATTTATTTTGTGTTAATTCTTTGTGATAGCCATGGGTCTGAAGAAACTAAGTGCTAAAGACAGTAATGATAAGAAAAAGTTTAAAGACACTAACCTCTTCCCAGCTTCACCATCTTCTTCACGCCTAGATCGTCTCCATTTTAAGTTTAGTAGCTTGATAAAATAGTTTATTTTTTTAAATTCTTTATTATTATGTTTTATTATTGTTAATTTTTTTAACTGCACTTTTTCTGTTTAAAAAACTTAAAAATAGGCATTTTGGTGGTTTTTTTTTTTTGAGGCTGAAATGGATTAATTATTTTTCTACTAATTTCAATGGGTAGAAATGGTAAATTTTCATTTTAAGTCCCAACAACTTTTCCCCTTCAAATTTATCCAAAATAGCATTATCTCTGTGCAAATGTATATGCTGAACTCAAATCAAGTATTAGTTATTGAAGAAACTTCCCTTTTTTTATCTAAATGTCCATAAAAAAAAACCGAACTATATCTTGCATTTTTTCTCTCCCGTAACTCTCACGAAGTCATGTAATTAACTGCAGAATGACAGACTGCACATGTGATCGAATTCCGGTAATTAAAGTAATGTGCTATTGTATTTCTATGCTTATTACTCTCAAAACAAGAAGTACATTGCCGAAAGTTTCAGTGAAGAACAAAATTCGACAGAAAATTGCTGCCTGTGTAGAACGTCATTCTGCAGTTAATTACATGACTTCGTGTGAGTTATGAGAGAGAAAAAGTGTGAGATATAGTTTGTTTTCTTTATGGACTGTCAAAGCAAAAAAGGTAAGTTTCTTCAATAACTAACTAATTGTTGATTTGAGTTCAGCATATACATTTGCACAGAAATAATGCTATTTTGGATAAATTTGAAGGGGGGAAAAGCCGTTGGTACCTAAAATGAAAATTTACCATAAAAATTGCTTTTGATATGAGAAAATTGCAATACAAGCTTGATCTGGTAATGAATTAAACTCATACTTTGAGGTCCTTCTCTCTCTCTCTCTCTATATATATATATATATATATATAATTCCAAGTGAAGAGGACTCGAGGTTTTTTTTATATATCTTGAGTTCTCTGGCATTTATTTTATTATGAACAGTGCTCAATATAATGAGTATTATGGAGCTTAATATAATATAATATTAATATTATATAATCTCACAGCCTATAAGGAACTGGACACTAAAGACATTGGACTTTATAGAGATGATGGACTGATAGTAATAAGAAATACCACAAACTTCAAAATAGAAAGGGTTAGAAAAATGATACATAAGGAATTTAAAAATCTAAATTTAAAAGTAACAATTAAAGCTAAGATAAAAAAAGTAGATTTCCTCGATGTAACTTTGGATCTAGAGAAAAATATACACCAACCATACAAAAAACCAAACACAAACCCTTTATACATCCACCCAAAATCTAACCACCCTCCTTCTATCATCAAGCATATACCCTCATCAATAGAATACAGAATTAGTAGGAACTCGGCTAATGAGTAAGTGTTCAATAAACATAGCGATTTTTATAAAAGTGCATTGAAAAATAGTGGATACATAAACTCAAATATTAAATATGTAAACAAGAAAAGCAACCCTCGAAGAAAAAATAGGAATAGGAAAATCATCTAGTACACACCCCCTTACAACCAGATGACTAATGGTAGGTTGGGAAGAAAATTCCTCGAGCTAATTAGGAAACACTTCATGGAGAAAAATCCACTTAGTAAGATCTTTAATAGAAACACTATAAAATTAAGTTACAGCTGTATGAATAATCTAGAAAAAATTATAAAAAATCACAATAATAATATTTTTAAAAAATTCAACAAAACTAGTAAAAATAACCAGACAACAGAAAATAACAATTTAGACGAGAAAAAATGTAATTGTAAAAACCCCATAAACTGTCCGCTAGAAAATAGGTGTTTGACGAAATCGATAATATATCAATGCGAAATATGGACGAGGGAAAACCCAAAAAATATAAAAGTCTATATAGGAAGCACTAAAAACACTCTAAAGCAGAGAATTTCCCAGCATACCTCTTCAATTAATAATAGCAAATACAGAAATAGAACATCCCTATCAAGATATCATTGGTACCTAAGGGAAACAAACAAGACACCCAAAATAAAATGGAAAATCCTAAAAGAAGCTAAAACATGTAAGTCCTTAAAAGAACCATGTTCATTATGCTTATATGAAAAACTATTTATTATTAGATCCCTCAAAAATAAAAATTTATTAAATAAACGTAACGAAATTAATGACATTGTAAATGATTCACATTAGAAAATGGATAAAACCTAAATTAAATAACATACTCACCGATGAATTAAGTAAAAATAGAAATGAAAATAAAAATAAAGCCAAAGATAGAATAAGTTAGTTGTCCTTTTTTTTTTAATAATTCCCCCCCCCCCCCATTTGTATCAGGATAGTAAACTTTACAGCAAATTGATAGATGTAGCGAAAAAATAGCAGTTCGATGTTTACTCGAAGGAAAGCAGACAAGAGGGGAATAGGGTCAAGGAAAAAGAAAAAAAGAGGAGGAAAAAAGTTGGTTAGCACGTAAATTCCTCGAGGTTAAACCCCTAAGTGAATCTCCATTCTGATTAGCCAAACACACACACACAAAAAAAAAAAACACCCACATACATTCACAGTAAACCAAAAGTATTTGTCATTTGAATGTAAATCGTTTGCACAACCACACCAGCATTGCCTGATGATGAGAATTAATCTCGAAACATAGAAATTTCCATGTAACAATGAAAAATTGACATAACCATATAATTATACATATATATATATATATATATATATATATATATATATATATATATATATATACATACAGTAATGTTCATCCTGTACAAGATCCAGAGGCTACTCAAGGTAGAGGATTACATTAAGGGGTAGTTTATATGGATAGGAGGGAAAGACAACCGTTGACTTTAGATTTGATTTACAATAGTGTTTATACTGTACAAGGCTTAGGGGCCACTCAAGGTAGAGAGTTACGTTAAGAGGTAGTTTATATGGATAGGAAGGAAAGATAACAATTGACTCTACTATTGAACAAGTTAAGATTGTAGTGATTAGGGAAGTCTCCTGTAAAATGAATAGAAGAGAAGCTCAGGTATTTATTTAAACTTTAATAATTTTCTAGTGGCAGAAACATTTTTCGTCCTGTACAAAGCTCAAGAACCACTCAAGAGGTTTACAGAGTAAGCAGCACAGTTTATGCAAATATGTAAAAAAGATAAGAGTTAACCCTAGAATTGAGTTAACATTGTTGTGATCAGGGAAGTTGTTTTCTATAAAGCAGTTGTTTGCGGAAAAAAGCTGCTCAAATGGAACTTACATCTCACCAATGGAATACAAAGAAAATGAGGATAGTTCACTACAATGAGTGTGTCATGGCAGGTCTAATTCTGAAGGTTTAAACTGGTGGAACTAAGGAATGTAGCTCATCTGAGCACCTTCCAAAACCAAACATATGAAACTGGATTTTTATTTTTATTTTCTTTTGAGAATTGGTTGCAAAGTATTATTTTTGCAATGAAACAGCTTAATAAATAAATAAATATTGTTTAACATTATTTTGTCAATTCTCAAAGATTTCCAAAGATTTTGAGAAATAAAAAAGGTGGGGCTTCACCCAACAGGAAGTTGCAGATTAATAGGCTCTACCTACATCCCCAATAACTTTTATGATAAATGCAATCAATGTTCAGTAGAAAAAATTAAAATATTAAAGTATCCTAAACAAAATTTACTTTTAAACTTAAAAAAAGAGTTTATAAGTAAGTGTAGACATAAATTTAAATTTAGGTTCAATCTTCCTAATAATTAATCTAAAATAGTTAATTAAAATAGTTAAAGTAGTTGTTTTATTTCTTCTTATTATATAACTTCATTTTTTTAAAATCTATATTCCTTCTAGTTCTATTGTTTTAATTTTTAAATTAAGTTATATATTTTTTTAAATTTTATCACCCCGAGCAAGGCGGTAACACCACTGATGTGCAGGGGGCTACGTAATAGTGAAAAGATTGGAAAAAAGAAAGCCGGAAACCACATCCTAAACAGGGAACAAGGAATGAGCCTCTTAACCTGTTCAATAGACGTGGGTGGAGTGTGAATCGGGCGATAGATAGATCTATCTACTTCAATTGAAAAAAAAACAAAAAACAAAGTGAGAAACCACATCCTAAACAGGGAACAAGGGATGATCCTTGTTTGTTTTGGTATGAACATTATTCATAGCCCTTTAACAGTGACATTGAAATCTCTAATTTTGTTTGACTGATTTCTTCTTTATTTTTCTTTTTTCTTTTATTTTATTGCATCTTTTTTTGTTACTGTCATCTGTGTGCTAAGCCTAACATTTCCTGTTAGCAATGGTCAGTCTCTTTCTTTCTTCTTCCCTACTCTTACTTTCTTTTTTTGTACACACACAAACAAGTTAAATTTATTTTCCATATTTTTTGTCTTGCTGATGAGATGGTTGGTTAAAAATAGCTATCAAAATGACCGCCTAAAATTAAGAAAATTTTTATTTTTATTTGTCTATATTTCTGAGATAAGGTAGTATTTATACTATTTACATTATTTGGACTATTGCCTGAATAATATAAATAGTGTAAATATTATCTCATACTACCTACCAAGATGAGGAAAATAGTCAAAATAATGTAAATAGTTGAATTTTTATAAGTAATAAATATTGGCTCTGTAAATAAATTAATTTAATTACATTACTGGCTGGAACAGTTAATATTTAATATTAATAGGATCCTTTGGGATTTGTCAGCAAGCCTATTTTTACTTTATGACCTATATATATATATATATATATATATATATATATATTAAAACACATTAAAACTCTGAATAAACACTCCTATTCAAAGCAACACAAAAATAATTACAACAGTCAAAACATGAGGGAAAAAAACGCTGGACATAAACACCCTTGAAAATGGTTATAGAATTGGCCATTAAAAATTAATTGAAAATTATTGGGATAATGAAAATTATAGAAGATTTTTGTAGCCCCTTACTCCTACAAAATAGAAAAAACATGTGCGTATGTACATATATATATATATATATATATATATATAAACCAGTTGCATAACTACACACAGAATAATCTTTGAAAATAAATGTAGTAATATTCAAAAGTACCCAGGGGAAAAAATAATATAAAATAAAAGGTAATATGATTTTTGGCAAATTTAGCAATAATGCAAAACAACTTATTTGCAAATTTGAAAGATTTAATAAAAAAAAATTCACAAACAGAATTTGTACATATTTAATAAAACATTTTTGAGAAAATTTTTGCTGCCAAAATACACCTTTGATAAAGTACGCTACAAAAACCTGTTGGAACTGCTCAGCAAACTTGAGAAGGATATTAAAATAATCAAGAACCTACACTGGCAGCAAACCACCCGTTTATGAATAACAAAAATGAGTTCATCAGATATACAAAAAATAAAAAAGCATGTAAGACAAGGATATATTGTCACCGGACTTATACAACTTATACTGGGAGGTAATTCTTGGTAGATTAAAAAAAAAAACAACCAAGATTTATTATTGATGGACACAACCTTAACAACATAAGATATGCAGATGATACAGCATTGATAGCAGATGAAAACTACAAAAACTCTTAGCAGATGGTAGTGAAGAAAAAGGAGAAGAAAGGACTCATGGTTGTTAGCAAAAGGAACAGCCCTGAATGCATATTAGAGATATGAAAATCAAACAAGTACAAAAATCTGTCTGTATTTCTGAGATGAGGTACTGTAACTTTTTACACTATTTGAAGTGTTGTTCTCATTGTTCATCTTCATCTTTATTGTCATATTCCCGTTGTTTCGGCCATAGTATGCTCCGACTTTCTTCTGGTAGTATTAGTGAGAATTTAGAACCCTTTATTTAGTTCATGGGGGTCGATTGGTCTAATACTATGTACCATATCTTTAGATATCTCAGTTTCAATTACCTCAACTGGTAACTCAACTCACCAAATTTTTGTTCCCTCTTCTGTGGCCAGGTATTGAATTGACAGCTCTTTGGTTCAAGTTACTTTTAGGTTCACTCAACTCGCATTTTTATTCACAAGGCCATGTTTTTATCCACATGAATCCTTGGAAATACCATTGCACAAATCTTTTGAACTTAATAACTTAATTTCTCAGTTTTCTTTTTTTTACCAGAGCTCATATTATAATTTTTGTTATTGTTGTTTTTCTCTAGTATTACTGGTTTTCCTATTGTTTTATGTCTATGATTGGCTGGTTTAAGAAATTTTTGTAGCCTAGCATATGTACTGATTTCATAAGTTTTTGTATTTTCCAATGATGTTCTCTGTCTTATTTCAACTTCATCCAACAGAAAGTGGTGATCTTCTGGTTCCCTCTTTAGATGGTCAGTCATGTCCGCCTGATTTTTCTATTTCTCCTTATATTATGGTCTTATGATGTTCTTATCTTAAATGGTCGTCATGTTTCTCTTTTATATTTCTTGCCACAGCTGCACAAGATGACGTACACACAATCCTTAATTATATTCTCCCTTACGGGAGGTCTTACTAGAAAAGATGTCTGCATAGTGTTGAGAACATTCCCGGAAAATAGAAAATTTTTTTAAAAAAGCCCATATGATCAATATAATCACATTCAAAAGTGAGAATAGTGTGTTGAAAGTGTTCAAAAAATAATAGAAAGACACCCACTCAAATTCCAGATAAGCTCAACATGGTAAGCTCAGAATAAATGGCTAAAAACGTAGCTGAAATTGCTAGAAACAATAGATAATGCAGACAGTTTTCGCACTCCTTTACTCCCACCAAATGGTAAAAAGTAAAAATGCTGAAAAAACAAAAAAAAAATTGATTAAATTTTGCTTCATCTGTCATATTTATTGAAACATGCTTAAAAGAAATTTTGTCACACAAGTATACATTAATATATATATATATATATATCTGGTGGTATTTTTTGGAAGAGAGTTCTAAAAAGCTGAAGATTCCAATGTTATGAATACTGGACCAGGTTCTGGATGGAACTTAATGCAAAGGCAGGTGAAATGCATGCATTAGAACTTTTAAAATTACTGTTTCTTGAACCGAAAAAGAAAAAAGCAGAAAGCTTTAAACAGCCTTCTGATTTACTGACTGAACTGTATTATTATTAGAAACTTAAGTACTTTTTAGGATTCACAAAAAATTTATATATATATATATATATATATATATATATAAAATTAATGTGGAAAATTTTGCCTTTTAACTGAAGAGAGTCATGCTGACTTTGAAGTTTTCTGAAGGCACCATTATGTGCCATCACTTTTTGTGAAGGCACCATTATTGTGTCCTCACTGCTCAGGCAGGCTTTTTTCACACTGCTATTAATGGTCTGTCTCCATATTGAGTACTTTATGACAAAAAAACCTGCTTGTCAAAATATCTTTTATCAGTAAGCCGCTGAAAAAAAAAATCTTGCCAACAAACATCATCACAACACTACGCACACACACACACACACACACACATATATATATTGTTTAATATTACATTAGAATATGTAAAAAAACTACATGTACTATTTAATAATAAATATGAATTGCTATATCTTTATATTGTTTTAAATTAATGCTTTGAATGATGCAATTTTATTCTTTTTCATTTGGATATATATATATATATATATACACACACACACACACTCACACACATATTTCTGTGTGTAAGAATTCGTTATAGATACATCTGCACACTGCATACAATTCTTTATAAGATTATACATTATATAACACCACATAAATATTTATGCAAATGTATACATACAAATAAATGCAAAAACATACATATCTAGATAAACATACAGAAAGTTCTTAAATATAAGTTACAAACAACCATACATTTCAAATCATGTGTAATCTAATCTAAATCTAAACTTATTTATAAATGGAACTTTGTCTGTAAGTGTGTGTGTGTGTGTGTCTGTTACCTATAGACTCCGAAACGGCTGAACCGATTTTCTTGAAAACTTACACAGTTGTACTATAAGCATCTGCGAGTGTTCTTAGCTAGGTTTTGTGTCAAGGTACCCCCGATAATCGATAATCGGAAAAATTGGGTTATAGAAGGAGTGGTTTGATTTTAATCAAATTTGATCCACTCATAGACAAAGACATAAGAAATGATATTCAGAAGTTTCATGGTTGTCGTTCTTACAATAGTGCAGAAAACTGATAATATATATATATAAAAGGCAAGATGTTTGTGTGTGTCTGTTCATCTGCCTGTATGTCTGTATTTTTTTCAGCCATTTTATTTTAGTTTTTGCTTTGGGTTTGGCTCTAAGTAGGTATAATTGTAGTTCTTAGTCTCAGCCATGATACCATTTACTCAGAGGACTTATTTAGCCTTCAAAATTCAGTTTATGATGAAAAAAACTTTTATGATATCGATAGCAGGAAATCAAAATTTGACTTACATCCATTCATTTTTCTTTCAGTCTACGGTTTTGCTTTAACTGGAAATAACTATTGCTTTTTAGTCTTTTGTGCCAACGTCCGAAGAGTCTGAGCTCCAGGACCATGGATTAATTTTAAAGCTTTCCTTACACCTGAGCAACGCCAGGCTATACTGCTAGTATATATATATATATATATATATACTAGGTGTGATTGGTAAATTGTTGCAATTATTTTATTATTTCAAATATTCTTTAGGCTAAGTCTGAGCTCCAGGACCATGGATTAGTTTTAAAGCTTTCATTATACCCGAGCAACACTGGGCTATACTGCTAGTCAATACATATATAAGCGGCAGAAATGACTGTACAGGAAATAAACAAAAATAACCAATGCAATAAAAACAAATTAAAAAATAAATTGCTATAAAAGTCGGATAAAATTATCCTTAAAATTTTTGAAACATGGAAAGCTGCAAGAAAGTATTAAAAAAAGCATTGCAATGAACTGATGGAAAATTTTTTGGATGCAACAACATTTAAAACAAGAGTTTATGAATAAAACCATTTTTCTTACAATTCATAACAAGCAATTTTTTTCCTTTAAAAGAAAGATAAAACATTATTGAAATATATTATCCAACTTGGCAATTTTTATTTTTGTTTAGAGCTTAAACTGAGACATTTCCCAGAGATGAATTTAATTCTAATAAGCAGCAAGAGAAACTGTTTTCTTTATTCAAATATTCTTTGGGTCAAGACATTTGATTGCTTCAACTGACATTTATTCTTGTGGACAAAGAGGTCTGAGTTCAATACCTGGTCACAGCAGAGGTGAACACACCTTGGAGAGCTGAGTTACTGAAACAGATATTCAGAAAAGGCATGGCATATAGAACTATAAAAATCTATGCCAGTAGACTAAATGAAGGGTCAGTTTGAAATTCCAACTTATATCATCTGAAGAAGGATGGTGCATACAATGGCTGAAACATTGTGAATATGGCAACAAAGAGGAGGAAAACAGTCCAAAAAATGTAAATTGCATAAATATTTACAGTACCACATCTCAGAAATTACATTTTTAAATCAAATTCTTCATCCTTGTTTTTAACAAAAGGTAACTGAATTATGATACAGGAAAACAATTAATTTACAAAAAGTCATAATCCTAATACATACATACATACTTTATATATATATATATATATATATATATATATAAATTAAAATAAATTTTCAAAATTCAAAAATGTTGAATGAACATTTCAACATGAAATCCCTAAGAGAGAATTCACATATCCTCAGTAACACAGTCTAGATCAAAAAATTTTTGTATTTTGAAAATTTATTTTAATTTATATTGACTCTGTAATTTTAATTACATTGAGCTCTCCTCCTGTATCATTTTTTTAATATTAAAATTTTTAATATTAATTAGGATCAGGTTCTTGGAATTTACCTTCCTACTTTTCCGTTTCAGATTAAAGTAAAATAAAAATATATATACATATTGTGTGTATTTTGGCAGCATTTTTTCATTAATACAGGTTTTGTTGAATAATATAAACAAGTTTTGTCTATTTATTTTGTGTAGGATCCATTCATATCATCTGATAAGATTGATGGTGCTATTGTTGAAAGATGACAAGAAATCACAGTAATTGTTGATTTTTTTCTCAGGTCTAAGTTTTCAGCTTACATAAGCCATTATCAAAGAATGAACATTAACATATAGTGAACATAGAACATTTAAGTTATTAACAAAGTGGAATTAAATAAAGAGAATTAAATCAAAGAGACAAGTCCATTTTTGCCGCGGCGGATAGAACGGATCTTACACAAAATAAATAGACAAAACTTGTCTATATTATTTAACTAAACCTGTATTAATATATATATTTATATATATATATATATATATATATATATATATATATATATAGACTTGAAGCAACAAAAGTTAAATTATTGTTTTGGACATGATTATCACAAAAGATTTTTGAATCATTAGTAAATTGAGAATGTCTTTTACAAATATTTACAGTACCTCATCTCAGAAATATAGACAAATGTGTTGTGGTTAATAAAGTGGTTTATATATATATATATATATATATTTTAATTCAGATACTTCAATCCAAGGGAAAAAAGCAGGAAGGTAAAAAGGAAAAGTAGACTAATTTTTCTCCAGTTTCTGAAAGGTTTTCTCTGTTGCTGAGGTGATGTGTCGTCCCCCGTGGGGATCTTCATATCAAAATGGCCATTCAACATCTTTGAATTAATCCTTTTTTAATATATATATATATATATATATATAAAATGCATTTCTACAGTAAATTAAATATTTAAGAGTTTTTCTTCTTTATTTATCATATCTCTACAGAATGTTGTGGATTATGGCTCTTCACAACTTCCTGTTCTTTGTATCTTTTAATAAATTTTTTTTTGTTATTTTTTGTAAACCTTGTTCTGTCATCCATTTACTCAAGCTCAAAAGGTAAACATATGCATTGTTTTCCTCTATCTCTCTTACCTTCAATCTATCCTGTGAGTATCAAATTTTTCAAGCTCCCTTTCCTCATTATGTGCCCTAGAAATTTCAACTACCTCTTTATGATGTGAAGTATCAGTTCCCTTTTTGTTTTGTCACCATCTTTTTATAGAACCACATTTCTACTGCTTCAGCTCTCTCCTTCATCTTTGAGATTATCCAGCATTCCCTGTGAGAAGGACAGATATCATGTAACAGTTCAGTATTCTTTTCAGAATTTTTCTTTCATCTTAATACTCTGCTTAGCTTATAGAATGCCTTCTTAGCTATCCCAATATGCCTTCAAATTTCAAAGTTGCACTTTCTTTCCTCCATTAAAACACTTCCCAGATATTAAATTTTTTTAATTATTTACACTACTTATGTTACTTGGAGGCTACTCGTTGGTCTAGGGGTATGATTCTCACTTTGGGTGTGAGGGGTCTCGGTTTCAATACCCGGATGAGCCCGTTGTCACTTTATTTTAGATGTGCATTGCAGTGCACAGGATATTAACTCAGAATGACAAATGCTGAGTTTAAATTCCATTTGAATTCCTTGCATTCAGTTACGCACAAATACCCTTTGGAAAGGTATTAATTTGTCTCTTTCCTCCTGTTATGGGTTAAATCATAAAACAGATTGGGTTTTATAGCCTTGGCTGACAACCAGTTTACTGCAGAAAGCAATGGCAACCTACTACGAGATAATCTTTTGCCCAGTCAGTCATGTCTCTTTCAAGACATGATCACCCAAGTGTGTTTCATATATGGCAGTAAAATGACTTAACGAAATGACCTTCACATCATCAAGATGCATAAAATCTAAGGACAGATTGCTGATATTAGAGAAAGAAAAAATATTTTAGAGATGGGATGAACAGATCGGAGAAATTTTCCATGACAAAAGAAAACAACCAATAATATAGTTAAGTATTGAAGGACCGGAAATATCAAAAAACAAAGTAGAATCTGTACTGGCCAAATTGAATAGAAGCAAAGTTGCAGGGTCAGATGGAATTGTAATAGAGATGCTGACAGCCTTAGATAATTTTGGTAGACACAATCACAGAAATAATAAATTAAGTCTACAACAGTGGTGAGATACCCGAAGACCTCAGCAGATCTATTTTCATAGCACTGCCTAAGAAACTGATGACTCAATCTTCAACTCCAAGAGGTTTCATGCAAAACCCAAAGCTCGGATAGACAATCAAAATAACTTCCTGTTTGCAGATAACTGTCCTCAATACTGCTGATTTTCTAAGCATCACTTAGATGTGGTACAAGGCGGAAAGTATAGGGGAACCAGTGAGGATTGAAATCACTACTCAGTTAAAACAGGTTCTAGTGAGACAGGCTGGCTAACCATTACACCATGTCGCGGTCCCCAAACTGTCCTCAATACTGAATCAGGAACTGTCATGCAGACAAGTTAAATGACGCCTGTGAGAATTTCACCTTAACAATTAATACAAAAGAAAAAGGATGAGGAAGAAAATAATGAATAAATCCCAAATTAAATTTTTGACATGATACAAATGAGACAGAAAACAATGCCAAGACACGGAATGGAATAGAAAAAACTACACAAAGAAATAAAGATCAAACGCAGACAAGCTAAAAAAAAATAAAAATAAATAAATGGCGCAATGAAAAATATCCAGAAATAGAAAGAATGAGTGTCACAGATAAAGGAAATAAAAGAAATAAGAGAACAAACAAAAGAAAAGACATGCTCATCAACAGGCTGCATAAAATCCAAGAATGGAATGCTGATATTAAAAAAAGAAAAAATACTTCAAAGATGGAATGAATATCTCAGAGAACTCTTGCACAACAAAAGAGAACCACCAGCAATACACAAAAATACTGACAGACCAGAAATATTAAAAACTAAAGTGGAAGCTAAATTGAACAGAAACAAAGCTGCAGGGCCAGAGGAAATTGTAATAGAGATGCTGACAGCCTTAGACGATTTCGGCATTGACAAGATCATAGAAATAATAAATTAAATCTACAACAGTGGTGATATACCCAAAGACCTTAGCAGATCTATTTTCATAGCACAGCCTAAGAAACTAGGCAGTGATGACTCAATCTTCAACTCCAAGAAGTTTCAAGCAAAAGCTAAGGCTCAGATAGACAACCTAAATAACTTCCTGTTTGCAGATGACTGTCCTCAATACTGACTCAGGAACTGACATGCAACACATTGTTGACAAGTTCACTGATACCTGTAACAATTTCAACCTAAGAATAAAAAGGGGATCATTGTTATGCCTCACCCAGTTCTAGGGAAGTTACATTGAACCCAACATCTTCATCAATGGGTAACAACTGAATGTGATTGACAAGTAAACATACCTGAAAAATATACTCTCCCAACCTTTCATCATCAATCACAGTGAATATCAGACTTGCTACATTCAGCAAACTCCCCAAAAATGTACAGAACAAGAGAGGCAATTTTTCCAAGCACTTAATACAGAGTGAAGCAATTCAGGTTTCAAAATTTTACTGTTTTTCCAGTTAGGATCTAAAAAAAAAATATCTTATAAAGTAGGGACAGATTCATTATACCTAAGATTTTAAATGAATTTTTAAAAGTGAAAAATTGGAATGGAAGCTTTTATTTTGATTTTAATTTAACTGATACCTGTAACAATTTCAGCCTAAGAATACAAAGGAGATCAATGTTATGCCTCAGCTAGTTGTAATAGAGATGCTGGCAGCCTGAGATGATTTTGAAGACGTAGGGAGCTGGTTAATATTTCTTGGTTTTGCCTTGTGTCAGACATAACCGAACTCCCTACAGCTAACAAGTTTTATCCAGAATTATCATCATCAGAATGTTGGTAGCAGGTTAGAATGTGTGGATTAGTGTGTGGAATAATGTAAGAATAAAAATATACATTTTTCATTTTAAAATAGAAATTTATTAAATGAAAGATTAACAAGAATTTGTAGAAATTAATGTTCAATTAGAAAGTTAAGGGTATCAAGAGTTTTAGAAAAATGTTCATAGTAGTAATTGTTGAAAGAATGTATGCGAATGTAAATATATATGTATGTGTTTGGTAGGAATGTCTTTGGATGGAGAAGAAGAAGTAAAAGAAATCAGCTCACAAGAAAGAAAGAGAAAGAGGAAATATGTCCAGGTCACTTGAAGCTTCTCCTGTTATATTCTAGCTTGTCGTCTATGCTGCTTCCATGTGTGACTGTCTTGACTGACGCTGATTAATCCATTTATCTTGTCCTTTAGAATTTTGGACTTGATCATTAAGATTATCCTTTAATCTTGCAAGTCATTTCCATTGGTCAGAAAATCAATTTAACACCTACTTTTCGAAATCTGGTTTCGACTTTTTCTTTAATGGATACTGGCATAAAATGCTCTATCTTTATAATTAATCAAAATATTTATTTACATCTACTCATCTGAATAATCAAGAAAACTTGTTAGGAAAATATGCGTCCTCAAATAAATTTAAAATATGCTGAAGTTAATCCATTTTGTTACAGATTTCATAAATAAATTGTCTTTGTTTGCATTAAAATATGAAAACAGAGCAAATATAAATATTAAACAAAAATTGGTAAAAATGTGTGTTTAAAAGCACTATTCAAGCTTTGTTTGACTATTAGTCCAGCATAGTCCAGTGGTTAAGACATATCAGATCTAATGACGATTTTCCCTAGGGGTACAGGTTTGAATACTGGTGGAGGTCACATATTTTTATAACAAGATTTCTCAATTATTCAGGCTACTAGATGTAAATATAGGATGTGCGTTGTGGTGCATTGGATATCAGCTCAGAACGAGAAATCAGGGAGCCGAGTTCGAATTCCAGCAGAATTCATTGCATTCACTTACGCGCAAATACCCATGGGAAAGGTATTAATCCATCTCTTCCTTCCAGTTATGGTTTAAATAACAGGACAGATTGGGTTCTATAGCCTTGGTCGGCAACCAGTCTGCCACAGAAGGCAATAGCAACCTACTGCAGGATAATATTCTGCCCAGTCAGTCATGTACCTTTCGAGACATGATCGCCCATGCGTGTATCACATATGGCACTTAACTGACTGAGATGTAAATATATATATACTATTTAATTATAAAAAAAAGCAGATTATCTACTCAAATACGAGTATCCATTAAAAATAATGTTTAAACAAAGTAAAAATATGTTAATCTATTGTGCAACAAATTTCATATATATATATATATATATATATATATATATATACTTACATACAGATGAAGAGAACCAATAGGTTTAGAATCTTGCAACCTCCAGTATTTACTTTTTTCAAAAAGTGCTCAGTACATTATAAATCATAGAGCATAATATACTTAAATTTTTTTTTTTTAATTAATTTAAATTAAAATCAAATTCATTCTGAATCAAATAAAAATATTTTAATCATACCAAAAGTCCTTTTAAGTCAGGTTAAAAAAAGAAGTGTTTTCTTCATTTTGTTTTTAAAATTGCTGCGATGCATAGAAATCTTAAAGAATGTAGCCAATAATGTATACATTGTACTGGATGTAAGCAGTCTAAACTCAAGCTGAATAAAATGACATTTCCTGTAAGCATCGGAAAAAAGAACCCACATTCCCTACCATATAAGCTATATTTTCAAATTTCAAAGTCAACATTCATTCTGATTAGTTAAATCAAAGCTATAAAATCTAAATTTTTCTGTCTTAGCCTACCATATTAGCCCTTTAAATAGCAAATGTATTGTTTTCTGAATTCAAATGTAAATCATTTTCACCATAGTTATTAAACATTGCCTAATGATGAGATAAATCTTGAAACAGAAATTTCCGTGTTACAATCTAAACTAAATTAATTTTAAATAAAAAACAAATTTGATTATATATATATATATATATATATATATATTTATTATAAATTATACTTTAGAACATGTGCAAACTACAATCTACTACAAAAGTCTACATTTTGTTTTGACATTGAAAGAAAAATGCCTCATCAGTCAGTAATGATAGTAATAAATGTTATTTTTTAGAAAATAAAGAAAAAAACTTTTATTACCATCATTACTAACTACCTGAAGAGACATTGTTCTTTCAATGTCGAAACAAAATGTAGACTTTTGTAGTAGGTCGTAGTTTGTACATGTTCTAAAATATAATTTATAATAAATATTCATAGCTTTATTTCTATATTGAGCACTGTTTTAAATTAATGTCTTGAACGCTATGAATATTTTCTTTGTTGTTGACTCATTTGGATATATATATATATAAAATAAATGCTCATGTGAATTCCAGCCATGCATAACACATTTAGGCTCAGAGTGAACGCTCCTATTCAAAGGAACACAAAAATAAATTACTATATAAAAGTCAAAACATGAGGCAAAAGTAACAACCCCAGATACATAAACACCATTGAAAATGGTTATAGAAGTGACCATTAAATATTATGGAAAGTATTGGGGCAATAAAAATTTTGGTAAATTTTTGAACCCACTTACTCATACAAAATGGTAATATATAACAATTGAGTAAATACACACAGAACAATCCTTGAAAATGAATCTAGCAATATTCAAAACTACCCAGGAAAAAATAATATAAAATAAAAGTTAAATTTGAATTTAATAAAACATTTTTAAGATAATTTTTGCTGCCAAAATACACTTTTTCATACGCACTTATACATCATTCATTCAATAACAAATTTGAACACTCTTGGCTACTGGTGTGTGTTTACATTGTGTATATAACACGCTAAAATCCACCTTCCTTCACTGAGCGCCCATGGCTCAGAGGTAGAATCACCAACTGATGTCAATTTGGTTGGGTTTCAATCCTGGCTACTGATGAGCTGTGATACAGCAAAACAGGACTGTCTGCAGATGACTATATGTATATATGTATACATATATTTGTTTATTTAGGCAGCAAATCTTCTTTTAGATATGTCAGATTAAATAAATTGCAAACATCGTGTCTGCTTATTTTTAATAAAATTCATTCATACTTATGAATAAGCTTTCTCATATTATAATTGAAAGATGTATATATATGTTTGGGCAGCAACCATTCTTTTAAACATCTTTCATTAAATATTGCATGAAAAAAGATTTAATGAAGTTTTTTATTTAGTTTAAAAATCAAAAGCCTCCATGAAAATGACCAAAGAAGTGTTTGAAAGTGCTTGGGACAATGAAAATTATGGAAAATTTCTGTACTTTCTTACTCTTACAAAACAGAAAAGCATAAGGATTCAGGAAAAACCTAATAAAAATTAATTAAATCTTCCTTTCTGGCTTTATTTAATGTGAGACATTTGAAAGAAAGGTTACTGCCTAAAACACACACACACATATTTATATATATGTGTGTGTGAATGTGTGTGTGTTTGTGTGTGGCTGTGAATGTAAATTAATATATATACGTGTATACATGCAGGTACACATTGATAAATATTTATCTACATCATTCGAACTATTGTCCTCATCTTTGTTGCCATTTGTATAATGTTTCGGCCGTTGTACACTCTGGCCTTTTTCAGGTGCTAGGAATTTTGAACCAAACCCTTTATTACAATCACTGAGGTGTATGAACTTGACTAAATCTTTTAGATATGTCAGATTAAATAAATTGCAAACATTGTGTCTGCTTATTTTTAATAAAATCATTTCATACTCACGGATAATCATTCTCATAATTGAAAGATATACATATATGTTTGGGAAGCAACCAATTTTTTAAACATCTTTCATTAAATATTGCATACAAAAAAGATTTAAGTTTTTTATTTAACTTAAAAAACAAAAGCCTCCATTAATTAAATTAATATATATATATATATATATATATATATATATATATATATATATATATATATACACGTGTATACATGCAGGTACACATTGATATATAAATATTTATCTACATCATTCGAACTATTGTCCTCATCTTTGTTGTCATTTGTATAATGTTTCGGCCGTTGTACACTCTGGCCTTTTTCAGGTGCTAGGAATTTTGAACCAAACCCTTTATTACAATCACTGAGGTATATAATGTGTACCTGCATGTATACACGTATATATATTAATTTACATTCACAGCCACACACACAAACACACACACACACGTGTGTGTGTGTGTATTTTTAGGCAGTAACCCTTTATTACAATCACTGAGTATATGAACTTGAGTAAATCCTCGATTGAAAGCCATGAGTTAGTTATCTTCCTCTAACCCTGCAAGTTACTTGCTCACCACTGCTATAGCCTGGTATTGAATTCACAACTCTAAGAGTCAAGTAGACTAACCAATGTCTATATCCACTGGGCCATGAGCCATGTCTTAAGGACAAGAACAACTGAATTTTTGGGATGTATAAACCTAATGTCCAGTAACCTTTTTTTACCAGAGTTCATATTGCAATTTTTTGATGTTAATAGTTTCCTCTAGTATTTCTGATGTTAATGGTTTTCTCTAGTATTTTTTTGTTTACCAGTGCTCATATCTAGTATTTCTGATTTTAATAGTTTAAATTTGTGACCCTAATGTATCATTGTGTCCTTTTACAGAAAAGACACTGTTGTGTCTTTCTGCTTAAAAGATATCATTATCTCTTGCATGAAAGACATTGTTTTATCTTTTTGCATAAAAGATATCATTGTGCCCTTCTGTATAAAAGACACTGTTGTGTCTTTCTGCTTAAAAGATATCATTATCTCTTGCATGAAAGACATTGTTTTATCTTTTTGCATAAAAGATATCATTGTGCCCTTCTGTAAAAAAGACGCTGTTGTGTCTTTCTGCTTAAAAGATATCATTATCTCTTGCATGAAAGACATTGTTTTATCTTTTTGCATAAAAGATATCATTGTGCCCTTCTGTATAAAAGATGCTGTTGTGTCTTTCTGCTTAAAAGATATCATTATCTCTTGCATGAAAGACATTGTTTTATCTTTTCGCATAAAAGATATCATTGTGCCCTTCTGTAAAAAAGACGCTGTTGTGTCTTTCTGCTTAAAAGATATCATTATCTCTTGCATGAAAGACATTGTTTTATCTTTTTGCATAAAAGATATCATTGTGCCCTTCTGTAAAAAAGACGCTGTTGTGTCTTTCTGCTTAAAAGATATCATTATCTCTTGCATGAAAGACATTGTTTTATCTTTTCGCATAAAAGATATCATTGTGCCCTTCTGTAAAAAAGACATTGTTTTATCTTTTCGCATAAAAGATATCATTGTGCCCTTCTGTATAAAAGATGCTGTTGTGTCTTTCTGCACAAAAAACATTGTTATGTCCTGCATGAAAGACGTATCCTGAGGCATAAAAGATCATTGTGTCCTTTTGCAAAATAGGCATGCATTATCCTTATGTAGAAATGATATCATTGTCTCCCTTGGCAAAGAAGACATTGCTGTATCCTTATGCATAAAAGATACTGTGTCCTTCTGCATGAAGGACACAACTGTGTCCTGATAATCAAGATAGAAGGTGAATCAAATTTGAGTAGTAATTCTCATGAACAGTTTGAACCCTAAAACTGATATGCAGAATTCCATTCTTTGATGACCTAAAAGTAAATGAACTGGCTTAATTTAGTTATAAAATTCAAAACTTTTCTTAAATACAAAATTCTTCAAAGTTTCTACACAGCTTGATAGTAAACTTCTATGAGACCAAGCCAACATAGGAAATGTTAAAACATAAAATTAAAACCTTTGAGCGCATAATCAGAATGTTAGTATATTTAAAAAAAACATTAGTAAAGAAGGAAATTGGCTGGGAAAGTTTATTGAACATTGAAGGGAAATGTTGTCATGGACTTTTAGTGACACACATACCCTGCACTCAACGTTATTTTGAAACTGATGGATTCTTTCCCTCCATTAAGAGAATGAAGAAAAATAAGCAGTGAATGTAAAGAGTGGAAGCATTTTGGATTCAAATCAGTTAATTCAAAAATATAGTCTCCATTTTTTATTTGGTTTTAACAGAAAAGTTCAAATACACGAACCAGTCGAAAGGAAATGGTGAGAACATTCAGTCAGTCAGTTAAGTGCCATACATGATACATGCTTGGGCAATCATGTCTCTTTCAATTCATAACTGACTAGGTAAAAGGTTTTTCTGCAGTAGGTTGCCATTTCTTTCTGCAGTAGACTGGTTGACAACCAAGGCTATAAAACTCAATCTGTCCTGCTATTGAATTTTTTTATCCAGTTCAATCAGTAAAGTGCCTTATGGAATACACACTTGGGCAATCATGTCTCTTTCAATCCATGACTGACTAGACAGAAGGTTTTTCTGCAGTAGCCCCCTCATCACTTACCCATTGTCAGCGATGCCTCAGGCACCAAGTAATGATTGCAGTTCTGTCATGAAGGAGCGTTACTGCTTGGGAGGGATAGACACCTGGTACTAGTGCTTAATATATTGAAAATATGCCAAGGCTATAAAACTCAATCTGTCCTGCTATTGAATTTTTTTATCCAGTTCAATCAGTAAAGTGCCTTATGGAATACACACTTGGGCAATCATGTCTCTTTCAATCCATGACTGACTAGACAGAAGGTTTTTCTGCAGTAGCCCCCTCATCACTTACCCATTGTCAGCGATGCCTCAGGCACCAAGTAATGACTGCAGTTCTGTCATGAAGGAGCGTTACTGCTTGGGAGGGATAGACACCTGGTACTAGTGCTTAATATATTGAAAATATGCCAACTGAAGCTGGGGTATAGATAAATGATTCTATACATAGCTTACATTTGCCACAAGGCTGAAAGTGTGAAGCACCCAGTGAGGTTAAAATTCACTACATAGTTGTAACTGATCTAGCAAGACAAGCCTGCTAACCATTGCCCTATGTTGAAGTGCCTTGGTGATTTTCTGAACACGGTTTAGATATGGCGACAGTATAGAGCACCCAATGAGGTTCAAACCCACGATTCAGTTGTAATTCACAACTTAGTTCTAATTGATCTAGTAAGACAAGCTTGCTAACCATTGCCCCATATTGAAGTGCCTTGGTGATTTTTTGAACACAGTTTAGGTATGGCGAAAGTATAGAGCACCCAGTGGGGATCAAACCCACTATTAATTCGTAATTACTCTAGTGAGAAAAGCTTGCTATTACACCAAGTTGATTTGCCCTGAAAAGATTATTTTATAAAGTTATAGTTAATGTCTGTTTAAAACAGAAATAACGCCTCCAAATCAAAACTGCTTTCATTTAACCACCATAGAGAAAATCTTCTGCCTGAAATTGGAGAGCAACACATTGTGTACCTTCTTGACCACACTTTTTCCACTGACTTGAAGGGGAACAACTACATCGAATCAATAGCTGCATCTACTGCAAGGAAAGTTGGGTCACTGTGTCGTGCCAAAAGATTTTGTCCATCTTTCACATTTACAAATCTACCATTCGCTCATGCATTGAATACTGTTGTCATATCTGGTTTGGTCCTTGAGGTCCTTGATAAAAACCAAAGAAGTATCTGTATTGTAATTTATGCTGACTTGGCATCTCGACTTGGATATAATTAAGCATCAGATTCTGAATGTCTTCTTCTTCTACTTCTCTGTGCCATGTCCCTTCATGGCCTTCCACATCTTTCTATCCCTTGTAACTCTTAACACACTTTCTCTTGTTACTCCTCCAAATCCCGCTCTGTCATCCATTTGCTCAATCCCATAAAGCTAGAATATAAATGCATAGAAACTAGCAAGACTACAAAATACTGAAAGGAAATAGCACATAGAAGAAGAAACCCAATCATTCCTGCCTTGTTTGGGGTGGAATGATTACAAAAAAAGAAAGGTGAGTGCATTTGTAACAAACAGTGTTGGCAACCACAAAAACGTTCACAAATCATTTCAAAAGAATAACAGAATATTTTAGTTTTTAGAATTCCTTCATGTGTAGTGCAAAGTCACGAGATATTAAAATGAAGGGAATTCAACCGTTTTCTTTGAAACTTTTAATTATGTATGTTAGTCTATTTTAGAATTCCTTCATGTGTAGTCCAAAGTTACAAGATGTTAAAATGAAGCGAATTCAACTGTTTTCTTTGAAAACATTTTTGTGGTTGCCAACAATGTTTGTTTATAGATTCGTAATTTAGAATAAAGCTTACTTTGTCTTTTTGCCTAGATAAAGTCCATTGCAGGATGAAACACATAGGTGATTTAAAATACAGTTTTCCTCTTGTCTTTATTTTATTTAACCATCCTGTCCTTAATCTCAGATCATAATTGAGTATATTTTTCCATATATATATATCCTCTTTATTATAATTAAGACTATTTAAATTGTATTTATTTGATTCTATGGTAGACTGGAGTTGACTATGCATGTTTCAAACTGACATATTGAAATCGCTACCCACTAAATGTGATCTGAATTTACAGATATATATATATCTAAACTTATTTATAAATGAAATTTTGTCTCTGTGTGTGTGTGTGTGTGTGTATCTGTTACCTATAGACTCCGAAACGGCTGAACTGATTTTCTTGAAAATTTATACAGTTGTACTGTAGTACAACTTTGTAAATTTGTAGTACAACTGTGTAAAGCATCTGTGAGTGTTCTTAGCTTGGTTTTGTGTTGAGGTACCCCCGATAAATATCGATTTTAATCAAATCTGATACACTCGTAGACGAAGACATAAGAAATGATATTCAGAAGTTTCAAGGTTGCAGTTCTTACATTAGTGCAGAAAATCAGTAATATATATATATGTAAAAGGCAAGATGTTTGTGTATGTGTCTGTTTATCTGCCTGTATGTCTGTATTTTTTTCAGCCCTTTTATTTTAGTTTTTGCTTCGGGTTTGGCTCTAAGTAGGTATAATTGTAGTTCTTAGTCTCAGCCATGATACCATTTACTCAGAGGACTTATTTAGCCTTCAAAATTCAGTTTATGATGAAAAAAACTTATTTGATATCGATACCAGGAAATCAAAATTTGACTTACATCCATTCATTTTTGTTTCACTTTACGGTTTCGCTTTAACTGGAAACAACTATTGCTTTTTAGTCTTTCGTGCCAACGTCCAAAGAGTCTGAGCTCCAGGACCATGGATTAGTTTTAGCGCCGGGCTATACTGCTAGTATACATATATATATATATTTCTCTCCAGTGCTGCTCATGGTGAGAGAGACAATAGCAAGGCAGTATCGGCTCAGTTCATTCTTTTTACTTCCAGTTATTAAAATTTACTAACAGTTATGGAAGTTCTTGCCATGTGTTGCTTCTTTAATAGTTCCAGATTATTTTTTTTCAATAATTATTTTGTTGAGTTGTGAAGAATATACATACATCCTCTCTATTATAATAAAAACTATTGTGTATTTATTTCATACATATATATATATATTTCCCTCCTATCATGCTCAGGTGTTTAGATTATTTTTTTCTTGTGTTTTAATGTATGACACTCAATTTTTTTTTTTTTTTTTTTAATCATCTCACCCCAAGCAAGGCATTCCACTGCCACTATTGCGCATGGGGCTACATAGGGGAAGGTAAAGAGAAGGAGTGGATAGACATAGGGAATGTCAGGAGAAAGGTGATAGATGAGTAAGGATAGCGAGGATGAGTGTCGGGCAGATGGGAAGAGTGTTTGATAGAATGGGAGCAGGTTAGTGTGTTAGGAGGTGTCTATTGACCTTACATTTAAACTCCTGAAGATTGTAGCCGTCGGGGAAGCAATCTTTTGGAAGAGAATTCCACAGTCGGGAAGTGCGAGGAAAGAAACTGTTGGAGTAGAAGTTACGGCTGCATTTTATCGATTTCACTGTAAAAGGGTGGGATCCAGTTGCTAATCTAGTATCTCGTGCAAATTCGTATTTAGGGGGCACCAGTGATCTAAGTTCATCGGAGCAGAAGCCGTGAAAGTATTTATAGAAGAGACACAGCGAAGCCACGTCTCGCCGGTGGGAGAGAGACTGCAGGCGGTCTGCCAAGTCGGTATCTATCACATTACAGACCCTCCTCTGAACCTTATCGAGAAGCCCGAGGAGAACAGCAGGGGCACCCGACCAGATATGGCAGCAGTATTCAATGCACGGGCGGATGGTAGATTTGTAAATGTGCAGGATAGATTTAGACGGAAAAAACTTCCGGGCCCTACACAGAGAACCGACTTTCATAGCAGCGGATTTAGCAATGGATTCGATATAGTCATTCCATTTGAGGTCCGCTGAAAGTGTGAGACCAAGGAGGCGTAGTGTTTTACTCTCTGGGAGGCAAGCCTGGTCCATGCTAATGGGAGGTAGGTGAGATTGTCGATGATGGTTAATTGACAGTAGCTTCGTTTTAGAAGCATTAAAATTTACTAGCCATTTCTTACCCCAGTCCAATATGGATTGGAGGTCTTTTTCAATCTCGGCAGCAAGTTTAGCTTTGACGCCTACACCAGATTTTTGTTGGAGGCGAGAGTAAACTGTGGTGTCATCGGCGTACAAACCTATTTGGGTTCTTATGGAATCAGGGAGATCATTAATATATATCAGGAAGAGTGTAGGACCTAACATCAATTTATTTACATGTTGCTGTTATTTTACATGTTATTTTACATGTTATTTACATGTTATTTACATGTTATTTACATGTTGCTGTTATTTTAGACGGCATATCAATATAAATATTTTCTCATTATTTTTGACGGCAAGGGCCTACATGTATTGTAAGAATCGCCAATGTCTGAACACATGCTTCTAGATTTGAAGTCAAAGGAAGTGGTAAATGAAACCAGTAGGGTTTTGTGACGAGAAGAAAGTGTTTAGTCGTTCATTAAATTATATTATAACCGATTCTTTTTATATTATAAGAGCTCAAATCAATATCTTACTTTCTGCCAAGGCATAAAACTTTATAACTTTCATTTTTGATTAAGTCAACTTTCAGCTTGACTTCAACAGAATGCCTGTTCCTTTTGTTAATGCACTCTGTTCTACATTATTCACTTAGAGTAATCTGAAGGGTCTTTTTATTGAAGGGGCTACTATCTTTTCATCTCTTTCTGACTTCTCCTATTAAGTGACCTGGCTCAATTTTCCAGTGATTCAAACTGTGATAGTTTGGGATTTCAGGAAGTTGTCCTTTAGATTAAATTCTTTTAAGTTTCCCTTTGTTATTTTTGTGTATGTCTAACTTGTTTCTGTTTGTAGTTGCCATCAAACATTCACGAACAAAGCAACTTTTCCATTTTGCAAATGCCCGATACGATATTTACAGGAGAATACATTCGCTGATGAAGAGTCACTTCCTCACTTCTAATGTTGTTTGATGTTAAATGAAAAGAGATTTCAAGCTAAGAAAGTTGCTGATTGGATAATAAAAAAAGTTTACTTAATTCCAAATGACCCAAAGCAACTTTGCTTTCAAAACGAAGAACTAATTCTGTCAATTCATTCTTAACATCATGATTACATACTTGTTAAAATATTCCATTCTTCAAGAAAAGGTAATATATGTATTTCTCCCACTCCTTCTCTTCTTCCCTTTCTCTTTCTCTCTCTCTCTCACTATATATGTATATATAAGAAAAATTAAGGCAGGCACGTTATTTCATGGTAAATCGAAAGTACAGGTCTATTTCAGGCAAACCATCATCAGCTTCCATCTTTATTTTACAAAGGATTTTACGTGAGAGTTATCCTACCACTGTATGTACAGGATACTCCTTGGGATTCTTCTATACCCACACTGCATGCTGATATATATATATATATATATGTTTAAATATATATATATATATTTAAACATGTTTTATTAAAAACTAATTCCAGCTGAATTCATTACATTCACTTACGTGCAAATACCTTTGGGAAAGGTATTAATCCATCTATTCCTTCCAGTTATGGGTTAAATAACAGGACAGATTGGGTTCTATAGCCTTGGTTGGCAACCAGTCTAGCACAGAAAGCAATGGCAAACTACTGCGGGATAATCTTCTGCCCAGTCAGTGATTTCTCTTTCGAGACATGATCGCCCAAGCGTGTATCACGTATGGCATTTAACTGACTGACTGACAAAGGAGATTTTATTCATTTTTGATTTAATTTTTCTTACATCTTTCCTTTTTGCTGGAGATAAGGAATGTAAAAAATGTTATATAATTTTTTACTTTCCAAGCGCTTTCAGCCACTTCACTGGCCATTTTCAAGAATGTTATTTTTCCAATGTTGTTATGTCCTCATGTTTAACTGCAATGTAATTTTTGTGCAAATGTTCACCACAGACTTGCTGCCTAAGTTTCAACCATATTGGTCTCATCAGGCTGTAATGGCCCTTACATATGAGACCAGTACCATTGAAACTTGGGTAGCAAATTAGTAGTCAACATTTCATCCTTTAATATAAAAAAGTTTAAAATGTCTAAGTGTTTAAAATCTTTAAGTAACTCCTCCCAAATTTTGAAATTTCAATTTATTTTAAACTTCCAGTCATACGTTCATAAAAATCCCTGTTGTACATTTAAAAATGTTGGGAATCAGTTATTATAAATTGCCTGATGTTACCAAATGATTAAAACCAAGATTGCGTAAATAACTGGCTTCCAAATGAAATATATATATATTCATAGTTTTCCTCCTGATATGAAGGAGACTTTCTTTTGCTATTCATCAGTGAATCTAGTGGATCTAGAGCAGTGTTTATCAGACTGTAGGTCTCAACACTTCAATGGGTTGAGACAAAAAAAAAAAAGAAAAATAACACAAATTTGTGAGTGAGAGAAAAGTGCAGATGAGAAAACTCTAATCATAAATCATTGCTAGTTTTTCACTAAGGTTTTTAAATAATTATATATATATAATACTGTTTGATTATAAACAGAATATCTACTTAAATAAGAGTATCGATCAAAAATGATGTTCAAACAAATCATTTCAAGTTGTTGGTTGTTTATAACCAGTTTCATTAATCTTTGTTAATTTCTGTAACATGTTTACATTTGTTGACATTACAATACATTTCAGAGCAGATATGGTTATTGCGATAAATCAAAAATTGTGTTAAAGGCTTAATTTGACTTCTTTTAGACTGATTGTCATTCCTGGTCGAGAGGTCTAAGATGCACCAGATCACTTGGTGGCTTCCCCTATGTGGATAGGGGTCACATTTTCGAATCCTGCCGAATGACACACATTTTTGTAACAAAAATTTATCGTATATAATCAGGCCAGTAGAAATAAATATATTATACTGTTTGATTATAAACAGAATATCTACTTAAATATGAGTATTGATTAAACATAATATTCAAACAAATCATTTCATATATACAAGGGTCATTCAATAAATAAAGAGAATTTTTCAGTATAAGGACTTCTAATACAGATAGAAGCATACTTTTATTTTTATTTTTCAACATAGTCTCCCAGCAGTGTCACACACTTTTTCTATCTGTGCACAAGCTTCCGTATTCCATTAGCATAAAAATCTTTGGACTGATGTTTCAGCCAATCGCTCACAGCACATTTGACTTCATCGTCACTTTCAAACTTCATGCCTCTCTTGAATGCTTTCAAGGGACCAAACAGGTGAAAGTCTGAAGGGGCAAGGTCTGGGCTGTAAGGGGGATGAGGGAGCAGTTCCCAGTCCAGCTTGTTGATGGTCTGCACCATTTGGGCTGCTGTGTGAGCTGACCTTTGAGTAGGCAAGGTCATCATGGACAATTTTGTGATGTGTCCCAAAAGATAGGCTCAAAGTCCTTGCAATGTCATCCACTGTCACCCTTCTGTCAGACTGAATGAGGTCATAGACTGATTCAATCACCTCAGGAGAGCTCACTTCTGTAGGCCTCCCAGGCATGTCTTCATCCTCAATAATGCTTTGTCCTTCTTTAAACAATTCAGCCCACTTGTAGACATTTTTTTAGCTGAAATATGTAACAACATACACAGTTGACATTCTCCTATGAATTTCGACTGGTTTGCACCCTTCAGCAACCAAAAACTTGATAACTGATCTTTGTTCAATTCTGGAGCATGCTTGTTGGTTGGCCAGCTTTGTTAATCTCCAAAACTCTCAAAGTTTTTTTTCAATCTGCAAAAAAAATTAAATTCCTTTGTAAAAGGAATAAAGAAAAAAAATTTAAAAAAAAGTAAGCTTCTATCTGTATTGAATGACCTTGTATATACATTACTCATCCACATACAAGCTTGTTTTGCTGTATCACAGCTCATCAGTGTGGCTAGACACATCCACTTGTTTCTGGCCAGGATCGAAACTCGACCGATTTGGTGTCAGTCAGAGTTACTACTCCCTAAGCCATAGGTGCATGGAATCAGAGAAGGGAAATTTTAACGTGTTGTATATAAGCAATGTATACACATGCCAGTTACCAAAAGAACTCAATTCATTCCTGAAGAGTAATGTATATATCACAGAAGTGGAATCTGTTTTTAAAAGTTTTCTTCTCTAGAGAGCTCAATCGTAATGAGAGCCTATATATACATAGTGTGTTCTTATAGTTTATGCATCTTGTTTGACAAGCTCATTGCGGACTGAGTGACATCAGTTCTCTCCCATAAAGAGGCCTTACACCAAAAGAACAATGAAGGAACAGGAGGACTGTCAACATTAACAAATACAGTGGAGAAAATAAGTATTTCATCCCCTGTTGATTTTCTAAGTTCTGAGTTTGCCACCTTACAAAAATAGGAACAGTCTATAATTTTCAGGGTAGGTCTGTCTTGAAAATGAGAAAAAGAATTTGTAATTTATTCAAAAAATAAGTATTTCAAACCATAGCAAAACATAACTCAGTACTTGGTGAAGAAATGCTTGTTGGCAAGAAAAGCACCCAGACATTTTCTGTAGTTGGTACCAAGATTTTACAGATCCCCAGAGAGGATTTTGGCCCACTCTTCTTTGCAGATACTCTCGAAATCCTTAAAGTTTGTAGGCTGTCATCGGGAAACGAAGTTTCAGCTATTTCTACAGATTCTCTAAAGGATTAAGGTCTGGAGACTGATTAGACCACTCCATTACATTAATGTGCCTCTTCTTGAGGCACTTCCTTGTTGCCTTAACCATATACTTTGGGTCAGTGTCATGCTGGAACACCAATCCCAAATCCATTTTTAGTCCTAGCTGAGGAAAGGAGGTTTTCACTCAAGATTCCCATGTACTTGACCTCATCCATCTTTCCCTTGACCCAGTATAGTCATCCTGTTCCCTTAATAAAGAAACAGCTCTAAAGCATAATGTTTCCACCACCATGCTTAATGGTTAGGATGATGTTCTTGAGGTTCAAATTAACATTTTTTTCCCCACCAAACACAGCAAGTTGTGTTGATAACAAAATTTTAATTTTAGTTTCATCTGACCACATCAATTTCTCCCACCCTTCCTCTGAATCATCCAGGGGCTCATTTGCAAACTTCAGATGGACCTGTACATGTGCCTCCTTAAGTAAGAGGACCTTGCAGGTACTTTTCAATTTCAGTCTATTACAGTGTAGTATGTCAATAATGGTCATTGCTACGGTTCTGGATTGTTCTCTTGCCTTTCTCATAATTAGGTTCACTCCATATTCAGAGAACTTGCCTGGAGCTCTGTGGGGCCTGAATCATTGCTGGTTATTAGGGGGTGAAATATTTATTTTTTCAATAAAAAAAAAATAAATGTTCAAAATTAAATATAATGTGATTTTCCAGAATTTTTTATAGTCTGTTTCTCACTTCCAAGATGGACTTATCCTGAAAAAAAAAAGACCGTTCCCATTTTTGTAAGGTGGCAAACTCAGAAAATCAGCAGAAGATGAAATATTTATTTTCCCCACTGTACATCTGAAAGTGCAACTTCTACGAACGTTGTTAAAAAGATACCTTTAGTAAGCAACTGTTGATGCGTCTTGAGACATGCAATAAGAAGATGAAAGTAACAGGACTTTACAGTGAAGAATACTTGCAATATGGTCGTAATATTAAATATTACTTTACATTTGTGTCAAAAGTTTCTTTAAATTTGTTTTTGTAATAGTAATAATTTTATATTCATAAAAATAGACAATACAAATAGATATATTAAATGTGCAGATCATAAGATATATATATATATATATATATATATATATATGTAATGAATTATTTTGAACATTATTTTTACCGATACTCATATTTAAGTAGATATTCTGTTTTTAATTAAACAGTATTTTATATTTATATCTACCGGCCTGATTATTTCACGATAAATTTTTATGACGAAAATGTGTGCTACCCAGCAGGATTCGAACCTGCGACCCCTATTACATAGGGGAAGCATACCATTTGACTGGTATCGTCTTACCACTCGACCATGGATAGCCTCTTGATCAGACGAGGTTTTTATCCATGGTCGAGTGGTCAAGACGGTACCAGATCAAATGGTATGCTTCCTCATGTAATAGGCCCAGGTTCGAATCACAAAAGGAATACATTTTCTGCCTACAAATGTATCGTGAAATAATCAGGCCTGGTAGATATAAATATAAAATACTGTTTAATTAAAAACAGAATATCTACTTAAATACGAGTATCGGTAAAAATAATGTTCAAAATAATTCATTACATATATATATATATATATAAATATATATATATATATCTTATGATCTGCACATTTAATATATCTATTTGTATTGTCTATTTGTATGAATATAAAATTATTACTATTACAAAAACAAATTTAAAGAAACTTTTGACACAAATGTAAAGTAATATTTAATCAGAATATCTACTTAAATATGAGTATCGGTAAAAATAATGTTCAAAATAATTCATTACAAATTGTCGGTTGCTTATAACCAAGTTTCGTTAAATTTCGTTAACATATATATATATATATATATATATATATATATATATATATTATCCTATGTTGATGTGGCATGACTTCATGCACTACACAATCATCAGGTGCATATTATAAAGTCATGTCATCTATATAGGATAATATGTATATTTATTTATATATAATTAATAGCTCTGTTATACTACACTGACCACCATTTTATTAGCACCTGAATAATATTTTTATATATGTGTATATACCTGAATGTATACACCTATGTATATTGATTAATTATGGACTCTCCTGTTGATTTCAATGTATGAGTGTCTAACTCAGTTCAACTGCCACACAAAGAATTGTTTAGAGGGGTGAAGGCTTGTGTAGCACCATTCACACTTTTTTGGAACTGCTGATAACAAACAATCGGTGCAGAAGTTCACCATAGATAACATGAACAGAAGACCTCAGTTATTTAACCCATAACTGGAGGGAAAGGTCAGATTAATACCTTTCCCAAGGGTACCAGTGCATAAGTGAATGCAGAGAGTTTGACTGGAATTAGAACTTGGCTCACCGATTTCCCTTTTGAAGCCGACATCCACCATATCACAACACACATCCGTCAATAAATGCTTACAGCACCTGGTATTCCCAAGCAGTTATCCATCTAAGTACTGACCAGGCTCAACATTGCTTTATTAATACACATGTAAACTTATTTATAAATGGAACTTTGTCTCTGTGTGTGTGTGTGTATGTGTTTGTGTGTGTCCATTACTTATAGACTCCGAAACGGCTGAACCGATTTTCTTGAAAATTTACACAGTTGTACTATAAGTGTCTGCGAGTGTTCTTAGCTAGGTCTTGTGTCGAGGTACTCCCGATAAATATTGAAAATTGATAATCGAAAAAATCGGGTTATAGAAGGAGTGGTCCAATTTTAATCAAATTTGATACACTCGTAGACAAAGACATAAGAAATGATATTCAGAAGTTTCAAGGTTGCAGTTCTTACAATAGTGCAGAAAATCGATAATATATATACACATATTAAAGGCAAGATGTTTGTGCGTGTGTCTGTTTATCTGCCTTTATACAAATCCACAATTTTTATCCGATTCTCACCAAACTTCACAGAAATATTTTTTAGGCTGAGTCCAAGCTCCAGGACCATGGATTAAATTTAAAACTTTCATTACTCCCGAGCAACGCTGGGCTACACTGCTAGTATATATATATATCTAAACAATCTATCTCCACCCCAACATTGATCACTCTATGATAAAAAAACCTGCTTACCAAAATGCTTTTCATCAGTAGAACTACTGAAAAATGACAATCTTAGTACTAAATATTATCATAAATCAACAATACTACACACACACACACACACACACACATATATATATATATATATATATATATATATATTATATCAATAAATTAAGAAAATTAGATTTTGTTAAATAGCTATTTCAGTGAGAAAACACTCACTTCATCAGCAATAATCCAGAAAATTTATTAATTCAAATATGTTACAAAAATTCACAAACCAGAAGGAGCCCAAAAACATATCCATAAAAAGGAAGTTATTTTTTGTTTTGGATCATTGCTGATGAGGCGAGAGTTTTCTCGCTGAAATAGCTATTCAATTAATAAATATGCACATAAATTGTCAATGCTAAATAACTGAACCTCGTCAACAGAGTTTGCCTTTGATTTATTACATGCAGGTATAATGGGTTGCAAAGCTTTTCAATCAATTTTGATCTTCAAATATCGAAATGCAATGCCAATTGTTAACTTCTATCTTCTTAATTCCTTATATAGTTTTTTTTTTCCTCAATATCCTCCTTGTCTCTTAGTGGCTTTATTGTTTTGCTTGGGGTGAAATGATTAAAAAAGACAAATTTGCTATGTTATCGGTCCTGACGTGACATCACATTTCTGGTGATGTTCCCACCACCAATACAACACAGCAACTCATTGGCAAGAAAAAATTTCAGCCTCTGGATCTTCAGACTTTAAGTACTAGGATCAGTCATAACCCTCACACTGTCCTTTTTTTTAATCATTTAAACTCAAACAAGACAGTAAAGCCAATAAGACATAAGGGATTATTGGGTGTTTAAAAATAAGAAAAAAGAAAAATATTATTAAGGAGCGAGATCATTAAACAAAAAGTAACAAAGATAATTGATTGATATTGCATTTAAATTTTTAAAGATCAAAGTGGGCTTGAAAGCATGGAGTTGGAAGAGAGTTCAACAAATGAGAATTGTGAGAGGAGAAACTGTTAGTATATTAGTTACAGTTATATCTAGCCAAATCAACTGTAAATTGATGAGACCTTGTTGCCAATCTAGTACTGCACTTAAATTCATAAAACCATGGTACCATGGTGCAAAGCTCACCAGAACAATTACCAGGAGTGTATTTGTAGAAAAGGCACAGGGAAGCTATATTACAGTAGTAGAAAAGTGACTGAAGCCAATGTTTCAGGTCAGGATCGGGACTGTGCAAGATTTTTTTTGGAGTCGGGGGCTGGGATTTCATCAAGTATCTCTAAATATATAGCAGGAACACTAGACCATATGTGGCAACAATATTCAAAGCATGGATGAATGGTTGATCTAAAAACATGTACGATAGATTCTGGTGGATAAAATTGTCTAGCATTACTTGGCAGCACCCTGAATGGCCAAGCAACCCTTTTTAGGAACAGCTCTGCTTGATGTGCATGGTGATGCAGTGAGTAATAGCTGGGAACAAGAAATCGGAGTGCTTAGTTCAAATTCCAGTTGAATTCATTGCATCCATAGACACACAAATACCTTTGGGAAAGGCATGAATTTGTTGCTTCTTCCTCCAGCTATAGATTAAATAACAGGCCTGACTGGGTTCTCTAGCCTTGGTTGGCAACCAGTCTATCACAGAAAGTAATAGCAACTTACTGCGAAAAAATCTTCAAGCCCAGTCAGTCATGTCTCTTTTGGGTCATGATTGCCTAAGTGTGTATCATGCATGGCACTCAACTGACTGACTGACTGACTGACTGACTGACTGACTGCTTGTTACGCACGGAGAGGATCGTAGAAAAGGTGCCATAACCAAAGTTCATCTATCATCCTCCAGTTGGCTTACTGCACTCAACAGGTATCTACTCAAGTGGTTGAATAACTTCAAAACAAGGAAGGTACCCACCCACCTCCAAGAGTGCAAAAACATTGAAACTTGCATGCTAGAACTTCAGAACCATGCCTGACACAGCTCACAACAATCAACCTGAACATCGCTCAGCTCTGGTTGCACATGAACTGTCCAGGTTAAATGTCGACATTGCTACCCTTAGCAAGGTCTGCTTCCCAGGAGAAGGCAGCCTCCAAGATCATAGTTCCAGATACACCCTCTTTTGGTTATGGAAACTAGCAATAGAGGGGCGTGTTTCAGGCGTTGGCTTCTTGGTAAAGACCCCCATTGTCTCCAGGCTGGAAAATCTGTCAACTGGTCATTCCAACTGCATGATGTCTATGCACCCACCTTTGAAGAATAAGCAGTATACCATGCTTTTCAGTGTGTAAGCTTCAACTCGTCTTCAAGCTGAACCTACAAGGAAAAAACAAGTTCTACTTGGAGATCCACAAACATCTCCAAAGCACCTCTGCAGATGACGAGTTCAATGCAAGAGTGAGCCAAGATGCAGATGCCTGGAAAGGAGTACTTTGCAGACACGATGTTAGTAACTGCAATGACAATGAGCACTTGCTGCTGGAGCTCTGCACTGAGCAGCAACATGTCATCACCATCCCCCAGCAAAAGAACAGTCTTAAAACAACCTGGATTCATCTTGGGTTCAAACATTAGCACCTCATATACTACATTCTTGTGTACCAGTGAGACCTCAAAGATGTACTTCACATCAAAGTGATGCCAAGTGCAGAATATCACCCCGACCATTACCTTGGGTGCTGCAAACTTGGACTGCACTTCAAACCCAAACCAAGGAAGGAAGGGCACCCAAGAAAAAAGTTAAATCTGAACAAGTCTTAGTCAGCTGAAGTGAAAGCTGACTTTCAGGGAGGCCTACAGTCTATGCTTGATGAGACTTTGTTGTCAATGTAGTCTTCTTCTTCTATGTGTCTTGTCTTTTCAGCACGTAGAGGATCATGGCCTTCAACGTTTCACTATCCCTGGTGGCTCTCAGTAAACTTTCTCCTGTAACACCACACAACCCCGTTCTGTCAGGTCCTTCAAATATGTTATCCACTGCTTTTTTCTGTCTCTTCTTCCCTCTATCTGGCCTGTTAATATCTGGTTCTCCAAGCCCTCCTTCCTCATTGCATGTCCCAGGAACTTTAGTTGTCTCTTCCTGATGCTCAATATTAATTTCTTTTTCGTTTTTATTCTTTTCAAAACCTAATCATTGCTCACATGCCCAATCCATGATAACTGCAGCATCCTTCTGTAGAATCACATTTCTGCTGCTTCAAGTTTTTCCTTCATCTTTGATGATATTGTCACTCATTCACTGCCATATTAAAGAACTGACATCACATAGCAATCCAGTACTCTCTTCTTTGTTTCTAGTGAAAGTTTTGTGTCTCTTATTACTTTACTCAGCTTCAGATCTCTGTGTCACACTTACCATCTTCTGTTAGAACACTTCCCAGGTATTTAAATTTTTGTACCTGCTTGCTTTTAGTAGCCCCCACCTGTATTTGGCATTTTGGGCTGCTCTATTTGCTGATGACCATGCATTCAGTTTACTTGCAGTTAATTTGTTGTCTTTTTTTTGTCACTCTCTTCAGCTACCTTCTGAAGGAGGCAAAACCTAGATACCATAGGGCAAAGTTCACCAGAACAATTACCATAAGCATATTTGTAAAAAAGGCACAGAGAAGCTATATTACAGTGGGAAAGTGACTGAAGCCAAGGTTTCAGGTCATGATGTTGCAAACTTTTTTTAGGGGATTTCATCAAGTATCTCTAAATATATAGCAGGAACACTAGACCATACGTGGCAACAATATTCAAAGCATAGATGAATGGTTGACCTAAAAATATATAAGATAAATTCTGGAGAGAAAAATTGTCTAGCATGATATAAAATATGAAATTAGTTCATCATGAGAAGGACTTTTTACTTTAAATTGTCATCTCCTCTAGTGGTACATCCTTGGCGTAAGTAGAATGAAGCATGGTCAAATTCAAATTCTTGTTTTTCCTCATGCTATTCATCTAAAATGAGAAGCAGCTTGCAAAGCAATTGTTGATTTAAGTAGTTTCATGGCTGTCTCCGCAGAGCTTATACAACCGGAAAATTTACAAATACGCAACATGATTTTTATGTACAATCTATAATTACAAAATTTTTTCTTATTGATCTTTTATCTCTTGTTCTTTTTTCATATCAAGAAAAGCTATTCTATTTCAGTCAGTTAAGTGCCATACAAGCTTGGGTGATTATGTCTCAAAAGAGACATGATTGACTGGGCAGAAGATTTTCTCACAATAGGTTGCCATTACTTTTTGCGGTAGACTGGTTGCCAACCAAGGCTATAGAACACAATCTGTCCTGCTATTTAACCCAAGAAGCATTAGAAGAAGGAAGCATTAATACCATTTTAAAGGTATTTGTGCGTAAGTGAATGCAATGAATTTAACTAGAATTCGAACTTGTCTCTCCAATTTATCATTCCGAGTTGATATCCAATGCACCACAATACACATCCACACATATGATATTTATATAATGTTTAGCACACACACACACAGTAATGGTAATAGCTATTTCTTAATAAGGAAATGTTCAGCATTCATTGATAGAGTACTACTTTGAAATTTATAAAATCTTTCTCTTAGAATAATTTTTCAGGAAATTGCTTTTTCAAGTCCATGGAGATGGAGATTTCCTTCCTAACCTTTTGTTTAAAATAGTGTGGAATATCAACATTATACTTGTCATTATTTTCTCTTCACGTTACATGTGATATTAATTTCAGTATGGAAAATAAAATAGGGATATCTTGACATTTATAATGATGTTTGATATATGCATTTATAATTGAAAATACACCAAAATTAAAAAGAAGATATGATACTTACATAATGTTTAATGCACACATACGCACTCATGGCAGTGGTAATGTTAATATAAGCCATTTTCTAACAAAAAAATATTTGGCATTCATTGACCAAGGAGTTCATGCTGTTTTTGATTGAAATTTATGAAATGTTTCTCTTGAAATAATTTTTCAGGAATACAGGTTTCTCAATATTGATGGGGGTTTCCTTCCTAACCTTTTGTTTGAAGTAGCGTGGAATGTCAACATCATCATTATGTCATTATTTTCTCTTTGAGATCTGATATCCTTTTTAATATGTTTGAAGACTTCATCGAAAATAAAATAGGAATATCTCAATATTTTTAACAATGTTTGATATAAGTATTTAGAATTTAAAATAAACCAAAATCTAACAGAATCTATGATATTTACATAATGCTTAATACACATATACACTCATGGTAATTCTAATGCTAACAACCATCAATGAGTACATACACGAGTCTCTTGATTAGCACGGCAAAGTTCCAGCTGTTGCCCTGGATATTTCCAAAGCATTTGACACTGACCTTCTGCACAAGCCACAGGGCTATGGTATATCTGGACACTTGTTGAACTTAAATCGTTCCTATGAAGGTCAAAGTGAACAGGCATGCTTCCAGCTCCTATCATACAAACATGGGTGTCTCTCAAGGCTCTATCCTAGGTTGTACACTTATTCTGAATTTCATCAATGGCCTCCCTGATGTAATCAGATCCTAACTACGCATCTACGCTGATGATATCACCATTTACTCCCACCTTGTTAAGAAATCTGCTGATGCTGACAAAACAAACTAGCTGCTACTCTTAAAAAGGACTTCCAGTCAGTGGTGGACTGTGGTAAGGAATGGCTTTTAAATTTTAATGCTTCCAAAATGAAGCTGCTATCCTTTAACCACCATAGACAATCTTTCTTCCCCACCATCAGCACAGATCATGCAATACACTGCACTTCCTCAACCTCACTCTCTCACCTGACCTTAATTGAAATGACTACATTGAATTAATAGCTAAATCTACCACTAGAGGAAGGTTGGATCTCTGTGTTGGTTCAGGAAATTTTTTCTCTTCTGAATCCATTATGCACATGTAGAAATCTACCATTTGCCTGTGCATTGAATACTGCTGTCATATCTGGTCAGGCACTCCTGCTATTCTTGACAAAATCTAAAAGAGAATCTGCAATGTAGTCTAACCTGACCTGGTGGCCTAACTCCAGTTTTTCTCTCTCCAACAAGATGTGGCTTCCCTCTGCCTCTTTTACAAATACTTTCATAGATTCTACTCAGATGAGCTTAGCTCTTTGGTGCCTCCTCTGCATGAATTTACTCAAGCTACTAGCAACAAAATCCCACCGTTTTACTGTGAAAACTATTAAGTGTAACCACAACTTCTACTCTATTAGCTTCTTTTGTCACACTTCCTACCTGTGAAGCACTCTTTCATATTCTTGCTTTCCTAATAGCTACAATCCCCAAAAGTTTAAATGCAACATCAACTGTCATCTTCTATCTCCTTGTCTCCCTTTTGTCTTCTTCCTTATACTTTCCTCTCATGCAGCTCTCTTTACACCAATGTACCTGTCCTTCTCTTACTAATTCTCTGGCATCTACTGTGGCCTGTTCTCTGCTCTCTTCACTCTCCTATGATGTAACTCTCTGTGCACTAATGGCAGTATTGCCTTGCTTGGGGTGAGATGATAAAAAAAATTAACCATTTCCTTATAAGAAAACATTCAGCATTCATTGACTGAGCAGTTAATGCTGTTTTTGTTGAAATTTATAAAATCTTTCTCTTAAAATAGATTTTTAGGAAAATAGGTTCCTCAAGTTCAGAAGCTCTTGTTCTTTCCAAAAGTGATGGTAGTTTCTTTCCTTGCCTTTTTTTGAAGTAGTGTGAGACATCAACATCATTTCAGATTTCTCAGTTTTTCAAGAAAGAGCTTTCTCAAGTTCAGTAGCTTTATTGCTCTTTTCAGTATTGATGGGGGTTTTCATCCTGATCTTTTGTTTGAAGTAGTGTGGAATGTCAGCATTGTGATTATTTCCTTATTTTTACTATTTACATTGTTCACACTATTGTCCTCATCTTTATTGCCATGTTTACAATGTTTCGGCTGTTGTACGCTTCGACCTTCTTCAGGAGTTATGTATTTTGAACTGAACTCTTTATTAAGATCACTGGGATATATCATTTTTATTCTATGTGCGATGCCACTTCTGGTAGCCATGTAGTTATCTCCCTTTAACTTAACTAAGTTATTTGTTCACCACTGCTGTAGCCTGGTATTGAACTCACAGATAACTACATGGCTACCAGAAGTGGCATCACACATGGAATGAGAATGATTTCTCCCAGTAATCATAATAAAGGATTCAGTTCCAAATTCTTAACACCTGAAGAAGAAGGGGCAGTCAATGGCTGAAACATCATTAACATGGCCATTAAGATAAGGACAATAGTCCAAACAATGTAAAATTGTGTCAATACTACCTCATCTTGGAAGTATAAAGAAATTGCTTTATTTTCTAAATTATTTTCTAATTTCTTGTTCTAAAGAGGATTTCCAGATCCTAACAAGAATATTAGCTGTTGCCTTATAAGGAAACATTTGGAATTCATTGACCAAGCAGCTTGTACTTCTTATAATTTAAATTTATATCTACAGATGAAGTTTATTTTCATACCCAGAATTAGTGAATGTATGCCTTGCTGACAACCGGTTTGTTTACTATTGTAGCTGAAGCTATTAATATAACCAGTGAAATTAAAATGAAAGAAATAACAGGAAAATAGAAAAACAAATATTGACATTGTCCTCACCTACATAGAATGTGTAGTGTGACTTACTAGAGGGGGTTCTGTGATAGACACAGATAACAGATATCCATTTCATCAGAACAGGTCTGTGGTTTCCTTTGTCTTGAGTTGATCCTTTGGCTTAGGAGCAGGTTCCAGATTCTTGTGTGAGTGTCTCTCCTCTACACCATTCCCTGTGTGTCTGTGAATCTCAATAGCTGTCACATGATTTTTTTCTTCTATGTAGGGGCAGACAACCCTTTTTACCATCCCAACACCAGTCTTTTTCTTTTTCTTTTTTTTTTGTCAGAAGTTATAAATTCTGCTGTGATAAGAAAACCATTGCTTGTACATACTGATCAATACTTTCTATTCTTTTTTCACAAAGCCCAAGAGCCACTTGTGGTAGAGGTTACAAAGTAAGAGGTACAGTTCATGGGAATATAGAGAAAATAATGATTAACCCTACACTTGAACAAGTTAAGGTTGTAGTGATTAGAAGGCATCCTCTTGGAAACCAGTTCATGCAGAACTTGCATCATACCAATGAAATACAAAAGGCTAGTTCACGAAAATATGCATGGCAGAATGGGTCATAGGTATGAAGATTAAATCTGGTGGAATTAAGGAATTTAAGTTCATGAACTGAGCATGTGAACAATGATGAGGTTTTGGAAATGATGCAGACAAAAAGGAAATTAATATTGAGCATCAGGAAGAGACAACTAAAGTTCCTGGGACATGCAATGAGAAAAGAGGGCTTGGAGAACCTGATACTAACAGGCCAAATAGAGGTAAAAAGAGACAGGGGAAAGCAGCGAAAAACATATTTGAAGGGCCTGATCAGGTAGATGACAGAACGAGGGTTGCGTGGAGTTACAGGAGAAAGCGTGCTAGGAGCCACCAGGAATAGGGAGATGTGGAAGGGCATGATCACCTACATCTTGAAAGAACAAGACACATAGAAGAAGAAGTTCATCTGAACACCTACCATAGAAATAGCGATGTAGCAATGAGGCGCTTGCAACATTTCAATATATGGAAACTGTACACAATTTTTAGCCTGATTAAGCTCTTATAAAAAGCGTAGCAGTAGGGGTCAGGTACTTACTGGAGTGATACAGGGAACCAACTATTTTTAATGATGGATTGTAAGTACAACTTCTACTTGAGGTTGGTTTGAGTGTTAGACCCAACAAGTGCTCAAGGCACCTCCCTAAGAAAGTACCTATTCATTGTGATATTTATCTCCTTAAGGACACATGGATGAATGGATATAGATGTTGGTTAGTTCCAGTGACTTGACCAAAAGAGTCATGAGTTCAATACCAGACTGCAGCAGTGGTGAACAAGTAATTTAGAGTTAGGTTAGAAGGAGATAACTCATGGCTACCAAAGAGGCTTCACACAAAGGAATGAGAATGATATACGCCAGTGATCGTAATAAAGGGTTCGGTTCAAAATTCCTAACACCTGAAGATGGCCGGAGCATACAACAGCTGAAGCATTGTATAAACGGCAACAAAGATGAGGACAATAGTCACTTATGTGTAAATATTACCTCATTTCAGAAATATAGACAAATACTGAAGACAACAGGAATATTGTAAATAATGATAATTTTTCATTCTACAAATTCAGACAAAAATTTAAATGTTGTGTGATTGCAAAATGTCACCAAATTCATAAACCAGAGCTTATTGTTCATATTTTCTTCATCTATGTGTTGTGTCCTTTCAGAACGTAGGCAATCATGGCCTTCCACGTCTCCCTATCCCTAGTGACTCTTTTAGCACACTTTCTCCTGTTACCCCTCCCAAACCCTGCTTCGCCCTCCACTTGCTCAAGCCTGTCAAGTATGCTACATGCTGCTTTCCCCTGTCTCTCTTTCTCTCTATCTGACCTGTGAGTATCAGATTCTCCAAGCTCTTCTTCTTCATTACATGTCCCAGGAACTTTAGCTGTCTTTTCCTGATGTTAAGAATTAGTCTCCTTTTCATTACTATCCTCTCTAAAACCTCATCATTGCTCACATGCTCGATCCATGGTATCCACAGTATCCTTCTGTAGAACCACATTTTGGTTGCTTCAACTCTCTTTCATCTTTGATGAGATTGTCCAGCATTCACTGCCATATTGGAGAACAGATATCACATCAAGTCTTCTATATTTTTCTGTTTCTAGTGAATTTTCCTGTCTCTTAATGCTCTACTCAGCTTCTGGAATGCATCTTTCGTCATCCCAATTCACCTTTGGATCTCAGTGTCACACTTTCTGTTATCATATATCTTACAGAATTGAGGAAAGGATGAATGATGAACGGGATTCAAGAAGATAGATGATGGTGATTGACATTTAAATTTTTGGAGATTGTATTCATAAAAGAATCAAGTAAACGGAAGAGATTTCCACAGGCAGGAAGTGTGAGAAAAGAAGCTGTTGATATATACACTACCGGCCATAATTATTAGAGCACCCCTGTGTTTTAAAAAAATGATGTATTTCATACTAATGTTTAGTATTTATTGCCAAGTTCTTTTGTTAATACTGCACAATAACATGCATCAAATGAATTTATAAATATTTAATTATTAGCTAAATTGCAGTTTCATCAATGAAAGAATGAAGAAAATTTAGGATGATTCAGATGAGTTCATCTTTGCTTCCTTGCCTTGTTAAATTTTGCAAAGTAGTAATAACAAAAGAACCATTCTATTTTCATTTAGAATCTTCCATTAAAAATATTATGGAATACATCATTTCTTTTAAAAAACTGAGGTGGCCTAATAATTATGACCGGTTGTGTAAGTTTCAGTTACATTTAGCAATTTCAATCATAAACAGGTGGAACCTAAATGCCAATCTAGTGGCACACTATGAATAGAATGTTCTTGTTCTACTGCGCAAGTCTAGGGATATCTTGTCTTACTTTTAGCACTCCACAGTTAATGATCGCCCTGTTTCCACTAATTTCAAGTATACACTGCCCAGCCCAGGGACTGAACTCAAGTTATTTTGTCACCAAATTCATTAACAAGTGCTTTAATCCACTAGGCTGTTTTCCTTCATTGTGCTTTTGGTCAATGTAAAATTTGTGTAACATGTGTTATGTAGACACGTATAGGTAAAGAAAAGACAATACCCACTTTCCATTATAAATTAAGTAATAATAATAGTAATCGTTAACTGACCATGAGTAGGCAAGGGAGGTAGAAGACGCCTTTGCCTGTGGGTTAGAAAAAAATTACCCTTTTTCTTGAAAGGCAGCTCACGTGATAAAAAAGAAAAGCTGCGAAAGGACAGGGATGAAAACAAAATTGAATGAATCTGACATGCCGACTGGCTTAGCTAAAAGATAAAAATTTGAATCCACGCTTCACCGACTTTAAGTCAGAATACTGAATTCTACTTAAAGAAATCATCTCGAATGAAAATACTGACTTTTCACATGAAGCTCAAAGATGATTCTATTCATGTAGAAATACTGTTTCATTTATTTGTTTCTGAAATACTTAAGTAAGAATATTGTTTTGTTTCTGGTATTCATAAGTGAAGATTATGAACATTTTGTTGTCAATTAAGACAAAAATCTTTGACATCTTTGGACAGTTTATTTCCTTCCTAAACACATGTATGAATTTTTATATGTATTGCATATACTGCATGCACACATAATATTCTCCCTCCCTGCTGTCAAATATGGAGTGTTGGAATTTTGAAATATATCACAATTCATTTCTGTTATTCAAACCACTAGCCATTCATTCATTCTACCATTGCTAATCTTTTATTTATCTCTTTGTACATTTCTCTGCCAGTCGTTGACATCAAAATACAATTAATAGAATCTGAGCTAATCTGGACAACACTTTATTTAATTTCAAACCAGGACCTTGTCTGGGATCATAACAAAGTTGGGATTTTCTCAAATTTGGAGCTTGTCTGTGATTCGTAACCGAATTGGGGGTTAGTCCAGTGTTTGTAACACATGATAAAATTAATTGCAATCATCTTTTATGTATGCAATTCAGAATTCGGTGAATATATGTTTAAAATTCTTGCATGTAAGCAAACACTTGAATAAGAGTGATTCCACTTTAACCATTGTTTTGGATAGAATAACAATGGTGCCATAATTGAGAGTTTAAGTAAAAGAAATTACTTTGGATGTTGAATTATATATAAGATTTAAACATGATAAAAATAGAAGTCAGATTGGAATTGTCAGTTGTCTAGACTATTTTGGTAGAAATCAGATGAGTATTATGGGCTAGCTAAAGTTTTGTTTACATCTATAAGTATGCAAAGTACAATAATGATTCAAGTAGGAGATCCTTTGACAATTTGGCTGAAAGATTGCAATCAAAAGTGAATTTCAATTTGTGCGAATAATATCATGGTCAAAGACTATTCAACCTATTTCCATGAGTGAAAGAAATCAAATACAAAAGTGACCATATATAACATTCCCAGCAAACAATGGATGATTTGAAAACTTTAAATCTATAAAGAAAAGGTAAAAATATTAAGAGAAATGACAAGTGCTAATGGAGATAGTGTATCTAGATTTTATCTACATCATGAAACAGTTGCTACGTCTGTTGGTAGGAAAGTTGGTTCAGTCTGTTGTGCTAGACAATGTTTCTCACCAGAATCTATCTTGCACATTTTAAGTCTACTATTGTTCCATGTTTTGATGTTGCTGCTTATTCTACTCTGGTTCTAGAAAGATTGGTTCAGTCTGTCACGATCGACAATTTTTCTTACCAGAATCTATTTTGCACATTTTAAGCCTATTATTGCTCCATGTTTTGAATGTTGCTGCTATATCTACTCTGGTTCTAGAAAAGTTTGTTCAGTCTGTCATGATCGACAATTTTTCTTACCAGAATCTATCTTGCACATTTTAAGTTTACTATTCTTCTATGCTTTAAATATTGCTGGTACATCTGGTCTGGTTTATCTGCTATGTATTTGAAGATTCTTGTTAAAATCCAAAGACGCAACAGTAGTGTCACTGCTCTTGACCTGGTATCTTGGTTTCACTCACTTTATCACCGCCATAACTTTCCTGTGCCTTAACCATAACTATTTTCATGCAAATTGTTCTGATGATCTTTCAAGAAAGCACAAAAACTGGACACCAGAACAGTTCATTTGATGCACATGTTACTGTGCAGTATTAACAAAAGAACCATTCTATTTTCATTTAGAATTATCTACTTGGCAATAGATATTAAAAATAGTATAAAATACATCATTTTAAACTGGGGTGGCCTAATAATTATAGCCGGTAGTGTATATATATATATATATATATATATATATATATATACACTACCCTGATGATCCATTAGGTGAAATCTAGGTAGGTCCATTGGCTTTATGTTAGCTACTTACTTATTTATTTGCTCTGCTATTGTATTGAGTGGTTTATGTGTTAGGTTCCTCGTCTTGGGGTTTTTTCTTTCGACTAGTACTTTGACTAATGTTCAAGTGCTTAGTCCATTTCTTTTTTTGTTTCCATTTTTTCCCCTCTGGGTTTATACTCGATGGGTTTTTTGAGATGTGTTCAAAGATAAATTTACAGTTATATATATATATATATATATAACACCTAATGAACCAGACAAACCTACCTAGGTTTCACTTAGATCGTCTCGGAAAGCTGGCCAGCTTTTCCTGACGATCCGTTTAGGTGAAACCTAGGTAGGTTCATCTGGCTCATTAGGTGTTATCTATGTATTTCGCTCTACCTCTGTATTAAGTGCTTTTTGTTAGATGATTACTCGTATCAGGTTTTTTTCCTTGGGCTTCATGCTGATCTCGGTCTGAACACTTTTGACTGACGTTCATGTACTAAGCTCTTTCTTTTTTTAAAACCATTTTTTTCTTTCCGAGGAAGGTTTTCGACTAGAGTAAATTATAATCTTGTTTATATATCTATCTATCTATCTATATATATATATATATATATATATATATATATATATATATAAACCTTTGAATCTTTTCTTATCTAGTAATGTGTTGAATGTGTTGCTATCTCTTAGTATTTGTTTTTATAAAATTTTCATGATCTGTTTTTACTTTTTTAATAACCCTGTACATAGCAGGAGCATCAGACCAGATATGGCTGCAATATTAAATGCAGAGATGAATGCCAGATTTATAAATGTACAAGATGGATTCTAAACCTTCCTGAAATTTCTTGCAAACTACTTATAATAGTTTAGTTAAGATGAGAGTGATATCAAAGAAAAAAAGAAAGATAAATTTGCTGTAAGTTCAACAGTAAAATAGTAAGACCTCGTTGCCAATCTAGTCGCATGCTTAAATTCATGCCGGTATCATAGAAGAAAGCTCCTTAGAGCTATTGTCATGAAAATATTCATATCTCCTTTAGAATTTGACAAAGATGAGAAAATTCCACTTGTGACACGTTCCAATTATTCGTTTTTCTTAAGAGATTAGATTCCAAGAAGATTGACAGCCAATATTTCATAAACATTTCCTGTATTAGCATAACCAAAACCAAGATTTTTTAAATCATTTCACCCCATAGAAGACAATAAAACATCTAAGAAACAAGGGGATACTGAGGGAGAATATGAGAAAAAGAAATGAGAAAAAATTATTAAGTACTAGCAGTATAGCCCGGCGTTGCTCAGGTGTAATGAAAGCTTTAAAACTAATCCATGGTCCTAAAGAATATTTGTGTGATGTTTGGTGAGAATCGGATAAAAATTGTAGATTTGCATAAAGGACACACAGACAGATAAACAGACACACACACACAAACATCTTGCCTTTTATATATATATATATTATCAATTTTCTGTAAGAACTGCAACCTTGAAACTTCTGAATATTGCTTCAGAGGTCTTTGTCTATGAGTGTATCAAATTTGATTAAAATCGGACCACTCCTTCTATAACCTGATTTTTTTTATTATCGATTTTTGATATTTATTGTGGGTACCTTGACACAAAACCTAGCTAAGAACACTCACAGATGCTTATAGTACAACTGTGTAAGTTTTCAAGAAAATCGGTTCAGCTGTTTCGGAGTCTGTAGGTAATGAACACACACACACAGATAAAAGTTCCATTTATAAATAAGTTTTAGATTAGATTTAGATTTAGATAAAGAAAATAAAAAGAACTTGTTATAAAGACAGAAGATAACTAATCGCATTGCATTTAAATTTTTGAGGATTAAACTTGACTGGAAAGAAAAAAGCCAGTAATGTGAGAATAGAATGACAGTTACATCTAAACATTTCAACAGTAAAATGATGAGACCTAGCTGCCAATCTAGTCAGTCAGTTAAGTGCCATACGTGATACACGCTTGAGCAATTATGTCCCGAAAGAGGCATGACTGACTGGGCAGAATATTTTCCCACAGTACATTGCCATTACTTTCTGTGGTAGACTGGTTGCCAACCAAGGCTATAGAACCTATCCTGTCCAGCTAGTCAATTCTTTTATCCAGATCTGTCAGTTAAGTGCCATACATGATACATTGCCATTACTTTCTGTGGTAGACTGGTTGCCAACCAAGGCTATAGAAGCTAATCTGTCTTGCTATTTAACTTATAGCTAGATGGAGAAGAGATGGGTCAATACCTTTCCCAAGGGTATTTGTTTCTGCTTAGTGATCCTTCAACTAGTTTTTAATTATTTTAAACCAGATGAAGGTCCTGAATTGTGGTTACTTTGATGTTATATGGATCAGTGATAGTTTTGGGTACAGGTTAGCTGATGAATTTACTGTCCATTCTTTTTAATCCGTTATTAGAGATGCTGGTTTCTAATACAGGTTTTTTTGGTTTCTGTTTCTGATACAAACTTTTTTTTTTTATTAGAGTTTGCATTTTTATTTTTTGTAGAGACTTTATGAAGTCTAAAGTGTTGTTTTTCCTTTTTTTATGTTTTCAAAATATATTAAAGCCTGTATGCATTTTTGTTTGGAGGTTTTATAGTTTTATATTTTGGTATAAAGTTTAATTTCCTTTAAAAAAGAAAATGAGAACAGTTTACTTTTGTAGATTAAATAAAGGGTTTAATTTGGAAACACACTGTAGGTTATCTGGATTGGCATACACCTTATAAAGGCTGAGAGTTAATAATAAATCCTCATTTCAGAAATCCAAACAGAAATTCTTATAAGACGTTAAAGATATTTTTTGGTTTAGTGTTTTGAAAGAGTTTTTTTTTTATTGTTTGTTTAATCATATTTTGTTTGGATTTGACTGAGAGAGTGGCAGCTTTTGAGTATATGTTTGATTGTGTGAGGTACTTGATATCTGTTGCATGATGGAAGAATTTAATTTTTTAGTTGATGTGAGTGTGTCAGATCTTTATGTTCTGTTTGGAGTATCAATATAAATATTTTCTCTCATCTTATTTTTCTGAAACTTTGGTGCAAAAATCAATAACAGATTTAGAAATAAGAAATAATTTATATCATGATTTGCTATAGATTGGTAAATCAAAAATCAGGCAACTTAGCTAAATTGGTCATACATAATGTTATATCTAGACATTGATTTAAAGATGTTTGTAAACAAGACCTTTCATCGTTTAATATCCAACCTGTCATCTTGGAAAGCACTGCTCAACATCACCTTTGCTATGCTCGTGAGTAATTTGGCTGCTGTTATTTTGTACAGTTACTTATTTCTGATTCTGCTGTGGACTGTTGATATATGAGAACATCTTAGTTTATCACAGAGAAGCCAAAAGAACACAGATGGAGTATAAACTAAAAGAGTACCACCACATTATTAACACCATTGGAGTAAGCTGATATATGCAATATCTCTGGTCATGTCAGACAGTAAAGCTGATTGGTCGGACGAGGTCAGAATAGAAGCTGATGTCCAAAACAAACTCAAAGACCATCATTAACAGGGGCAAAAGATAGCTTCTCAATTTTAATGCCAGAAAAATTAAACTTCTCTTTATTAATCATCTGAGAGACCCCAGTCTCTCCTCCATCAACATGGCTGATGCTAACCTTCAGGAGAGTGACTCATTGCACCCTCTTGGGTTAATGTTCTAAGCTGACATGAAGCCAATGAATCAGTTAAGTTCTATATGTTATACATGCTTGGGCAATGATGCCTCTTTTGATACATGACTAAGCAGAAGATTTTCCCTTTTCCCGCAGTAGGTCATCATTTCTTTCTGTGGCAGACCAGTTGTCAGCCAAGGCAATAGAACCCAATTTGTCCTGCTATTTTACCCATAGCTGGAGAGATAAGAAATGGATTCGTACCTTTCCCAAGGTTATCTAAACTTATTTATAAATGGAACGTTGTCCATGTGTGTGTGTGTGTGTGTGTGTGTGTGTGTGTGTGTGTGTGTGTGCATCCGTTACCTATAAACTCCGAAACGGTTGAACCGATTTTCTTGAAAATTTACACAGTTGTACTATAAGTGTTTTCAAGTGTTCTTAGCTAGGTTTTGTGTCGAGGTACCCCCAATAAATATTGATAATTGATAATAAAAAAATTAGGTTATAGAAGGAGTGGTCCAATTTTCATCAAGTTGTTAGTGATTAAAACTTTATACTGACACTGTTCATGTTGATATATCTTTTCCTTTTTGAATGTGATGATGTCTTTCATTGCCCTTTTATTTCAATTTTCTTTCTAAAAAGATACACTCTTCTAAACAGTGATACTGCAAATAAGATTGAACCTATTTTCATGCGTTAAGTAGAAGAGATGTAAAGTGTATAGTAAAGCAAGAGACAAGCAAGAAGTTGACACTTACCATGTGCCTTTTAAATTATTTAGATCATTGGAACTATTGACCTTGTCTTTGTTGCCATATTCACAACATTTCAGCCGTAATTTTATAAGTCCCAAAAATCCATACACTAATGTCTTCAAGAACACATGACCTAGTGAATAAAAGCATTTGTTGGATCTAGTGATTTGACCCAAATGAGTTGTGAGTTCAATACCTATCTAAAAACTTAAAGAATTGAGTTAAAAAGAGATAACTAAGAGATCCGGAAGTGGCATGACTCATGGAACGAGAACAATCTATCCCATGGATCAAAATAAAGGGTTCAGTTCAAAATTTCAATCACCTGAAGAAGGCCAGAATATACAACAGCTGAAACATCATGAATATGGCAACAAAGATGAGGACAATAGTCCAAGCAATGTAAATAGTACAAACAATTAAAATACTTCATCTCAGAAACATAGACAAATGATCATATGTCATAGAACAACATAAGGTTGTTTAATTTTTAACTCAACAAACTCCTTCTACAATTTTTCTTCTTGTCGCTGCATTTTATTTTTTTTGAGAGCAGCTATTGTTTTAAATAGAAAACATGAGCACCTATTGTTTTAAATTGTTATAACTTTCTTTGTATTGTGTATAAAGATTTGATTTTTTTAAGACTAATAAAAGAATGGATGAGTAATATTTTTATATAATGCATGAATGTTTTGACATTGAAAACCTAAAAAATTGAAACAAAATAAAAAACAAATACATTAACAATTTAACGTACTTTAACTTTCATTACTCCTTGTAGAGTGCAGTCATCTATCAGACCGCTGATCCTGTTGAAAGAGGGGTATGGGTAAAATGCTTCATCGCACTTTTGGCACATAAACTGGGTCTAGTGGCACTTCTTGTCTCTGTTTGAGCAAACATCACAATTTGCTACATTTCAAGCATTTGGGTTTGATTACAAGGTGGTGTTCTGTTAAGACAGTTTTTCTGGGATCGAAGATCTTCAGGCTTCCTCCTTCTCCTGATTGCTGGCTTTCCAGCAGAGAATGAAATCATATTTCATAAACATCACAATTTGCTACATTTCAAGCATTTGGGTTTGATTACAAGGTGGTGTTCTGTTAAGACAGTTTTTCTGGGATCGAAGATCTTCAGGCTTCCTCCTTCTCCTGATTGCTGGCTTTCCAGCAGAGAATGAAATCATATTTCATAAACATCACAATTTGCTACATTTCAAGCATTTGGGTTTGATTACAAGGTGATGTTCTGTTAAGACAGTTTTTCTGGGATCGAAGATCTTCAGGCTTCCTCCTTCTCCTGATTGCTGGCTTTCCAGCAGAGAATGAAATCATATTTCATAAACATCACAATTTGCTACATTTCAAGCATTTGGGTTTGATTACAAGGTGGTGTTCTGTTAAGACAGTTTTTCTGGGATCGCAGATCTTCAGGCTTCCTCCTTCTCCTGATTGCTGGCTTTCCAGCAGAGAATGAAATCATATTTCATAAACATCACAATTTGCTACATTTCAAGCATTTGGGTTTGATTACAAGGTGGTGTTCTGTTAAGACAGTTTTTCTGGGATCGAAGATCTTCAGGCTTCCTCCTTCTCCTGATTGCTGGCTTTCCAGCAGAGAATGAAATTATATTTCATAAACATCACAATTTGCTACATTTCAAGCATTTGGGTTTGATTACAAGGTGGTGTTCTGTTAAGACAGTTTTTCTGGGATCGCAGATCTTCAGGCTTCCTCCTTCTCCTGATTGCTGGCTTTCCAGCAGAGAATGAAATCATATTTCATAAACATCACAATTTGCTACATTTCAAGCATTTGGGTTTGATTACAAGGTGGTGTTCTGTTAAGACAGTTTTTCTGTGATCGCAGATCTTCAGGCTTCCTCCTTCTCCTGATTGCTGGCTTTCCAGCAGAGAATGAAATCATATTTCATAAACATCACAATTTGCTACATTTCAAGCATTTGGGTTTGATTACAAGGTGATGTTCTGTTAAGACAGTTTTTCTGGGATCGAAGATCTTCAGGCTTCCTCCTTCTCCTGATTGCTGGCTTTCCAGCAGAGAATGAAATCATATTTCATAAACATCACAATTTGCTACATTTCAAGCATTTGGGTTTGATTACAAGGTGGTGTTCTGTTAAGACAGTTTTTCTGTGATCGCAGATCTTCAGGCTTCCTCCTTCTCCTGATTGCTGGCTTTCCAGCAGAGAATGAAATCATATTTCATAAACATCACAATTTGCTACATTTCAAGCATTTGGGTTTGATTACAAGGTGATGTTCTGTTAAGACAGTTTTTCTGGGATCGAAGATCTTCAGGCTTCCTCCTTCTCCTGATTGCTGGCTTTCCAGCAGAGAATGAAATCATATTTCATAAACATCACAATTTGCTACATTTCAAGCATTTGGGTTTGATTACAAGGTGGTGTTCTGTTAAGACAGTTTTTCTGTGATCGCAGATCTTCAGTCTTCCTCCTTCTCCTGATTGCTGGCTTTCCAGCAGAGAATGAAATCATATTTCATAAACATCACAATTTGCTACATTTCAAGCATTTGGGTTTGATTACAAGGTGATGTTCTGTTAAGACAGTTTTTCTGGGATCGAAGATCTTCAGGCTTCCTCCTTCTCCTGATTGCTGGCTTTCCAGCAGAGAATGAAATCATATTTCATAAACATCACAATTTGCTACATTTCAAGCATTTGGGTTTGATTACAAGGTGGTGTTCTGTTAAGACAGTTTTTCTGGGATCGAAGATCTTCAGGCTTCCTCCTTCTCCTGATTGCTGGCTTTCCAGCAGAGAATGAAATCATATTTCATAAACATCACAATTTGCTACATTTCAAGCATTTGGGTTTTTTTTTTTTTTTTTTTTTTTTAATCATATCACCCCAAGCAAGGCGGTAACGCCACTGATGCGCAGGGGGCTACGTAAGGGTAAAAAGAATGGAAAAGAGAAAGCCGGAAACCACATCCTAAACAGGAAACAAGGGATGAGCCTCTTCACCTGTTCAATAGATGTGGGTGGAGTGTGAACCGGGCGATAGTTTAGTCTATCTACTCCAATTGAAAAAAAATAAAAAAGGAAAAGAGTGAAAAGATTGGAAAAGAGAAAACCGGAAACCGCATCCTAAACAGGAAACAAGGGATGAGCCTCTTCACCCGTTCAATAGATGTGGGTGGAGTGTGAACCGGGCGATAGTTTAGTCTATCTACTCCAATTGAAAAAAAATAAAAAAGGAAAAGAGTGAAAAGATTGGAAAAGAGAAAACCGGAAACCGCATCCTAAACAGGAAACAAGGGATGAGCCTCTTCACCCGTTCAATAGATGTGGGTGGAGTGTGAACCGGGCGATAGTTTAGTCTATCTACTCCAATTGAAAAAAAAAAATAAAAATAAAAAAAATAAAAGAAAAGAGTGAAAAGATTTGAAAAAAAAAAATAAAAGAAAAGAGTGAAAAAAAAATAAAAGAAAAGAGTGAAAAGTTTGATTACAAAAATTGGTGTTCTATTTAAGACAGTTTTTCTCAGGATTAGCAGATCTTCAGGCTTCCCTCCTTCTCCTGATTGCTGGCTTTCCAGCAGAGAATGAAATCATATTTCATAAACATCACAATTTGCTACATTTCAAGCATTTGGGTTTGATTACAAGGTGGTGTTCTGTTAAGACAGTTTTTCTGGGATCGAGTCTTCAGGCTTCCTCCTTCTCCTGATTGCTGGCTTTCCAGCAGAGAATGAAATCATATTTCATAGCATACAATTTGCTACATTTCAAGCATTTGGGTTTGATTACAAGGTGGTGTTCTGTTAAGACAGTTTTCTCAGGATCGAAGATCTTCAGGCTTCCTCCTTCTCCTGATTGCTGGCTTTCCAGCAGAGAATGAAATCATATTTCACTTGTGCATCCACAATTTGCTACATTTCAAGCATTTGGGTTTGATTACAAGGTGGTGTTCTGTTAAGACAGTTTTTCTGGGATCGCGCAGATCTTCAGGCTTCCTCCTTCTCCTGATTTATGGCTTTCCAGCAGAGAATGAAATCTTATTTCTGCAAACATCACAATTTGCTACATTTCAAGCATTTGGGTTTGATTACAAGGTAGGGTATTCCTGTTAAGACAGTTTTTCTGGGATCGAAGATCTTCAGGCTTCCTCCTTCTCCTGATTGCTGACTTCAGCAGAGAATGAAATCATATTTCATAAACATCACAATTTGCTACATTTCAGGCATTTGGGTTTGATTACAAGGTGGTGTTCTGTTAAGACAGTTTTTCTGTGATCGCAGATCTTCAGGCTTCCTCCTTCTCCTGATTGCTGGCTTTTCAGCAGAGAATGAAATCATATTTCATAAACATCTACAATTTGCTACATTTCAAGCATTTGGGTTTGATTACAAGGTGGTGTTCTGTTAAGACAGTTTTTCTAGGATCAAAGATCTTCAGGCTTCCTCTTCTCCTGATTGCTGGCTTTCAGCAGAGAATGAAATCATATTTCATAAACCATCCCCAGTACATACATTTCAAGCATTTTGGGTTTGATTACAAGGTGGTGTTCTGTTAAGAGTTTTTGGGATCGAAGATCTTCAGGCTTCCTCCTTCTCCTGGTTGCCTGGCTTTCCAGCAGAGAATGAAATCATATTTCATAAACATCACAATTTGCTACATTTCAAGCATTTGGGTTTGATTACAAGGTGGTGTTCTGTTAAGACAATGATTTTTCTGGGATCAAAGATCTTCAGGCTTCCTCCTTCTCCTGATTGCTGGCTTTCCAGCAGAAATGAAATCATATTTCATAAACATCACAATTTTTCATTTCAAGCATTTGGGTTTGATTCCACAAGGTGGTGTTCTGTTAAGACAGTTTTTTTGGGATCGAAGATCTTCAGGCTTCCTCCTTCTCTGATTGTGGCTTTCCAGCAGAGAATGAAATCATATTTCATAAACATCACAATTTTACTTTCTACATTTCAGCATTTGGGTTTGATTACAGGTGGTGTTCTGTTAAGACAGTTTTTCTGGGATCAAAGATCTTCAGGCTTCCTCCTTCTCCTGATTGCTGGCTTTCAACCAAAGAATGAAATCATATTTCATAAGCATCACATTTTACATTTCAAGCATTTGGGTTTGATTACAAGGTGGTGTTCTGTTAAGACAGTTTTTCTGGGATCGCAGATCTTCAGGCTTCACTCCTTCTCCTGATTGCTGGCTTTCCAGCAGAAGAGATGAAATCATATTTCATAAGCATCACAATTTGCTACATTTCAAGCATTTGGGTTTGATTACAAGGTGGTGTTCTGTTAAAGACCGTTTTTCTGTGATCGCAGATCTTCAGGCTTCCTCCTTCTCCTGATTGCTGGCTTTCCAGCAGAGAATGAAATCATATTTCATAAACATCACAATTGCTACATTTCAAGCATTTGGGTTTGATTACAAGGTGGTGTTCTGTTAAGACAGTTTTTCTGGGATCGCAGATCTTCAGGCTTCCTCCTTCTCCTGATTGCTGGCTTTCAGCAGAGAATGAGGAAATCATATTTCATAAACATCATAATTTGCTACATTTCAAGCATTTGGGTTTTGATTACAAGGTGGTGTTCTGTTAAGAGTTTTTTTGGGATCGAAGATCTTCAGGCTTCCTCCTTCTCCTGATTGCTGGCTTTCCAGCAGAGAATGAAATCATATTTCATAAACATCACAATTTGCTACATTTCAAGCATTTGGGTTTGATTACAAGGTGATGTTCTGTTAAGACAGTTTTTTCTGGATAAAAGATCTGACTTCCTCCTTCTCCTGATTGCTGGCTTTCAGCAGAGAATGAAATCATATTTCATAAACATCACAATTTGCTACATTTCAAGCATTTGGGTTTGATTGCAAAGGTGGTGTTCTGTTAAGACAGTTTTCTGGGATCGCAGATCTTCAGGCTTCCTCCTTCTCCTGATTGCTGGCTTTCCAGCAGAGAATGAAATCATATTTCATAAACATCACAATTTGCCATTTCAAGCATTTGGGTTTGATTACAAGGTGGTGTTCTGTTAAGACAGTTTTTCTGGGATCGCAGATCTTCAGGCTTCCTCTTCTCCTGATTGTCTGGCTTTCAGCAGAGAATGAAATCATATTTCATAAACATCACATTGCTACATTTCAAGCATTTGGGTTTGATTACAAGGTGGTGTTCTGTTAAGACAGTTTTTCTGGGATGTGAATCTTCAGGCTTCCTCCTTCTCCTGGTGCTGGCTTTCCAGCAGAGAATGAAATCATATTTCATAAACATCACAATTTGCTACATTTCAAGCATTTGGGTTTGATTTACAAAGGTAGGTATTCATTTATAGACAGTTTCTGGGATCTCAAGAATCAACTGGGCTTCCTCCTTCTCCTGGGGTGCTGGCTTTCCAGCAGAGGAATGAAATCATATTTCATAAACATCACAATTTGCTACATTTTAAACATTTTGGGTTTGATTACAAAGTGATGACTATAGCCCAGACAGTTTTCTAGGATGAAGATCTTCACGCTTCCCTCCTTCTCCTGATTGCTGGCTTTTAGCAGAGGAATGAAATCATATTTCATAAACATCACAATTTGCTACATTTCAAGCATTTGGGTTTGATTACAAGGTGGTGTTCTGTTAAGACAGTTTTCTGGGATCGCAGATCTTCAGGCTTCCTCCTTCTCCTGATTGCTGGCTTTCCAGCAGAGAATGAAATCATATTTCATAAACATCACAATTTGCTACATTTCCAAGCATTTGGGTTTGATTACAAGGTGGTGTTCTGTTAAGACAGTTTTTCTGGGATCGCAGATCTTCAGGCTTCCTCCTTCTCCTGATTGCTGACTTTCAGCGAAGAGAATGAAATCATATTTCATAAACATCACAATTTGCTACATTTCAAGCATTTGAGTTTAGTCTAAGTGTGTTCTGTTAGACAGTTTTCTGGGATCGAAGATCTTCAGGCTTCCTCCTTCTCCTGATTGCTGGCTTTCCAGCAGAGAATGAAATCATATTTCATAAACATCACAATTTGCTACATTTCAAGCATTTGGGTTTGATTACAAGGTGGTGTTCTGTTAAGACAGTTTCTGGGATCGCAGATCTTCAGTCTTCCTCCTTCTCCTGATTGCTGGCTTTCCAACAGAGAATGAAATCATATTTCATAAACATCACAATTTGCTACATTTCAAGCATTTGGGTTTGATTACAAAAATTCTGGTGTTCTGTTAAGACAGTTTTCTGGGATCGAAGATCTTCAGGCTTCCTCCTTCTCTGATTGCTGGCTTTCCAGCAGAGAATGAAATCATATTTCATAACATCACAATTTACTACATTTCAAGCATTTGGGTTTGATTACAAGGTGGTGTTCTGTTAAGACAGTTTTTCTGGGATCGAAGATCTTCAGGCTTCCTCCTTCTCCTGATTGCTTTTAGCTTTCAGCAGAGAATGAAATCACATATTTCATAAACATCACAATTGCTACATTTCAAGCATTTGGGTTTGATTACAAGGTGGTGTTCTGTTAAGACAGTTTTTCTGGGATCGAAGATCTTTGGGCTTCCTCCTTCTCCCTGATTGCTGGCTTTCCAGCAGGGAATGAAATCATATTTCATAAACATCACAATTTGCTACATTTCAAGCATTTGGTTGAATTTTGAAAAGTTGAGTGTTCTGTTAAAACTGGTTTTCTCAGGATGAAGATCTTGGGCTTCCTCCTTCTCCTGATTGCTGGCTTTCCAGCAGAGAATGAAATCATATTTCATAAACATCACAATTTGCTACATTTCAAGCATTTGGGTTTGATTACAAGGTGGTGTTCTGTTAGAAGACAGTTTCTAGGATGAAGATCTTCAGGGCTTCCTCCTTCTCCTGATTGCTGGCACTCCCAGCAGAGAATGAAATCATATTTCATGAAGCATGCAATTGCTACATTTCAAGCATTTGGGTTTGATTACAAGGTGGTGTTCTGTTAAGACAGTTTTCTGGGATCGAAGATCTTGGGCTTCCTCCTTCTCGGTGCTGGCTTTCCAGCAGAGAATGAAATCATATTTCATAAACATCACAATTTGCTACATTTCAAGCATTTGGGTTTGATTACAAGGTGGTGTTCTGTTAAGACAGTTTTTCTGTGATCGCAGATCTTCAGGCTTCCTCTTCTCCTGATTGCTGGCTTTCCAGCAGAGAGAATGAAATCATATTTCATAAACATCCCAAGTCCTCTTGTTTAAGCATTCTGGTTTGTTTACAAGGTGGTATTCTGTTGAACAGTTTTCTGGGATCAGAGATCTTCAGGCTTCCTCCTTCTCCTGATTGCTGGCTTTTCAGCAGAGAATGAAATCATATTTCATAAACATCACAATTTGCTACATTTCAAGCATTTGGGTTTGATTACAAGGTGGTGTTCTGTTAAGACAGTTTTTCTAAGGATCGAAGATCTTCAGGCTTCCTCCTTCTCCTGATTGCTGGCTTTCCAGCAGAGAATGAAATCATATTTCCTTAAACATCACAATTTGCTACATTTCAAGCATTTGGGTTTGATTACAAGGTGGTGTTCTGTTAAGACAGTTTTTCTGGGATCGAAGATCTTCAGGCTTCCTCCTTCTCTGATTGCTGGCTTTCCAGCAGAGAATGAAAATCATATTTCATAAACATCACAATTTGCTACATTTCTAGCTTGTTCTGAGTTTCAGATTACAAGGTGGTGTTCTGTTGGAGCAGTTTTCTGGGATCCGAATCTTCAGGCTTCCTCCTTCTCCTGATTGCTGGCTTTCAGCAGAAGGGTATCCTGTTACTGTGGCATCACAATTTTGCACCTGTTTTTCAAGCATTTGGGTTGAATTTCAAGGTAATCATTCTGTTAAGACAGTTTTTCCGGGATCAAAGATCTTCAGGCTTCCTCCTTCTCCTGATTGCTGGCTTTCCAGCAGAGAATGAAATCATATTTCATAAACATCACAATTTGCTACATTTCAAGCATTTGGGTTTGATTACAAGGTGGTGTTCTGTTAAGACAGTTTTTCTGGGATCGCAGATCTTCAGGCTTCCTCCTTCTCCTGATTGCTGGCTTTCCAGCAGAGAATGAAATCATATTTCATAAACATCACAATTTGCTACATTTCAAGCATTTGGGTTTGATTACAAGGTGGTGTTCTGTTAAGACAGTTTTTCTGGGATCGAAGATCTTCAGGCTTCCTCCTTCTCCTGATTGCTGGCTTTCAAGCAGAGAATGAAATCATATTTCATAAACATCACAATTTGCTACATTTCAAGCATTTGGGTTTGATTACAAGGTGGTGTTCTGTTAAGACAGTTTTTCTGGGATCGCAGATCTTCAGTCTTCCTCCTTCTCCTGATTGCTGGCTTTCCAGCAGAGAATGAAATCATATTTCATAAACATCACAATTTGCTACATTTCAAGCATTTGGGTTTGATTACAAGGTGGTGTTCTGTTAAGACAGTTTTTCTGGGATCGAAGATCTTCAGGCTTCCTCCTTCTCCTGATTGCTGGCTTTCCAGCAGAGAATGAAATCATATTTCATAAACATCACAATTTGCTACATTTCAAGCATTTGGGTTTGATTACAAGGTGGTGTTCTGTTAAGACAGTTTTTCTGGGATCGCAGATCTTCAGGCTTCCTCCTTCTCCTGATTGCTGGCTTTCCAGCAGAGAATGAAATCATATTTCATAAACATCACAATTTGCTACATTTCAAGCATTTGGGTTTGATTACAAGGTGGTGTTCTGTTAAGACAGTTTTTCTGGGATCGCAGATCTTCAGGCTTCCTCCTTCTCCTGATTGCTGGCTTTCCAGCAGAGAATGAACAATTCGCAACCTAAACTTTTTAGCATTGATCCAGCGAACTGTCTTTGCTTTCTATATGACTAAGGCATTGCAGTAGCAGTGTTCAAACAGATAAAAAGATAACTTTTGTCCACCACTTGGTACATCAGTAAAGCACCATAGAGTAGTCTGGTTGCTTGCCAGCTCTGTCTACCTGCCACCCATCATGTAGGGTTACCCAGCACAAGGCTTGTATATAATCCTGGTATGAATTTCATGATGTTTTGACTGAACCTCTTTTCTGAAGGTCATGGCAGTGTGGGAAGTTCTTATCAAATCTACTGGCCTTCTGTCATACCAGGAAATATATAAAATGTGTCTATGTGTTTGATGGGGAGCTCAGTTGATCGGAGCTTCATTGCTTTCATTTCATTTGGCATATCCTTTCAGTTTACCTATCGTGTGCCGCATGATCCTGTTCTGTGTTGGGATAGGTGGTGAAGCAATGCAGGCAATAAAACAAAATTGTTCATGCAAATTACATGTCCTCTGTTTTGTATATTCTATGACAGTGGGGACATAGTTTTGTTCTTGGTGCCTGAGGTGATTCACAGCCCAAGTACAACTGCTAATTGTATATGTAGTCGGTTTTCGTGTCAGCTTGTATCCAGGTTTTCAGGACCAACTTGGTTGGTTTTTCTGACATGTACACCAGTAAACTGGTCCTGTCTTTGAAAAAAAAATCATACTTTAATCCACTGAAAATTCTTTTGCCAAAATAAAATTATTTCTGCCAAAGTGGCAGAAGTCTTTCTAAAAAATGGCCAAATCATAAATATCCAGTAATGTTCCTTGGTTTTGCATTTGAGTTACCCAAAAGTTGTAAAAATGACAAAATCCTCAAAACCCCATCTCATGGCATGATGAGTTTGAAACCTGGCAATTGAATAAATTCATCAGTTGACCAATATAATTCAAAAGATCACTGATTTGTGTGTCCATCAAGAAGCAAAATGGCTAAGAAAGCCTCTATTTTGTCAATGTGATAGCCTTCCAGGTGTTTACATATGAGTAGACACCAGCACTTGCTCCTCTCTTTTCTTTCATCTGACTAGTATATGTATCTGTCTTACTGATAAATAAAGTTATTTCATCAATTATAAATAAACCAAAAAGTTCACCTTCAGAAAGGCTATCAGATACATCCTTGGGGCTAGTACCTTCTATAAAATTAGTCAGCTAAGGATGATAGTAGCCACTCAGCAACTTGTGGTTATCATCTCTATCTCTGAACACTTCAGCATTGATAACTGTCTGAGTAAAGTCTTCAAAATCATCATCAGAGCCTGAATTAAAGAAGAACTCCTGAATATAGGCTTCATTGAATGTTGATGCAGCCATTTTTTGTTTACAAAAAATCACAAAAAAATTAACAGAGATTTAATCAATGTTGTATCTTGTGTCGAACGTAACAGAATGAAAAGTGGTGTCAGAAAAAAGAAGTTTAAATTGTTAGAATGAACCAGAATTTGTTGAGACTTGGATCCAGTGTTTTGCAGCCCATGCTAGGGCTAAGAAATTGAAGGACAACCAGCCAAAAGGGGAAGTTGACTACTGATCATGTATCATCAAACAACACAAAACAATATTTCATATATTCTAAGTGTATTGAAACTTAAAGTAAATGTATTGAAGTTGTTAACGTTAACTCTTTATAAGGAAATATTTGACATCCATTGACTGAGCAGTCAGTACTACTTGCAGTTTAAATTTTAAAAATCTTCCTGTTAAAAAATTTTTTCAAAAAATAGGTTTCTCAAATTTAATAACTGTTATTGCTCTTTAAAGTACTGATAGCGGGTTTTCTTCCTAATCTTTTATTTAAAGTAGGGTGAAATGTTAATGTCATAATTATTTCATTATTTTCACTCTGAGTTACATATGCTACCCACCTTAGTTATTGCCATTGTTGAAAGTCAGTGGCATCGAGCGTATTTTGAGTGCCCTGGAATTTTAAACTACTGTGTATACTCATTAGCCGCAAGTGGTTACAAATTCTAGCTTCATACATAAATTTTTTTTACCCAACAAATTTTTTCAGCCTCTAAAAATTTAATATCTAGGGTAGCCTCATGAACACCATGTCACTGAGTGATGTTTTTTCTGTTATTTGATACAATTTATTATTTCTGTAGTGCTACTGGACGATATTCAAAGAAGGATGTTCCTCACTTAGACCTACACACTTCATTCACTCAAAAGCATTTTATAAAAATTTCTCTGAGAAAGCGATTGTATTCTGAATGAATTTGGATTCAGACATGATATCCAAATGGAAGTCTTGATCTGATGAGATTTTGAGAAACTTGAAATTTTAGTTTGTTATAAAGTAACACATGTTCTAATTTGTTATGAAAATTACCAGTTAAGGCATTCATTTGGTACCCCAACATGGCAAAAGCTTCAAATTCACAAGCAGCAGGAGCAGTAGTAGTCGTAGTAGTGATGATTGTATTAAGTTCTCTTTTTAGAACTATAAAAGACTAACCTGTTTTTTTGATCATGTGGTGTAAAGGATATCAACCTCGGAACGACAAATCGGAGAGCCAAGTTTTAATTCCTGTTGAATTCTTTGCATTCACTTGTGCACAAATATCCTTGGGAAAGATAGTCATCCATCTCTTCCCTCCAGTTATGGGTTATATAATAGGACAGATTGGGTTCTATAGCCTTGGTTGGCAACTACTCTACCACAGAAAATAATGGCAACCTATTGCGGGATAATCTTCTACCCAGTCAGTCATGTCTCTTTTGAGACATGATCGCCAAAAGCATGTATCACATATGGCACTTAACTGATTGAAAGGAAGCAACTTCCTGCTTGATCACTATCATCTTGTTTGGTATACTCAATATTTTAGCTCATACCAATTTAATAATCTTTATTGGTATCTGATTAGTAATCGTTTTGATTTCCAGTGTTGTAAATAAAAAGAAAGAAAATCTAGTTTCTACGAAATTAAATTATCAACTGCAAAAATACATTTCTTTAGTAAAAATCTCTTCTTGGTAAACTTTTAGAAACAGACAAATTAAAAAGTAAGGTTTTTGTCAAAGATCTGTTTGCTTTGAACAGAAGCAAATCACTGAAAAACAAAAACCAGTCAAAGTAATCTAAACTTGTACAATCAGATTAATTTGATTAAAATTTTTAAAGTGGAAAAGTCGAACATTTTGTCCCTGATAACTTTTTTCAAGGTCAGATGGAAGAGTATGGGTTAGTAGTTGGAGTCAGCTAATTGTAACTTATCAGTTTTATAAAAACAAAATGTATTTTCGAAAAATAAATAAAAAGAAAACAAAAAACACATAATGGTGAATTCATATTTAATACATTACCTAATGTAAAAATGAATTTTTAAAATATATATATATATATATATATATATATATATATAACATGTCACTCAATAAATCCTGGGCCTAACTAATAAAACAACAACTTTTAGGCAAAATTCAACTTTATTCATCAACATGGTGTTTTTCTAGGGTGATACACTGATTTGAACACTTCTCTAACAATTTGATGACTTTTTTTAGAACAATTTGTCTTTGGCCTCAAAATACGCCCCTTTTTCAAATATCACTTCTTAATTGGAGCCAAATCTCTTTCCCTGGAAAATTCTTTTGAGGACTGCAAACAGCCAGTAGTTGCTGCTGGGTGCAGATCTGGAGAATAGGGTGGATGTGGAAGCAATTAAAAGTGCAATTCATGTAGTTTTACAATCATTGCGATCAACTTGTGATGCAGTGCATTGCCTTGGTGAAAGGTCACTCTTTTCTTCTTAATTTGTGGTCATTTTATGGCCATTTCTTCCTTCAAATGCACTAATAATGCTATATAATATTCACTATTGATAGTTATTCCTTTCTCAAGGCAACTGATGAACAAAATACCTTGTGCATCCCAAAATGCAGAAGCCAAAACCTTACCTGCTGATGTATGCATCTTCAGTCACTTTGGACAGCTTTCACCTGCTGCTTTCCACTCAACTAACTGCCGATTTGACTCCAAAGTGAAATGGTGGATTAATGTTTCATCCATCGTCACATATTTATGCAAAAACTCCTTGTTGTGTTCAAACAGTTGCAAACAAAGCTCTGAATTGTCAACACATTGTTGTTTTTGATTGACTGCGAGCAAACATGGTACCCACTTTGAACACAGCTTTCTCATTGACAAAATGTGAATATACTGTCTTCTGACAAGTCTGACTCCTCTGCTATCTCATGCAACTTCAATTTAAGATTATCCCAAAACAAGTTTGTGGATTTCTTTGGTATTTTCCAGGACAACTGTCAATTTTGGGTGACCTGAGCGTTCAGCATCATTTGTATCTCTATGACTGTAGTTTTAGTCAGCATACCACCTCTTAACCATTGTTTCTGAAAGAGCAGCGTCCAAATAACACTTATCAAGCCATTGCTTTGCTTGAATAGTATTTTTCCCATCAGAAAGCAATGCTCTATCAACACACAAAATTGAGATTTTTCTATTGTTTTGAAATTTTGCAAGTGTAGCTTCACTTAAATAACTGTTATTTGTAAACTAATAATTCAATTGAGCCCAAATTTTGTCACGTGCTATTTGAAGGTTTACTTCATAAAAATTTTATGGATTTTTTTATTAGCATCATTATCTATATGTCAAGCCCAGGATTTATTGAGTGATCTGTTATTTATATATATATATATATATATATATATATATATATATATATATATAAACTTATTTATAAATGGAACTTTTATCTGTGTGTGTGTGTCCGTTACCTATAGACTCCGAAACAGCTGAACTAATTTTCTTGAAAATTTACACAGTTGTACTATAAGCATCTGTGAGCGTTCTTAGCTAGGTTTTGTGTCAAGGTACCCCCGATAAATATCGAAAATCGATAATCGAAAAAATCGGGTTATAGAAGGAGTGGTCTGATTTTAATCAAATTTGATACACTCATAGACAAAGACATAAGAAATGATATTCAGTAGTTTCAAGGTTGCAGTTCTTACAATAGTGCAGAAAATTGATAATATATATATATATATAAGGCAAGATGTTTGTGTGTGTGTCTGTTTATCTGTCTGTATGTCCTTTATACAAATCCACAATTTTTATCCGATTCTCACCAAACTTCACACAAATATTCTTTACGCTGAGTCTGAGCTCCAGGACCATGGATTAGTTCTGTTTTGTTGTATCACAGCTCTAATCTATTGGTGCATGGTAGAGAAGAGCAGATTTTAGAGTGTTATATACACAATGTAAATAAACATCAGTAGCCAAGAGTGTTCAATTGAGTAGCTACTGTGAGTAGCTACTGTTTTTTAAAATCTCCCATTTCCCCAGAGTGCTCAGAGTGAGAACATAAATACATATATTTAGGCAGTATATCTTCATTTAAACATATTTCATTGAATAATATAGGTATATTATGTAAACTTATTCTTATGCAGATCTTTTCCAGTTGTTCTTTTTACAAAGTCGGCGATTTTCTATGCTTGGCACCTAACTGTGTGGCAATTATCTCTTTGTCATTACGTCTCTGGACCGGGAACTCGGACTCTCTGCCACTCGAGCTGCAACTTAATTCCAACTGATTTTGGTCCCTCGGGACCCTGTATTTATAACCCCCCTTATCTTGGCAACCAATAGAATACTGAGGTTAGCTGCTACTCGCTGTTGCCTCTGGTTTACTCAATGGGATTAGTCTTCCTTCCATGACATCAATTGTTGATTGTCTCCCTCTTTCTATGCAGGTTTACAGGACCAATGAGATTCCTCTCAGTCTTATGATGTCATCTTCCCATACCCCTTTTCTGGGCTGGACTTAACAGGCGAATTCTTTCTCAGAATTTTCTTTCTCACAAAACAATTTCGGGGATTTTTTTCTTAAACAAACGCTATTAACCTTTTTGAACTGGCTTTGCCCAAAACAAGTTGACAAGAATCTGTTGACTCTGTCAATTAGATAAGAATTTTCTGCACCTTCATTTTTAATATCCATTTCTGAGTCACCGACATTTTCAGGCGATGGAAAATATTTTCGTCATCTGCTCTACCCTGATGTCAAGTAAAATGTCTCTTCTCTGAGTTACTTCAACTCGGAATCAGATATTTGTTATCTTAATTCTTTTCACAATTCACGCCAGCAAGACAATTGGATACAATAATAAAAAAGTAAAATCTCTTTTCGGCTATTACTAATGCCCAGCAAAAAATAACAACTGAATTTATCTCTTTCTTTTAGGTTTAGAATGACAAATGTTAGCCTTCATGGGTGGGCCAAAACCAGCATCTATTGTTCATGGCACTTCCTGACATTAAAACAAATCTAAGTCTTTTCTTTCTTCCTCTTCTTTCTCTCCTTCTTTCTCCGGTTTAAAATAACAACAGAGGAATACCATTTGTTATCTTTTTTGTTTTCTTTTCCTTCGCTCCTATTCGGAGAACAAAGAAAAATGTCTTTTCGTATGTTCCCCTCTGACTTATAATAGTAATTAGAAGATTTTCCAGTTATAGTAAATAATTAATTAATAAAATTGATTACCTCCATTCCACACAAAATATTGTTATAATATAATGCCAAAAAGGTAGGGTTTTAAAATCAGTTAGTTAAGTGCCATGTGTGATACACGCTAGAAACATGACTGACTTGGCAGAAGATTATCCCGCAGTAAGTTGCCATTGCTTTCTGCGGTAAACTGGTTGCTAGCCAAGGCCATAGAACCCAATTTGTCCTATTATTTAACCCATAACTGGAGGGAAGAGATGGATTAATATCTTTCCCAAGGGTATTTGTGCATAAGTGAATACCATGAATTCAACTGGAATTCAAACTCGATTTGTCGTTCTGGGTTGATATCCACTGCACCACAACACATTTTTTTTAATGTTCATTTATAGTGAGAAGGTTGATTTACTCAGATTTCAAATTTTTTCTTATTTTAGAAAACTGAAGATGTCTTTTAGTTTTTTTATTAAAAAATGTATCACTGGTAATAATTTTTCCTTCAAAAATATATTGTTGGTAATATTTTTGCTTAAAATAAGTATATTTTTCTATAAAAGTTTATTTTTACACTTTCATAGTGTTTTCACCCCAGTTTGGAGGTTAACTATTTGCCCATAGCTGGGACCCTAACAGGTGCTACCACTTCGGGTCAGGGTGGACTTGAAAACAACAGCAATTAAAAGGTGGTACTATGCTCCTCACAACTACCCAATCAGAGGCTTTGCTGCTGGATGCAGTTTACCGTCATACCCAGGACCCTAAACTATTGATATTTTGTTGATAAATCTTTGTTTTTATAAAAACCCATGTAAAGAAATTTGGGTAGGAGTCAACAAAGATTCATTCTTGTGTATTTATTATTAATAGGGTTCTGAAGGGGAATGAAAATAAAATTAGAAAAACATTATAAATTTATAAACAAAATGAAAATGTTTACACTTCTAGCACATTAAATATGATGAGAAAAATGAAAGTGATTTTTAATTAAAAAATGTCTGGTTTCACTAAAATAGAGTTAATACTGGGATACAAATTAGTAGGTGCAGAAGTAATTTACGCAATCCTGTTTTTCCCATTTAATGATGGCAGACAAAGTAATATTTCTGTTAATAATTTTCAGTGTCAACTTCTTTTTTATGATCTCAGACATAATATAATTCATAACAAAATATTTGCTTTCAGTCCATCCATATAGAATTTTTCTCTACAGTAGAATGTTTTTAGATTGAAATATTGAATGCTGTCATAGAGTTAGCAATATTTTTATAAATTTTTGGATTTTGAAATTCATCATTGCACTTTCCATGCCTCTAAATCAACCCATTACTTCACCCTATGAGTCACTTTTCTCCTTACTGACTTACTAATGTGCCTCAAGTGTAAAAATATAATTTTTTACTTCAGAAAATAATAAATTACTGTTATGGTGCCCTATCTACATTGGAATGAACTCTTCCTCCTTAATAAATACTAACCTGTCTACAGCTATATGGTGTTGAAATTTCAGCAGAGAATATTTAAAAAAAGACATTTGAGTGTATATATAGTGCATCAAACTATAGATAGGAAATGATATATATGTTCACAATGTTATCGGAAAGAGCAATACAACTGCAGAAGAACATGTACCTGTGGCTTATAGATTGCAAAGTCAAAGTAATAACATTTTGGCCATAATAAAATTAGACCAGTACACAGGTTTTATTAAAAAGTGTTCAATACAATTATATTGTAGAACATTTGAATATTCTTCATTTGTAAATGAGTTACTACGCAACCTAGATTTCTACCATGGGGTGTCTTTTTGTTTTGATCCTGGCTAGAAGTAAGTGGATGTCTAGCCACACTGACAAGGTGTGATACAGCAAAGGATGTGCACTGTGGTGCAGTGGATATCAACTTGAATCGTAAAATTGGAGTGCTGAGTTTGAATCCCAGTTGAATTCCTTGCATTCACTTACACACAAATACCCTTGGGAAAGGTATTAATCCATCTCTTCTCTTCAGTTATAGGTTAAATAATAGAACAGATTGGGTTCTATAGCTTTGGCTGGCAATCAGTCTACCACAGAAAGCAATGGCAACCTACTACAGGATAATCTTTTGCACAGTCAGACATGTCTCTTTCAAGACATGATCACCCATAGTTTGTATCACATATGGCATTTAACTGACTAAAAGTACCAGACTGCACAGCAAGAGAAGTGGCAAAAACAACTGCTCTCTCAACAAGAAAAAATGGAAATTTTATTTCTGCAAACCCAGAAAGAAAACCAAGAGAGACAGCTCGAATTTCAAAAGGAAAATTGAGAGAGACAACTCGAATTTCAAAAGCAAGTTTCTGAACTGACAAGCCGTAGTAATTCCATCGAAAATGAATTTTCTTTTTCACAAAACACCATTTGGAGTGCGGTAGTGAATTTGTCATACACTACCGAGGAAGACATAAACTTTGTGTCATACTTTAGGAGATATGAGGATATATATATATATATATATATATATATATATACTACAGATTGTGCAAATTGAAGTGACTTATAAAAAGTACGTCTTCTTCTGAGGAAACATAGCACAAGTGAGCATACAAAATTCGTAAACTACATTCTGCCATGGAAGACTTGTCAGTTGTTTTTCTCTACAAATTAAACAAGTGGAGAAAAACCATGCAAATGTTGGTAAACTTTCTATAAAAATATTCCTCTGGATTCATTTTTGTGAAACTTTTTTTTCCAACTACATTACAGCCTCAGAACTTTAATATGAAAAGAAAAAAAAATTTATCTTCAGACTCCTGTGAAGTTAAGATTTTAGAAGTGGGGTTTTATGGTGCCCTAGTTACATTGGAATGAACACTTCCTCCTTCATAAATACTAACCTACAAGACTTCCTAGAGGAGGCAATTGAGATGTAGTTTAACTTGACAGTTTGGACAGACACTTCTATCTGCTGATTAATAACACTCTTATTTTATATATATGTTCTGTTATTGCAATACACTGGTTCAACTTACCTTCTTTTTGTGTCTTTCTTCCTGGCCCTAACAGGCCACAACAATTAAATGTACTGAATTGAGACAAAACTTCCTGGCCTCAACTTCTGAATATTAGTAGAGAATCATTTAATTTACACAGCTTTTTAGTAATTGTCTGATCAACTGTATTATTTTACAAGAACTCAGAAGCTAAGAAAAGGGTTACAAAAACTAAACAGTAATTAATATTTAAACACTAATCTTCTTGATGATCATTTTTGTGCCAGATAATCTCTATAAATTGAAAAAATCCAAAATCAAACAATTTATAGCTAGACCCATGACAGTCTTCTACATTTTTAACCATAATGGATTCTTTTTGGGAAAAAAAGCAATTTTGATTTGACAGGTGACATATAAAAAACACTAGTCAATAATAATTTTCCCAACTACATCATTGACAGACAAATAATATTGTTTTGACATAAAATACATGACACCAGTAATAAAAATATAACACAAATCATCAGCATATTTTATTACAACTAGATGCATAATATTTATAGACAGGACAAATTTGCCATAAAGAAAATTATTAAGTACCTTATTTCTGCTATAAACCCTAAAAAACAAGTAAAGTTTATAATTAGTCAGTTAATTGCTGTACGTAATACATGCTTGCATGATCATGTCTATTTTGAGACATGACTGACTAGGCAGAAGATTTTCTGCAGTAGGTTGCCATTACTTTCTGTATTAGACTGGTTATCAATCTAGGCTATACAACCCAGTCTGTTCAGATATTCACCAACAGTTTAGGGGGAAGAGGTGGATTAATACCTTTCCCAAGGGTAGTGGTACAAGTGAATGCAAATTTTATAATATATTACAGAAAATGACAAACCACTAACCTTTTTGCCACTAGCTAAAATAACCCTACCAAATCAAAAATAGCAGTGACCGGTATAGTTTACCAAGACTTTATTATGTGATAAATTAATTACCTATATCAGACATACTATCACCTCATTAGGTAGACACTTTGCATGTCAGCTGTAGAATCAAAGAGCTATTAAAAGGAATTTTTTAATCTATAGTTTATTAGAACTTTGAAGGAAAATTCTACTTGATAACATGAAAATTCTAAAAATGTTAGAATGCTGGAAAAACTAAAAAGATTGATGAAATCATCCTTGTCACCCATATTCAATGAAAGATGCTTAAAAGTAAGATTGCTGCCCATATATATATATAATTATTTAATTACTTAATTTTTGATCATAAAAAAATTAGACCAGTACACAGTTGTATTAAAAAGTATTCAATACAATTATATTGTAGAACTTTTGAATATTTTCTTTTCATTTGTAAATGAGTTATTAGGCGACCAAAGTTTCTACCATATGGTTTCTTCAGGTGATTTGCAATAGCTTATTATTATTATTATTGCAAATCATTTACAGACACAACATGGTAGAAACCTAAGTTGCATAATAACTTGTTTACAAATGAAAAAAAATACACACACACATATATATATATATATATATATATATATATTGGAGTAGATAGACTAAACTATTGCCCGGTTCACACTCCACCCACGTCTATTGAACAGGTGAAGAGGCTCATCCCTTGTTTCCTGTTTAGGATGCGGTTTCCAGCTTTCTCTTTTCCAATCTTCTCACTCCTATGTAGCCCCCTGCACATCAGTGGCGTTACCGCCTTGCTTGGGGAGATATGATTAAAAAATATATATATATATTGATTGTTTAATTACTTAGTTTTTGGTCATAATAAAATTAGATCAGTACACAGTTTTTATTAAAAAGTGTTCAATACAATTATATTGTAGAACATTTGAATATTCTTCATTTGTAAATGAGTTACTACGTGACCTAGATTTCTACCATGGGGTGTCTTCAGGTGATTTGCAATAACTGATTTTACCATTTTTTTTTTAAGAATGCTCAGGTAATGGGGTTTGTTTGAATGCTCATGTGACAGGCAATTTTTGAACACGCAATTTTTAAAATTGGAAGAAATTATAACATTTTTGTCCATGGTTGTATGAACCTAATAACTACTTTATGGTATTGTTACACTTAGTCATAATTTTTGTTCTTTCATTTAAAAATTGTGTATTCAAAAATTCCCAGTCACATGAGTGTTTAAAAAAGATTCTTGTTACATGAGTGTTCTTAAAAAAAAAAAAAAAAATGGTAAAATCAATGATTGCAAATTGCCTGAAGACACCACATGGTAGGAACCTAGGTAGCATAATAACTCGTTTACAAATGAAGAATATATATATATATATATATATTACTTTTATCTAAATTCAAACAAAACGTTCACTTTTGATTGTATTGTGACAGCTGTCATATAAGCGTGCATTTTTTAAAAAATGTTTGTCAGAATTGGTGTATTTTGGTTTATTGATTCTGACATTGAAGATGAAAGACAAAGACAAACAATTTGTCTTCTTTTTTTACTTAATAAACCAAAGAAACCTTTTGTCCAACTTGATAACTTCAGAAAATAACAGTTAAAAAAGGAAAAGTCTATATTCTTAATTGTGAAAGTAATAACATTATAACTTGATTCGTCAGCATCGGAAAGAGCATCACCAAGTGACAAAAATCGCATCACTTGAACACTTCTAACTGCAAAAAACAAAATAGATCTCACATGTAACTACAAGCAAAGATTATGATATAATCTAGATGTTAAATTTCCACACTATCTGAAATAAAAGAACAGGAAGGAAACTCCTATATAAGAGCAAGAAAAGTTAGTGAAGATAAATCTAATTTCCTGAAAAAAATTGAACCAATATTAATACTAACAGTTTGGTTTATGTATGCCTAATGTTTTCTGTATGTAAATGGTTAGACTCACCATTATCCTTTCCCTTTTTTTTTTTTTTTTTTTTTAATCATATCACCCCGAGCAAGGCAGTAACGCCACTGATGTGCAGGGGGCTACATAAGAGTGGAGAGACTGGAAAAGAGAAAACCGGAAACCACATCCTAAACAGGAAACATCAGATAAGCCTCTTCACCTGTTCAATAGACGTGGGTGGAGTGTGAACCGGGCGATAGTTTAGTCTATCTACTTCAATTGAAAAAAAAAAAGAAAGTGAGAAGATTAGAAAAGAGAAAACTGGAAACCGCATCCTAAACAGGAAACAAGGGATGAGCCTCTTAATGATATAATCAAAATGGTGAATTCTATATTAACTTAAAGAAAAGACTTAGATGGAAAGTCCCATAAATATTGGACAGAATCAGCAGACCATAATTTTAAAAACAAACAGACTGTTTTAAGAAAAATAATTTCTAAATTTTAACCGATAGTAATAATTATATCAGTGCCCCGTACAAAATTGTTTCTTTTTACAAATCAATTACCGCTATCAGACCTACTAGCACCTCATTAAGTAGATGCCTTAGATGTCACCTGTCAAATCAAAGTGCTATTAAAAATGAATTCCAAATGTTTTCTGTATGAAAACGATTATTCCTACTGATAAAACAAGATCTTGCTTAATAGACTGAATGACAGTATTTATTGTTCTCTAAGAAAAAAATTTCAGTAAACTTAAAAGGTTCAATCCACTTTGGCAGAAAGGGAGGACAAGCCTGCTGCTGTCACTGCTTAGAACAGGAAGTATGTAGGGATTATCATGTGTTATTTTTAACAATACAAAATAAGGAATTTATTTAAAAATGCACACATATGTGTAGAATTCAAGTTGACTTACCCTAGCATCATAGCCTACCTGAAATCTTGGTAAAAGCTCAAATGATCAAATTGGTTTCTTTTTATCAAGAGTAACATACACATCCAGAAATTCATCCAATGGCAAGCCAAAAAATGGACTGCCTCACACTGATAGTGAACTGACATTTACATTAAGAAATAGTAACCTAATCTCTCTTGGGGAGAGAATTCTTTAGTTGGTCTCTGTTGCTATTCCACACTATATCACTTAATTTTCAAAATGGGGTTTCAGTAGCTTGTTTTAGGGCAAGTAAGCAAGCATTAAAGGATCATAGTTTCAGTAAATAGTCAAAAAGAGAAAATGTTCATATTAAATCATTGGACACTAAGTAATATTCCAAAATGCTTAAAACAAACTGAGAGAGTTCATTTCTCACATAAAAGTTATACGGTTGTATTCAACATGAATAGAAAAAAATATTTTAAGGTACTTATCTTAGGAGTTGAATAAAGTTCTTTAAAATTCTCCTGCTCTCAATGCATCTCTCTCTTCTGCTTTGATTCAACATTCTCTGCCTACTTATATCAAATCAACAAGTGATTTGACATTAACTCTTTCCTTTTTCTCAGTTTGTAAGTCACTCTCTTTTCATTGGTCAAAGTAAGTTTTGACTCATTAAACATTGCCTTGATCTTTTCTTCAGCCTGGAGTCAATCCCTATTTCTATTGGTCAAAATAAATTTTTGCACATGCTCACAAATTTAAAAACGGCAAAGAAAAGAGAGTTATTTTTATTTCATATTCACTACATACACATCCATTAAGTTGAGGAGCATGTGTCTAATTTGTTAGCCAAGGTAGTGAGTTCAATCCTTGGTAGAACTTCAAGAATCAGCATAGTTAACACTTAACATTATTTTTTTTTTTGTCTCTTTTGATCCATGACTGACTAGGCAGAAGATTTTCTTCTAGTAGATTGCCATTATTTCTGTGGTAGATTGGTTACCAACCAAGACTATAGAAGCCAATCTGTTCTGCTATTTAACCCTGGAGTGAGAAATGATGGGTAAATAGCTTTTTAGAGGGTATTTGTGTGTAAGTAAACGCAATGAATTTAACTAGAATTCAAACTTAGCTCTCCAATTACTTATTCCAAGCTGATATCCATTGCACCACAATGCACATTTTATGACATGTAATAAAAAGATGAGCCTAAAATGCAAATTACAAATTGGAGATTGCAAAATCAAACAAGTACAAAAATTTAAATATGTGGGAAATGTTTTAACAGAGAACAAAAAGTCTGTCACTAAAACTGAAAGATCCACTGGTATAGCCAAAGATGCATTCCAAATGTTAAGCAACAAATTAAGATTGGTTGGTTGTTTTTGTTTTATGGCATATCAACACCTCAGCGGGTCATTTATTGCCAACTAAATTTTATTTATTTATTGCTGGTAATACCTTTTTCTTTCAACAATTTATTGTTGTTTTTTTATTTTTGTGTCTAGTAATACTTTTTTCTTTTCGAGTATCACGATTCATTGAGATTTGTTTTTAAGGGCAGGGTCCCCAAGTCCTACCCTTGTTATTTAACCCATAACTGGAGGGAAGGGATGGATTAATACCTTTCCCAAGGGTACCAGTTCTTAAGTGAATGCAGGGTATTCAACTGGAATTCGAACTCTTTCCGAGCTGATATCTACTGCACCACAATGCACATCTGTCACTACACGCTTACGGCACCTGGTATTCCCAAGCAGTCACCCATTTAAGTACTGACCAGGCTCAACGTTGCTTAACTTTGGTGATCAAGCGAGAACCAGTGTATTCAACGTGATATGGCCGTAAGCCCAACAAATTAAGAAACTTAGTTAAAAACAAAGAAGAGAGTACTGAACTGTTACATATCTGTCCACCTAAATGGCAATGAATGCTGGACAATCTCCTAAAAGATGAAGAAGAGACTTGAAGCAACAGAAATATTCTACAGAAGGATGCTGAGGATACCATGGACTGAACATGTGAGCAATAGATAAGTTTTACAGAAAATGGAAACAAAAAGGAAACTTACATTTAACATCACAAAAAAACAGTTGAGGCTTCTAGTGTACATAATGAGGAAAGAGGGTTTGGAAAATCTGATACTGACAAGACAGATTGAAAGCAAGTTGGATAGAGGAAAGCAACATAATAACATACTTAATGAGCTTGAGTAAATGGATGACAGAACTTATTAAGAGCTACAAAAAACAGAAAATCGTGGACATGGCACAGCAAGAAGTGTATACTACAACTTTGCATTTAGCTGAGGAATAATGTTCAGCCATTTTTTTTTAAGGAAAATTGTGAGTCTTATCGGATACTAAATACAATAAACATATCTGTATCCAGATATAAGATTAAAGGATTAAGTATGAAGTGATTTCTTCTTCTTTTTTTTATGTATCAAAGATTGAGAGATTGTTAATGCAAATTTGTCTCTCTTTTTTCTTTGATATCACTCTCTAAATTACTGCCTTGTCTGGTTTGATGCTCTTGCAATATACAGGGTTATTAAAAAAGAAAGCAGATTTTCAAAATTAAATAAAAACAAATTCTAAACAACAGAAACACATGGAACACATTGCTAGATAGAAGAGGATTCAAAGTTATTTTTCCAGATTTTGTAGAAATTTAAATTTTAATAATTTATGTCAACCCTTAAAATGTCCTCACAACAATAAATGTCATTTTCTGTATTGCAATTAGTGAAGTGTAACCATGTAACAAATACATTATTTACATAATTCAAACTGTTGTCCTCATCTTTACTGCTATGTTTACAATGTTTTGGCTGTTATATACTCCAGCCTTCTTCAGGTGCTACAAATTTCAAAAATACTATTATGGATTAATTGTAATTGCATGCATAATTCCCAGTATAAATAGTTATAAATAATTACTTGACTGATTTTATCATTGTGATCTTTTTCATTATATCAAGTATTAAGAATATTGTAATTAGGGTTCGTAAATTGGATGAGAGAGTTATCAATGATGACTTACTTCAAATCCATAGTTATCTCTCTTCAACCCCCCCTCTCTCTATCTCACTTTCCCTTTTTTTATTTTTTTATTTACTTTTTATTACATAAAATTTAGTGAGGCACAAGCAAATTTTAACTTAAAAAAATGTGGTCCAAAGATAAAACATTTTGGAACTACTGATCTAGATAAATGACTGTTTCAAAACATCAGGTGCAGTAAGTTTAGATGTGCAAGTGGTGTAATAATTAAATGCTCAACATTGTTAATCAAAGAGTTGAGTTCCAATTTTGGTTGGGTTTGTTATATACACTTACATGCAAATACACTTAAGAAAGGTTTCCACCTCTTCTCCCCCTCCAGCTATGGGTTAATTAGTAATACTTATATCACTAAATCATTATTGCCTCCCAAAAAATTATTATAATCTAAGAATATTAAATAACATGAAAATTGTTACAAACATTTAAATATTTGATTATCTTTCAATCATTTCATCTCACCTGTTCTCGTCTTCTGCTGCATCTATGAGGTGAACTGCAACACTTGGAAACAACTGTACTAAGATGAAGATGTATTGAAAGTGTGCTGATTTCTGAGTCCTCCATAGTAAATTTGCATCTTATTTCTTATGATATTTCATTTTTCTTAACAATTCTTCTGCTTTGCAATGTAATGTTAGGTTGTCCCAAAAGTTTGTAAAAACTTGCAAAAAATTGAAATTTTACTCACAAAAGCAACAAAAATTATTGCTCAAAATAAAGACCATTATTTTCCAAGACTTTCTGCCATCGATCTGCCATCGGATCTGGTCAAAGTACCATTTAGCCGACTTTGAATCAAAGAATTCTTCACACACTTCCTTGACTTCATCAAACGAGTAGAATCGGCAGCCCTTCAGAAAGTGTTGCATTGAGCGGAAAAGGCCGTAATCTGATGGAGCACAGTCAGGACTGTAGGCTGGATGTGGCAGAACCTCAATGCCGTCCAGCTCTTCAAACTTGTCTTTGGTCTTCCTGGCGGTGTGTGGCTTGGCATTTTCCTGCTGCATCAAAGCGCGCTTTCGGTTGATCAGAACCGGGTACTTTTGCTTCAACTTTTCGTAGACCCGCTCAAGTTCGGCACTGATGGCACGACCATTCGGAACGAACTCAAAATGCACGATTCCTTCAAAGTTCCACCAAATGCACAACATGACTTTCTTGCCAAATCGATCTTGTTTTGGAACCGATAGTGTCTCTTGCCCTTTCTGAACCCATCGCTTGTCTCGATTGGGCTGAACAAGATAGACCCATTTTGCAAGTGTTTATGAACTTTTGGGACAACTTAATATTAAAAAAATGAAAGGCAAAAAAAAAACAGTGATTAAAAAAAACAAAATGAAATCAGCGGAGAAACATTAGACATCCAAAATTTGAAAATTTAATGCTTAGCGCCCCAACATCTTCAGTGTTTCTTTTCACTTTTTAGTGCATAATCATACAATATTGTTTTGTATATATTTCCACTCATTCACTACAGATAAACAATTCCATTACTAAGCTGCAGAAATTGAATCAATCAATTAATCAAGCTAATTAAAAATCAGTTGACTAATTCCAAATCTGCCTTCCAGTGTTGAACTAATATCTTCTTTACTGTATTGGATCATGAAAATCTAAACATTTTTTCCCCTCGATCATTTTTAATCAGATATGAATTAGTATTTAGCAAACAATAATCATTTAGCATACTTTGTGATTTATTTTTTCTTCTATTTTACAAAATTACTATTTTCTATATCCTTACATGTTAACGTTGTTATGGTTCTAGTCAGTCAGTCAGTCAGTCAAATGCCATATTTATTTGTAAAAAATAATTCACAAATAAAATAGAAAAGGCTTCAACGAGTATAAAAAGAAAAAAGACTTAGTTATATAAATATATTGTTTTGATCATGTTATCCTAAGCAAGGCAATAAAGCTACTAAGATGCAAGTAGTTACTGAGTGTGAAAGAATATGAAAAAATGAAAACATTATTAAGGAGAGAATAATTAAAGAACAGGAATTAAGAAGACAGAAGATAACGATTGACAAAATTTTGATGATGAAACTTGACTGGGAAGTAAGAAATTAGAAAAGAGTTCCACTAGTGAGAAGTCCGAAAGAAGAAACTGTTAGCATAAAACTTACAATTACATCTAACCATTCATACTGCAAAATGATGTGCGTTTGCTGAACATGTAGTGCTGTACTAAAAGAACATGAAATCAGGATACCAAAGAGGAAAGCTCATCAGAACAGTTGCCATGACAGTATTTATAGAAAAGACACACGGAAGCTACATGACAGCAATTAGAAAATAACTGAAGCTGCAATGTCAGTAGGACCAGTAACATTGCAGATTCGTCATAAAATTCAGTCAGTCTGTTAAGTGCCATACGTGATACACACTTGGGCGATCATGTCTTGAAAGTGACATGACTGACTGGGCAGAAGATTTTCCCACAGTAGGTTGCCATTACTTTCTGCAGTTGCCAGTCAAAGCTATAGTACCCAATCTGTCCTGTTATTTAACTCATAACTGGCGGGAAGAGGCAGATTCATAAAATTAGTGTGCCAAAAAGGAAAACTCATCAGAACAGCTACCATGAAAGTATTTATAGAAAAGTCACATAGAAGCTACATTATGGCAAAGAGAAAGTCACTTTAGCCAATACACCAGTTCAGAACCAGTATCATTGCAGATTCTTCATTACCAAGAATCTTTATATACATAATAGTAGCACCAGACTAAAGGTGGCAGCCATATTCAATGGATAGGGAAATGGTAGACTTATAAATGTGCAAGTTAGATTCCATTGAGAAAAAATGTCTAAAACAAACTTTCCTAGCAACAAACCTAGTAATTAATTCAATATAATCCTTTCATTTGATTTCAGTAAAAAGCGTTAGCCAGGAGGTTAGCATCAGCCATGCTGATGGAAGGCAAAAAACGCTAAAACACTAAAAAAAGGAAAGGGCGTTAGTCACTAAACAATGGCTTGAGTGATCTGTGTTTAGGGATTTTTTTTAAAGATGTGTATCTTCATGAATAACATTATATAATTCTATTTGCTTCCTTCCCTGAGAGATACAATCTCCAAAAGTTTAAATACAACATTTTTATCTTTTATCTACTTGATCATTTCAAAAAATAAAAAAGGTACGTCTCTTGTACCTTTTTTATTCTCTCACTGTAACCCCCTGTGCACCAATGGCATTTCTGCTTTACTTAGGGTGAAATGATAATATTATATATTTATATAAAAGCATGTTTGATTAAATAATGTAGACATGTTAAGTCTATTTTTATTTTAATCCTCACATAGTCATCAATAAGTTTCCTGGTATGGTGATTAAAAACAGCAACAAAGGCACTGTATACATTTTCATGAGTTTTATTTTCCAAAGTATTTTCAATCTTGTTATAATTACTGGTATAGGCATTTTAGAACATTGTTACTATTAATTTTGTTTAATGTTGGTTTTAGTTTTTTAATAAATACAGCTTAAAGAATTTGAAGTTTTCGTTTAATATTTTCATGGTGGAGTATGTCTGTATTGTCAATTATTATTTCTCTAAGTTGTGAATATGGACAGGGATGTTCATTTAAATGTCCTGCAGTTAATGATGAATAGAACATGTGATGTAAGCCTTCTTGATAGAGTTGTTTTCATGTGACCACCTTATATATTTGCTTTTTTGTCAGAGAGACAATCTCTCAAAAGAAATTTAAATTGATATAAAATTTGAATTTTAGCTGATACTTGTGAATCTTGACTGATTATTTTAGGGATTGACATTTTATTGCTCTCTTCTGACTGACAGATTAACTAAAAAGGTCAGGAAATGTTTTGTTTTTTTTTTGTTTTTTTAATTACTGACTAATTTACTTTTTACTGACTAATTCTTTTACTCAGTCCTAAATCACTGACCGCCTATGTATCTACATATCAAGTTCGGGAACTTCTAATTAAAATCTTCCTTCAAATATAAAAATATGACTATTAAGTCTCTTTCCCTTCCTGCTATTGGGAGTAGATTTTCAGAAAAAGGTCCAAGTGGTTGAAAAAAAAAATAAATGGTTTACATTTCCAATTTTTTCCTGCATTTAACTAATTTTGCCTACAAAATTTAATTTCTTGAAATTTCATTAATTTGCATGGAGTGGGGTCAGTCAGTCAGTTAAGTGCCATACGTAATACACGCTTGGGTGATCATGTCTCGAAAGAGACATGACTGACTGGACAGAAGATTATCCCGCAGTAGGTTGCCATTGCTTTCTGCGGTAGAACCCAATCTGTCCTGCTATTTAACCCATAACTGGAAGGAAGAGACAGATTAATACCTTTCCCAAGAGTATTTGCATGTAAGTGAATACAATGGATTCAACTGGAATTCGAACTTGGCTCCCCGGTTTCTCGTTCCAAGCCGATATCCACTGTACCACAACGCACATGGAGTGGGGTAACAGATGTAAAAAAGAAAATATTTTTATTAAGACTTTTTAAAAATAATAATATAAAAAATAATCTATTTGTGCACATGTCCTGAAAGTTTGATTAAAATTTGACAATTATTTGATGTCTGCAAGAATTTCTAAATTAGTTACATAATATTACATTTTTCATTGTAAACTCTTGTAAAGATTTGGTTAATAGCTAGAGAAAATCAAAACAAGATTTTTGGACCAAAATTTTGAACGTGTTACAAAGGATTAAAAAAAATCTTTAAAATAATTAAAAATACTTTGATCTTTGCTTTTAATAATAACATAAACATTTTGATGGAAAAAGTTCATTTTTACTAAGTTTAGTGCCTTGTGCCTTCATACTATGTTGTTTTTTCATCAATTTTGTAGCGGTACCTAAAAGAGAGATGTAAAAAAAAAAAACACCTAAGTTCATTTAATTTTCTTTTTTGTTATCAAATTTTTTAACCGTTATAATTTTGCATTTAAAAGAAAGATTAAAAGGACATCTTTTATTATCCTGACCTCTGGTATTGTCAATCATGTTTCATGAAAAATGTATATAATTTTCTTTACCTCAAAACTAGGATTCATTCCATAAAAAGACAAGAAAATTAATCCCTGTTGCAGATCCACAGACAGATCTATTTCACTGTATCACAGCTCATCAGTATGGTTAGACAACCGATTGCTTTTTATCCAGGATTGAAACCCGACCAAATTAGCATCAGTCGGCGATTTTACTTCTGAGCTACGGGTGCTCGGTAGAAGAAGGCAGACTTTTTGGCATGTATATTATCATTCTACATGCCCAATAGCTGAGAGTGTTCTAATTCATTGCTGAATGAACAATGCGTAGATGCCAGAGTAGCCACTGTTTTTCAAAGTTTACCATTCTTCCAGAGTGCTCAATCAGGGTGTGAGAGCGTAAATATTGTCATCTGCAGATAGATCTGTTTTGCTGTATCACAGCTCATCAGTACGGGTAGTCTGTGATTCTACCTCTGAGCTATGGGCGCTTGGTAGAAGGAGGCAGACTTTATATATATATACATACACAACAAACAATGGTACAACCATAAGTCAACATTCAAGCAAGAAAGCCTCCCTTATTTTGAACTTCCTGTTATACATTCTAAAATTCCTGTTATGTCTTAAAAAAGTGTTGGATAATCAGTTAATATATAACACCTGCAGATACCTAAAAATTGAAATCAAGGTAGTGCAATCAGCTGATCTTCCAAATTAGAATATGTAATTTTTAATCAATTCACCCTATGCAAGGTGATAATAAAGGACAATAAAAGAACAGTGTTCAGGAAGATAACTAGTGATTTATGTATGTTACCAATGTGCATATATACACCCTTGTGCAAATTAATTGAAACAACAGCTTTAGTTTCCTTCCTTTCATCATACAGTCAGTCTTAGACCCACTGGAGTGACAGAGAGTAATTAATTTCTATTTTTTCCTCATGTTAGATCATTTGCATTGGTGTGCAGTAATATGAATCGATTTTCAGGGTGTATGATGAAATTTGTTTGGCTTTGAAAAATATTGTATCATCCGTGATTGCATCAAATTTTTATCATGCCCAGACACTACTGTCTCGACTGTCAATTAGTTGTTCTACAGCCATATCTGTAATGGATGCTACTTCAAGAAAGCATACGAAAATTGTAATGCTGCATGAACACACTGGCAAACCTTACAGAGAGATTGTGGATGTTGTTGGAATCAGTCTTTCACCTTGTCAGTCGTGTCATCAAGGCAAAAAAACAAACTGGATCCAACAGTCCAAAATGTAAAGGAAAATGTGGTCAGAAGAGAAAAACAACATCAAGAGGCAACGTATACGTGATCAGAGAAAGTGTGAAAGATCCTAGGTAGACATTATTTGTTTTGTTTCGGTTAATTTGCACGAGGGCATATATGTCTTTTTATGTATTTAAAGAATTTAATTTCAAAGTATGATAAAGAGCTTATTAATGGAATTACAGTTAAATAGGAAATGTACCATTCTTTTTATGAAAAAGGATTTAATAACCAAACCAAAAAATAATGTTTTTTATGCTTTTAAAATGACATATTATAAAAGTTAACAAATCTTCTCAGCAACAATGTTTCAGAGAAGACTGAACCTAATAAAAAAGGACATTTATTGGATTTCCTGATAGCAATTTCTTGATTACTGCCAACTGAAATTCAATACATAGAATACATTATTATATAATGCAGTCTTCCATCTAAGGCAGATTTGTTGGGTGTGGTCACTTTGAGCTTACTTGGAGGAGAAAATTACCTTTGGATATTCTAGCTTCATATTTTATTATGCATATAGAATGTAATGTTTAAAAATGATACTCCCCTGTAGAGAATCGCCTCTAGGATATCTAGGTGAGTTTTGAAAGGTTTTTGGCCTAACCAAGAAAGGATTTTTAAAAATGTTTGTTTCTTTGATCTGATTTTAGAAAGTTGTTAGAGCCAAAAACTTTTCAGCACCACTTCATATTACTTACTGTGGAGTTGTATGTATAAAATAACTACAATAGGCCACTTTGAATAATGATTTTTGCTTGCAGGTGTGGAAAACCAAAGCTTGTATGGTGTTTATGTTGGGAGGGTGCTAACATGCTTCATGAAAACAAAGAGAGACATCCTTAACCTGAGGTGTAAGGTATTTGCACAACTGACATTATTTTGACTGTTGTCCTCATTGTTATTGCAACATTCACAATGTTTTGGTTGTTGTATGCTCTGGCTTTCTTCAGGTAATATACAGTAGAATTTTGAACTGAACCCTTTATTTTTTCCACGAGGATAGATTGTTCTAGTTCGATGTGTCATGCCTTTTTGGATATCTCAGTTTCAGTTATTTTGTTACTAAACTGAACTCTCCAAGTTTTTGTTCCATCTTCTGAGTCCAGATATTTAACTCACAACTATTTGGATTTTTTTTTGAATGACTTCAATCAATGTTTTTATCAGCTAGGCCATTTGTCTGTCTATATTTCTGAAATAAGGTAGTATTTACAGTATTTACATTATTCAAACTATTGTCCTCATCTTTGTTGCCATTTGTTCGACGTTTTGGTTGTTGTATGTTCCGGCCTTCTCCAGGTGCTACAAATTTCGAACTGAACCCTTGCTTAAAGCTTCAATTGAAAGTCATGGGTTATCTCCCTTTAACCCATCAAGTTACTTAAGGATGCATGGCCTAGTGGATATAAACATTAGTTAGATCCTGTGACTTGACCCAAAGAGTTGTGAATTCAATACCAGGCTACAGCAGTGGTGAACAAGTAACTTGCAGGGTTAGAGTGAAATAACTCATGACTTCCAATCGAAGCTTTATGCAAGGAATGAGGATGATATATATCAGTGATTGTAATAATAAAGTGTTCGGTTCAAAATTCCTAGCACCTGAAGAAGGCCGAAGAATACGAAAGCCAAAATGTCATACAAATATGAGGACAATAGTCCAAATAATGTAAATACTGTGGGCCATATGTCCTTGGGGATTCATACTTTTCCCAAGGGTATTTGCATGTAAGTGAATGCAACAAATTCACTGGAATTTGAAGCTGGCTTTCTGATTTCTCATTCTTAATGGAAAGAATATATTGAATCCATTGCTGCTAAGAAAGTCGGTTCACTGTGCAAGGCAAGATAGTTTTTCTCTCCAGAATCTATCTTGAAATCTTTATATTTCTTGCTATTTACCTTAAACTCCTTGATAATATCCAAAGAAAAATCAGAAATATTAATGATCCTGATCTGGCAACTCAGGTTTGCTCACTTGCCCACCACCATAAGGTTGCCTCTTTGGGCTTTTATTATAAATACTTTCGTGGTAATTGTTCGGATAAGCTCTTCATTCTGATACCCCAGCTTGATGAATTTAAATGCAATATTAGACTGGCATTGAGATCTCATTAATTAACTCCTGAGCTGGTTAGATGTAGCTATATGTCAGTGTAAGTGAAATACACTGTTTAAAATTTTTAAAAAATGGGCTTTTATTTCAAATATGGATATCCACTAAAAATAATACTGAAAAAATAATGCTTGCTTGGCAATCGGTCTACCACAGAAAGTAATGGAAAACGACTGCAGAAAAATTTTCTGCCTAGTCAGTCATGTCCCAAAAGAGACATGATCACCCAAACATGTGCCACATATGGCAATTTACTGACTGTGATATAGGAATAAAAGTTTTGAAGATGCATTGTTTAATTGCTAGTAAGGTTTCTGAATACCACATTGAATTAATCCACATTCCTCCTAGATGAAATTCAATATACATAATTTCCTAATTGCTGCTTTATGCATATATATGCATATGAAATGATTTGTTTGAACATTATTTTTTTATTGATACTCATATTTAAGTAGATATTCTGTTTTTTAATTAAACAGTATTATATATTTATATCTACTGGCCTGATTATTTACGATAAATTTGTATAATGAAAATGTGTGTCATTTGGCAGGATTCGAACCTGTGACTCCTAACCACATAGGGGAAGCTACCATGTGATCTGGCACGTCTTAGACCTCTCGACCACAAATGACCATTAGTCTAAACAAGGTTTTAATCGAGCCTATATAACACAATTTGTTTCAAACAAATCATTTCCAATTGTTGGTTGTTTATAACCAAGTTTCGTTAATCTTCATTAATTTACATTTGTTAACATTATGATACTTTTCAGAGCAGATATTGTTGTTGCGATAAATCGAAAACTGTGTTATATAGGCTTGATTAAAACCTCATTTAGACTAATAGTCATTCGTGGTCGAGAGGTCTAAAACATTTATATCAACCAAGGTGTGAACAATAGTTTGAAATAATACAAAATACTGAAAATTACTCATCTCAGAAATAAATACTAAAACAGTTCCCTGATTTGAGAAACTTAGTTTCTTGAAAAATCTTTTTAGAAAGATTTTATAAGTTTCAACGTGTTGCCTGGTCAATGAATCCTAAGTGTTTCCTTATAAGAAAACGGATAATATTATCCTTATTATTATTTCACTGAATCGATTATTTTTAAAGACAAGATTATTTCTTCTTATAAAAGACAATATTTTCTAATAATGGGATTAAAAGTTAAAATCCATGTACGCGTTATTATTGTACTTTAAATAAGTTTTAAGTCGATTTATCTCTAAATATGCCTTACTATTGTCGGTGTTCAAAACCGGTTACATCATTAAGCTGCTACTGTTTTGTGAGTGCAATCTAATTTTGCAATCTATTCCTGTCAAAATTTTGTAATAAATTCAATGTGCTCACTTATAAATAACATTTTTTGATGTTTTACACATAGAATTCACATAGCCATCTTGATAAAAGTCCTTAAAGTAATTTGCATCTCTTTGCAAATATGTTTAGCAATAGCATATGAGCTGACAGTCAGATGATGAAGGTATCGATAAGGGGGATAATTGCTTAAGTCTTTCAGAAAAAAAAAATAATGTTGTATTAGTTCCGCTCTGTAAAGTAAACAGAAGGAAGATGCAAATTGATTTTGTTTATTGGATTCAAACAAAAGTTGAATTTTTGAGGTAAACGAGGAACTAGTTCATTCTCAAAAGAGTTCATAATGAAAGAAAATATACTTGGATCAGTCAGTCAATTAAGTGTCATATGTGATACACATTTGGGTGATCATGGTTGGGATTCCAATCCTCATTGGCTGTTTAAGAAATACAGCTTGACTTAGTTTATTTTGTATAAATAGCTGATTTGTCAGGAAGGTGACTTCTTGATGTTATCAGTCTGGAAGAGGAGATCCCAGCGTGCAGCACATTTGGAAAGTGCCTGAAACCATACCACAGGTTGACCCAAGCCTTGTGAGTGAAATTAGGTAGACAGCTCCCTTTGAGGAGTCTAGGTTGATGGTTGGGCTAGCTCAAAGTCACAAGTCATCAAGACTGAGGGGCTGAGCATCTTGAGCATCTTGTTCAGACTGTTGTACTTGCTAGATAATGCACTCTCTCCCAGAAACTGTAATTATGGTCCGCTCAGCATAGTTGCAGTATAAACCACAGGTGGGTTCTGTGGGTGTTGAACAAAGACAAGTTTGCCTGAGCAAGTGTCTACATTGGGGATTAGCTAGCCACCCTGGTAAACAGGTATCCTCGAATAAGTGTGGCCAGCTATTATATATATATATATATATATATATATATATATATATACACACACACACACATTTCCAAAACAAATCTCAATAAGTAAAATCACAAATTTATTGACCTGAAGAGAGTCAACTTTGGACTCAAAACATGTGTAGCAACACAAATACCATTAAGGATACTTAATGTATCCTTATGTGCGTTGTGGTGCATTGGATATCCATTTCCTCCGAAACTTTGTCGTTGCTCACATGTTCGGCTTCATCTCACCGTGGTCAATTTGTCAGGAAGGTGACTTCTTGATGTTATCAGTATAGAGGAAGAAATCCCAGCATGCACAAAATGTCTGAAAACCATACCATGAATTGACCCCTTGGGAACTGTTGATGATTGTGCTATCATGAAGTCATAAGTCATCATGACCAAGGGATTGAGTGTCTAGGTCTTGTTCAGATTGTTGTTCTCGCCAGATAATGCTCTTTCATGAAGAAACTATAACTAAGATCGCTCAGCATAGTTGCATTATAAACCATGGGCGGGCTCTGTGAGTGTTGAACAAACACAAATGTGCCAGAGTAGTCGTCTGCAACGGGGATTAGCTAGCTATATATATTTTACAAAAGAATTAGTTGTATCAATTTTGGAAATAATATTGAAAAATCTTTCATGAAAGAAAATGGTTGACTGGTATTTGTCTTTATTGGTCTGCAACTTTACATGCTAGGCTAAATATTTTTATTATTTCGTTCAAGTATTTTACATGCAAGTTTTACATTAGATAGAAGCAAGTATCAATAAAATATCAAGCTCTGTCATTTCATTTGAGTTTGAGTTTAACAGCATATCAACCTCTGTTGGTTATTTAATGCAAAAAGACGCGGTTTTAAGGTATTTTTTAATGTTTGGTTATCATGAGAAGGTTGATTTAGTCAGATTTTAATGAAAATTATGTTTTTATTCTCTTTTATTTTAGAAAAGTGAAAATGCCTTCTAGTTTTGTATTCAAAAATGTTTTGCTGAGAATAATTTTTTTCTTTCAAAAATGTGTTATGGTAATAAGTTTTCCTTAAAAAATCTATTGTTGGTAAATTTTTTCCTTCAAAAATGTATATTTTTCTATAAAAGTCTATCTTTATGTATATATTTCTATAAAAGTATATTTTTATACTTTTATAGCGTTTTGACCTCAATTTGGGGGTTAACCATTTGCCTATAGCTGGGACCCTAACAGGTGCTACCACTCCGGGCCAGGGTGAAAAATGGAACAACAGCAATTAAGAGGTTGTTCCATGCCCCTCACAGTCTCCCATTCAGAGGTCTTGCTGCCAGATGCAGTTTACAGTCATGCCCAGGACCAGTTATTTTATGTATACTATTTACATTCAGATAATAAGTTTTAGTGATACCACTCTTACTAATTAACCCACAGCTGGGGAGAGAAGATGTAGATTCATACCTTTCCCAAGGGTATTTGCATGTAAGTAAATATAACAAACCCAACTGGAATTGGAACTCGGCTCTCTGATTAACAATTCCAAGCCATTATCTATTATACAACCTGCGTATCTAAAAACCTGGTATTTTCAAGCTGTCACCCATTTAAGCAATGACCAAGCTCTATGTTGCTTAACTTCGGTAGTTTCAGGTTACTCCTGTTATGAAATTTAATAAAGTTCATTATTGATTCACAACCATATGAAAACATGGATAGTAATGCTGTTGCAAGTTTTTTTTAAACAGAATTTTCTGGAATGGTATTCTAATTTTTAAATGCTTTGTTTTCTGCATTCTTTTTTTCTGATACTCTCTTCTCTAATTGCTTCTTTTCAGTATTTTAAAAGTCAGTTCTAAGTTCAACAAATTCCTGCTTCCAAATTGAGCCACTCTGAAATTCAATCAACTGCCTTTCAAAATCATTCATGTCTATCGATGAAAACATTTGCAAGTTTAGTTCATCCAGTTTGATACTGTCTGGAAACTTAATGAATTTTGCTATCTCATCCAGTTCTCTGGATTTATCAAATCTTGTAAAAACTGCTCAACAGTTAATTCAACAAATGTTCAAGCAGCTTTTGGAAACATCTGCCACCTTTTATGAGATCATTGCTATATCTCTTTAGGTTTGGGAATTATCTAAATCTCTCATTAACTACATCTCTCTTAAAAACTTCTAATTTCATTTTAAAGGCCTTTATATAAAACCAAACATAACATCAAGTATTTGCCTATACTTCTGAGATTTTTTTTTTTAATCATATCACCCCGAGCAAAGGCGGTAATGCCACTGATGTGCAGGGGGCTACGTAAGAGTGAAAAGATTAGAAGAGAGAAAGCCAGAAACCACATCCTAAACAGGGAACAAGGGATGAGCTTCTACACCTGTTCAATAGACATGGGTGGAGTGTGAACCGGGCGATAGTTTAGTGTATCTACTCCAATTGAAAACAAAAAAAAAGAAAAGTGAAAAGATTGGAAAAGAGAAAGCCGGAAACCAGATCCTAAACAGGGAACAAGGGATGAGCCTCTTCACCTGTTCAATAGACGTGGGTGGAGTGTGAACCGGGCAATAGTTTAGTCTATCTACTCCAATTGAAAACAAAAAAAAAGAAAAGTGAAAAGATTGGAAAAGAGAAAGCCGGAAACCAGATCCTAAACAGGGAACAAGGGATGAGCCTCTTCACCTGTTCAATAGACGTGGGTGGAGTGTGAACCGGGCAATAGTTTAGTCTATCTACTCCAATTGAAAACAAAAAAAAAGAAAAGTGAAAAGATTGGAAAAGAGAAAGCCAGAAACCACATCCAAAACAGGGAACAAAACTAAATTTAAATACTAGTTTGTATGAAAACAATTCTAAAATATCACTTGTTTTCTCAACATTGTCCCTCTCATAGCTTGCCTGCTGTTTCAGCTAATGAGGTAGTATTTGCATTATTTACACTGTTTCGACAGTTATCCTCTTCTTTACTGCCATCTTCAGAATGTTTTAGCAGTTTTATGCTCTGGTCTTCTTTAGGTGACTGGAATTTCAAACCAAACCCTTTAGGTATGGATGGAGAAAGGGGATCACCAGGATGAACTTGAAGTAATCGATAGAGAACATCAATGGAAATTATATAAACTTAAGGAATCAGCACATATGGAAGGCCACAAAAATCTCTTACGCCTGCCAAACATAGAAATGATTACAATATGAAAACCACTAATATGGAGTGCTAGAGAAAATCATTAGCTTCAAAGATTGAAATATGAGTTCTGGTAAAAATGATACACGTCCTGGTTGACCATGTCTCTTTTGATCATTGACTGACTAGGCTGAAGATTTTCTTGCAGTAGGTGGCCATGTCTTTCAACCAAGGCCATAGAACCCTATCTGTTCTGCTGTTCAGCTTATAGCTGTAGAGAGAAGAGATGCATTAATACCTTTCTCAAGAGTATTTGAGCGTAAATGAATGCAATAAATTCAACTGGAATTTGAACTTGGCTCTCCAAATTCTAATTCCAATCCTATATCCATTGCCACAAAGCATACGTCCATGTGTTTATGTATAAAACTGAATTGAATCTTTTTACTCAAAATAAGTTATGAGGTAAAGTTGGCAGCAACATTTTGGAAATAATTTGAAAAGCCAGGAAAGCAGTTGCTTCATACAGATAAAAGTACCTTGGCTTTACTGTCTTCTCAGCATCTATCATTCCTTGCCACGTTTTCTTCCACGTCTTTCAGAATTATTAACTCAGATTTATTTATGGTTGTTCAGCTCTCTAACTCTATTGTTTTTTTGTTTTGATGCCAACTGTCTCATCCTGATGTAACATTATATATATATATATATATATATATATATATATATATATATATAAGAAAACTATTATATCTATTGTGTGCATTAATTTTATGCTATAGCAGAATGATTTATTTTTGGAAGCTGCAGAGCTCTTAAAGCAAAAGTTTGTACCTTTGTGTGGGATACACTCACCGAGCCATTAAGTTGTTAGTAAAATTCTAGTTGGTCAAGCAGAGTTTTTAGAATTCACTTTAATTCTAATGTATTTCTATTCTTAAATCTGCCCAGGAGCCTTTGTCTGTCTGTTTGGTAATAAAGATGCTAAATAGATCCCCAAGAATCCCAGCAGCCATTTCAAATTTCAGTAGACTTATTGGCAATAATCCCAGAACAATTTCATTGCAAATTATTTTGTAATGATCAGATAATTCCCAGTTGAAACCTACCAAAAATTTCCAGGAACCATGAAATAAAGCATTAGCATCACCCAAGAATAGGGTTGGAATAGCAAAATATCATTTAATTTTTTTTTTTAATTGAGCAATTCTTTAGTTTTAATTTAATTTAATGGATACAAATGAATACAACAGTATGAATCTTTTCCATCTTTAGTTATAATTTAACAAATCAGATACATGGAAATTTTTATTTATATTTTTCTGACTGTTGTTCACATTTTTTTTATTACGACATTCACAACATTTCAGCTGCTGCAAACTCTGCCCTTCTTCAGGGGATTGAAACTTTGAACTGAACCGTTTAATTTATTCACTAGGGTAGATTGTTCCCACTCCATGAGTCTCGCCACTTCCAGATGTCTAAGCTATCTCCATTTAACTGAAGTTTTTAAGTTTTTTGTTCACCACTGCTGTAGCCAGGTGTTGAACTCACAACTCATTCTATCACTGGATCTAATCAACATTTTTATCCACTGGGCCATGTCTCCTTGATGAAAATTCCAATCCCCGAAGAAGGTCGAAGCAAACAACCGCTAAAATGTCACAAATATGATAATAAGAAAATGAGGACAGCAGTTTGAATAGTGAAAATAATTACAATAACACATTTCAGAAAAATAGACAGAAATTTTATATGCATATGGCAACAAAGACGAGGACAACAGTGTAAATAGTGTAAATAATTACAATATCTCATTTTAGAAATATAGACAGATATTGAAGGTGAATATGGCAACAAAGACGAGGACAACAGTGTAAATAGTGTAAATAATTACAATATCTCATTTTAGAAATATAGACAGATATTGAAGGTGAATATGGCAATAAAGATGAGGACAATAGTCAAAACAATATAAATAGTGTAAATAATTACAATATCTCATTTTAGAAATATAGACAGATATTGAAGGTGAATATGGCAATAAAGATGAGGACAATAGTCAAAACAATATAAATAGTGTAAATAATTACAATATCTCATTTTAGAAATATAGACAGATATTGAAGGTGAATATGGCAATAAAGATGAGGACAATAGTCAAAGCAATATAAATAGTGTAAATAATTACAATATCTCATTTTAGAAATATAGATAGATATTGAAGGCCAATATGGCAACAAAGATGAGGACAACAGTCTGAACAATGTAAATAGTGTAATTAATTACCATACCTCATTTCAGAAATATAGACAGATATTGAAGGCCAATATGGCAACAAAGATGATGATAACAGACTTAACAATGTAAATAGTGCAAATAATTACAATACCTCATCTCAGATATATAGACAAATATATAAATTTTTATGTTACATTTTGCAATTCAAGTAGTGAACATGTTTCAATAATAATTTTTCCTTTTAAATTTCATTTTTTTCATCTATTTATACATCTAAAACAGGGGTGGCCAAACTTGCTTAATGTAAAAGCCACAAATGATAAAGTTCAGATGTTGTAGAATGACAACGGATGAACTAATTTTATACATGTGTTTTTGTTACATATGTATTAATATTGGAACTTATGTTTTAATCCAATGGTGTTTCAATTCATGTCCAATAAATCATTATAAAGTCTCAAAGTTTTCTTATTTATCTTTTATACTAACTGTGATGAAAAAGTAGCTCAGCCAATATATTTCCATGAGCCGCACATTAACCCTAGAACACTAACCATCAATTAAAGTTACACCACTACTAACCATAGGTATATCATCCCTGATTTTGAAAATATCAAAAAAATATTAAATATAAATCTTTTTTTGAAATATTTTACATGCAGGCACTTCAAACTTTGTACTTTGAGTTAACATTAATAGGAACTGAAAAACACATGATTTAGGCAAGAAAATGAGTTACTGAAAATTTAATTGTAATTAAAATGGCATCATTTGCGCTGGGTACTATATACCCATAGGATGTGCGTTGTGGTACAGTGGATATCGGCTCAGAACGAGAAACTGGCGAACCAAGCTCGAATTCCAGTTGAATCCATTGTATTCACTTATGCACAAATACCCTTGGGAAAGGTATTAATCCGTCTCTTCCTTCCAGTTATGGGTTAAATAGCAGGACAGATTGGGTTCTATAGCCTTGGTCGGCAACCAGTCTACTGCAGAAAGCAATGGCAAACTACTGCGGGATAACCTTCTGCCCAGTCAGTCATGTCTCTTTAGAGACATGATCGCCCAAGCATGTATCACGTATGGCACTTAACTGACTATATACCCAGGGTTAGTGATCTCAGGATAAAGGTCATAGAGCAGCATGTGGTTCACAAGGGGCAGATTGGTTGCCACTGCTATATAGCTCACAAACTGAACATTATTTGTTTCAACTTAAAACTGGTAAAATTTACAAATTCAGTCTGGAAAAGGTTAAGTATGATTATAGTGACAAAGTAACTTCAGGTTATTTTTGTTTCTTTTTTTCTTTTTTAGTAACAACTTTTTAATAATGTTTATTTTGCTTTGTGCATTGAAACTTAGCTTAGAGATTTTATAGAGAGACATTTTCTCAACAATTGAAAATTAGATAAGTTGTAAAATAAGATATTATGATTTAAATTTAAAATTTAGAGAAAACACAATTTTCAGAATCCTTTGGCAAAAATTAATACATTATCTGCTGTACCAGGTGACTTTCCCTATAGCCGTGCATCCAGAACAAAAAGGAAATGAATAGAGAATTTTCTCACTTTTTCATTTTTTTACAGAGATATCTCGACTCATTTCTCTGACATGATGAAGAATTAAAAGAAATGCTTTTTCATATTTGTTTTCTGATTTAATATCTTTGTTTGTCAAAATTTTCTGTTGCATATCTGCAAAATCCTTTGATGGCTATTAGGATTTAGATACTTAAATATTTTTACTAACCATGAATATTAAACTTACGTTTTAATCATATGGATATTTATAAAGCCTGAAAGTTTTCTCATTTACCTTTAATATTAATTGTGATGAGAAAGAAGCTCAGCAAATATATTTCCACAAGCCACATATTAAAGGTCAAGAGTCACAAGTTGTGGTTTGGATATCCCTGTTCTATGACATTAATAATAATGTCATTTAAATATTTCTTCAATAATTGAAGCCATACATTGAGTGGCAATTTCAATGAAATAGTTTAAGGAACTACAACTACCTCACTCAGATCTAGCATTAAAAATAGGACGTAGATTTTTAAATATTTTTACCAACCATGAATATTAAACTTGTTTTAATCTAATGGATATTTTCGAAGTTTGAAATTTTTCTTCGTTACCTTTTTATATTAACTCTGATGAAAAGAGAAGCTCATGTAACCTATTTCTACGAGCCTCATTAAAGATCAAAGAACCGCATATGGCTCATGAGTCACAGTTCAGCTGTCCCTGTTCTATAACATCAATGATAATGCCGTTTAATTATTTCTAGTCTCACAAGGGAATACTTGAAACCATACATTGAGTGGCAATTTCAATGAAATAACCATACATTGAGTGGCAATTTCAATGAAATAACCATACATTGAGTGGCAATTTCAATGAAATAGTTTATTAAGGAACTACAACAGCCTCACTCAGATCTTGCACTAAATTTAGGATTTAGATTCTTATCTGTCATGAATACACTCCTATGAGTGCACAGGATCACTTCATCAGTGATGTTATGCCTTGGAATCATGACAAGTTTTGGGTCTTTCAACATCATACTTGTTCATCCAAAGAGACCCTACCGGAACAATGCTATTCTAGCAGGGAATTCTGTAATCGTCAAGCATGCAACAACGGATTTATAACAGTAAACTACCAGTTAAGAAATAGTAAGCGTCCAAACAGAAACATTGTGTATCACTTCCACCTCGGACAAAACAACACAAATTGAATATTCGCCTATCTTTTCTTGGAACAACACATGGAATGACTCACACTCCTAGTGATTTCAGTATTTAATTTCCTCCATCAATACTTACTGAAGAAACTCATACACATTTACTGGACATATAAATAATAAACAGAAACCTTCTTTTTTCCATCCTTCCTTTTTCTCCTTCTTTCTCTTTCTTGAGCCTCCCCTCAGACAGTGATCACTGTCATAGATCACCATGGGTTTGATCTTTTAATCCATAGCCATTTCGTTTTAAGCTATTACTTCTGTCATATGTCATGAATACACTCATACGAGTGTACATGATTCCCTCATCAGTGATGTCATGCCTTGGATTCATGACAAGTTTCAGGTCTTTCAACATCAGACTTGTTCACTCAAAGAAACTAGAATGATGCTATTCCTGTGATCCTCTAATCATCATGTACGCAACAATGGATTTATAACAGTAACTACCAGTTATGAAATAGCAAGCGTCCACTCAGAAACGCCATATGTCACTTCCACTTTGGCCAAAACAACACACAAAAAATAAAACAAAAACAAATAAGAAAGCTATCTGAATACTTATCTTTCCCGATATGCCATACATCACTACCGCCTAGGCCAAGATGAGACCGAAAAGGAACAAACTTGAATATTCGCCTTGCTTTCTTGGAACAACACATGGAATGGCTCACACTCCTCCAGACTTAACGGTTAAGTGATTTCAGTAGTTAATTTCCTCCATCAATACTTACTAAAAAACTCATACACACTGGACATATGAATGATTATCAGGAACCTTCTTTTCTCCATCCTTCCTTTTTCTCCTTTCTCTTCCTTGAGCCTCCCCTCAAACAGCGATTGCTTTCATAGATCACCATGGGTCTGATCTTTTAATCCACAGCCATTTCATTTTAAGCTATTATTTCTGTCATCTGTCATGAATACACTCCTACTAGTGCACAGGATCACTTCATCAGTGATGTTATGCCTTGGGTTCATGACAAGTTTTGTGTCTTTCAACATCAGACTTGTTCACCCAAAGAAACCCTACCAGAACAATGCTATTCCAGCAGGTAATCCTGTAATTATCAAGTGCACAACAACAGATTTTTAACTATTAAATATTTTTACTAATCATGAATATTAAACTTATGTTTTAATCCCATGGGGTATCAATTCATACCCAGTAAATAATTATAAAGCTTGAAATTTTTCTTATTTATTTTTTTCATTAACAGCCAATATATTTCCATGATCAGCATACTAATGGTCAAAGAGCTACATTGTGGTTTGTGAGCTGCTGTTTGACCACTACTGATCACTAATTTAGTTTATTTATTTATATAGTTACAGTCTTGTTTATTTGTTTATGTATATAATAATTATGTGTGAAATTCATAATTGTATATATGAGATAACAAAATATATCTTTTATATATCAAGATCAGTATTGTGGACATTGTTTGATAAAGTGAAAATTATTTACTTGTGATGTGTTTCGTCCTTCAGGATTTCATCAGATTAAATTTATGTTAATACAATTTCACATGTGCACAAATGAGGGATGCTGGGAAGTTTAGAATCTTTAGTAAAAAATTCTAAAATGTGATACCAACACAACAAATTTAGTCTGATTAAGTCCTGAAGAACAAACCGCATCACAAGTAAACTTTTTCAACATTGTCATACAATTTCCAAAACTGTGTGTATATATATATATATATATATATATATATATATATATATATATATATATAACTGTGGATGATTATTTATGCTCTCACACCCTGATTAAGCACTCTGGAGGAATGGTAGACTTTGAAAAAACAGTAGCTACTCTAGCATCTACGCATTGTTCAGTCAGTAATGAATTAGAACAAAAACAGCTACTGGTGCATGTTTACATGTTATATCACATGCTAAAAGTCTGCCTTCTTTTACTGAGCCTCCATAGCTCAGAGGTAAAATTGCCGACTGTTGTCAATTCGGTCGGGTTTCAATCCTGGCTAAAGGTAATTGAATGTCTAACTGTACTGATGAGCTGTGATACAGCAAAACAGATCTGTCTGCAGATGACTATATATATATATATATATATATATATATATATATATTGTGTATTTTGGCAGCATTTTTTCATTAATGCAGGTTTCATTGAATAATATAGACAAGTTTTGTCTATTAATTTTGTGTAGGATCAGTTCATACCGTCTGATATACTTGATAGTGATGTCGTTGAAAGACAACAAAAAATCACAGTAATTGTTGATTTTTTTATTGGGTCTAAGCTTTCGGCTCACATAAGCCATTATTAAAGAGTAAATTTAATCTTTATTAAATTAAATATTTATTAAATACAAAAAACCATCAGTTTGCTATTTATGTATGTGAGAAGATATAATATTTATGTGTGTGTTCTTTTTAACTAATCAGTTAAAGTTCTATGTTTAATGTGTGTTAATATTTACTCTTTGATAATGGCTTATGTGAGTCGAAAGCTTAGACCCGATAAAAAAATCAACAATTACTGTGATTTTTTGTTGTCTTTCAACGACATCACCATCAAGTATATCAGACGGTATGAACGGATCCTACACAAAATATATATATAGTCATCTGCAGATTATATATATATATATATATATATATATATATATATAATTATGAATTAAATGTACATTGTGACATGAAATTTCAGTGTTTTTAGATAGAATCTCATCATCAGGCTTTGTTGGATGTTGGTTGTAAAAATGATTTACATTTAAATACAAAAAACCATCAGTTTGCTATTTATGTATGTGAGAAGATATAATATTTATGCGTGTGTTCTTTTTAACTAATCAGAATAAAGATTAAATTTGAAATTTGGCCAGTAGTTTCTACATACTTACTTTTTTCTTTCTATTTTTCTTTTTTTCTCCCTAACAGTCAGAGTGTCATCCTAATTTTCCTTTTTTCTTTTTCTTTTTATTGCTTCTCCCTATATCGTATTACCTTTGATGTATCTATTCTCGTACCAAAAATGTCCTTTCTGCTTTCTCCATATTTTGACCTCTTCTTATAGAAAACAGAAAAGGAATGAAGAAAGGAAAGAACTTTTTATATTATGTTCAAACTTAAGGGGGCTTTTAAGTAAATTTACTCTTCTTATCAGTACCTATTTCTAATTTTTTCCAAATCTTTAATTTATAAATAACATTTTTATTTTTTTTCCTAATTTATTTTCTGCTATCATTATCTCATCTTTCTAATATCTATTTATTTATTATGAAAATTTTTTATATAAAAGTTTTATATACCAATTTACTTATTTTATTTTAATATCTCATTAATTATTATTTTCCTTAAGCAAATTATTGGCTATATGCATGTTAATTAATATAATTTTTTTTATTCATATTCTAATGTGAACATTTTGCAGTGTCTACATATGACATTTATTTCATTTTCATTTATTTAATAGATTTTTATTCTTAAGTGATCTAATTATCTATAAATTTTCATATAGATATAACGAGCATGGATTGTTTAAAGACTTATATTTTCTAGCTTCTTTTAGAATTTTCCATTTTAATGTGGCTGTTTTTTTTTTGTTTTCATTTAGATACCAATGATATTTCAAGAGGGATGTTCTATTTCTGAAATTATTATTATTATTAAATGAAGACGTGTTGATAAATGCGTTTTTTTTTACATCATTTTTAGTACTACCTAGATAAATTCTTACATTACTAGGGTCTTCCTCTGAAAATATTTCACATTGATAGACAATTGATTATGTTAGGCACCTGTTTTCTAGCGGGCAATCTATAGGGTTTCTGCAATTACATTTATTCTTGTTTAAATTGTTAATTTCTGTTATTAAGTTGTTTTTATTAGTCTTGTTAAAGTTAATTAAAATATTATTATTGCGTTTTTTATGATTTTTTCAGATTGTTCATACAGCTGTAACTTAATTTAATAGTATTTTTATTGAAAATCTTACTTAATGGATCCTTTTCCGGAAAGCGTTTCTTAATTAACGCGAGGAATTTTCTCCCCAATTTACGACTAGTCATTTGGTTGAAAGTGGGTGTGTACCAAATAATATTTCTGTTCTTATTTTTTTTTCAGGGGTTGCTTTTCCCTTTTACATATTTAATATCTGGGTTTTTATATCCACTATTTTTTAAGGCAGTGTTATAAAAATTGCTATGCTTATTAAATACTTCTTCATTTGTTGAATTTCTACTAATTCTGTATTCTATTGATGAGGGTACATGTTTAATAACAGGTGGAGGGTTGTTAGAGTTTGGGTGGATATATAAAAGATTGGTGTTTTTTTTTATATGGTTGGTGTATATCTTTCTCTAGATCTAAGGTTACATCGAGGAAATCTACTTTTTATATTTGTTTTAATAGTTAATTTTAAATTAAGATTTTTAAATTCTTTATGTATCATCTTTCTAATGCAAAACATGTCTGAAAATATAATTTTTTATACTGGAACAATGATAAATTGATAACAAAGTAAAAATCTTCTTTTGGGTAATGTATTTTGTCCTTTAGGTCTTTGTCAGCCTGAAGTTATATTTATATTAATGCAACTACAGATTTGCACAGAGGGAGATGCTGAAAATTTAAAATTTGTTTTCTTGTGCAGTGGATATTGGCTTGGAACGAAAAATCAGGGAGCCGAGTTAAAATTCCAGTTGAATTCCTTGCATTCACTTTTGCATTCTCTCTTAATCCTTGGTCTGCAAACAACTTATACAAGCTCTCCTTCTTCTTCTATGGGCCATGTCTCTTCAGGACGTGGGTGATCATGGCTCAGTACAACTTCTTATTTTCTGTGCGTTTTAGCAAGGTTTGGCTGTTTGCAATCTCTTCTGATCCCTGTTCTATCTACCATTTGCACAAGCTCATTCTTCTACTGTGCTGTGTTTTGTCAGGATGTGAGTGATCATGGCCCTTCACTACTTTCTACCCTTTGTAGCTCTTAGTAAGTTTTGTCTTTTTTTCTGTCTCTCCTAATCCCTCTTCTGCCAACTATTTACACAAGCTCTCCTCCTTCTTCTATGGGCCATGTTCATTTAGGACATTGGTCATCATGTCTCTCTACAACTTACTTTTATAGCTCTTATTAAGATTTAACTGTTGCTATTTCTCCTAATCCCCGTTCTACTAAATCATTTACATATGCCTGTTAGGTAGTTTATATATTGCTTTCCTCTATCCCAGTTGCCTTCAATTTGTCCTTTGAGTATCAAATTTTCAAAGCCTTCTTTTCTCATTACATGCTTTAGAAATGTCAACTATCTTTCTGATTTTAAGTATCAGTGTCCTTTTTGTTTCTGTTTTCCTTAAAACTTTGTTGTTTTGTAGTTGTTCCGCATCCTTTTTTAGAATCATATTTAGGCATCAAGTCTCTTCTTCATCTGTGAGGAGAGTGTCCAACACTCACTGAAACAACAGAGGACTGATATTACATATTATAGAAACAAAATGTATTCTGACGTCACAGCTGCAAATCAACAAAATCTTTTTGGTTGAAGTTACTTACAACTAAACACTCTTAGAGCTATCCTATGACAAAAAGAAAACAAATGTTTTGGGCCAATCACTAAACTTTTAGTTTAATACATTTTTTGAGGAAGAGTTGAAAAGATATTGCTTAACCTTGTACATAATAGCTGCCATGCTGATTTAAACACTGGCTATTGCTTATAACTGTCTTTTAATATGTGAATAAGATTTTAAAACCAAATAAAAGTGCATTTTACTTTTGCATCTGACTTCCCAACTACTAATTCACATCTGCTGTTTTAAATATTAACGCATGTTGCTGCATATAAGGTTATTAATCTTCTATTTCAGCTGACAGGAGTTAACTAGGCTGCATGCAGTTAGATTTCTGTTTTAATAGTACAGTATACTCAATATATAGTGTCAATATTTTAAAAAATTTACCAGACCCGTTCATATTCATGCTTATCATATATATAATTTCTGCATATATGTGTACTAGCAGTATAGCCCAGTGATGCTCGGGTGTAATGAAAGCTTTAAAACTAATCCATGGCCCTGGAGCTCAGACTCTTTGGACGTTGGCATGAAAGACTAAAAAGCAATAGTTGTTTCCAGTTAAAGCGAAACCGTAGACTGAAAGAAAAATGAATGGATGTAAGTCAAATTTTGATTTCCTGGTATCAATATCAAATAAGTTTTTTTTGTTGTAAACTGAATTTTTAAGGCTAAGTCCTCTGAGTAAATGGTATCATGGCTGAGACTAAGAACTACAATTTATCATTATTTGAGAAAGAGTAGAAAAGTTATTGCTAAACCATATTCATAGTAGCTGCCATGCTGATTTTCACACTGGCTATCACTTGTCATAATCTTTCATTAATTTGTTTTAACAAATTATCAGAAAATATCCAAATATATAATTTTTCAAAATCAAAGTCAAACATTACATGAAACAGTTCAATAAGATTTTAAAACCAAATAAAAGTGCATTTTACTTTTGCATCTGACTTCCCAACTACTAATTCACATCTGCTGTTTTAAATATTAACGCATGTTGCTGCATATAAGGTTATTAATCTTCTATTTCAGCTGACAGGAGTTAACTAGGCTGCATGCAGTTAGTGTGGTGTGGTGGATATTGACTCGGAATGAAAAATTGGGAAACCGAGCTCGAATTTTAGATGGAGTCCTTGCATTCACTTACACACAAATACCCTTGGGAAAGGTATTAATCTGTCTCTTCTCTCCAGTTATGGGTTAAATAATAGGACAGATTGGGTTCTATAGCTTTGGCTGGCAACCAGTCTACCACAGAAAACAATGGCAACCTACTGTAGGATAATATTCTACCCAGTCAGTCATGTCTCTTTTGAGATATGATCGCCCAAAAGCATGTTTCACATATGGCACTCAGCTGACTGATACTTTGCACATGTCATATATATAATTTCTGCATATATGTGTATTAAATCTGTATTACAAACAAAACTGTTCATATTAGCAATTTACTAAGCATAGCCTAGATGTGACACAAGGACAAAAGTATGGAGCTCCTATTAAGAATCATAGTCACTACTGTCATAATTGGTTGAACAAAACAAGCTTGCTAACCATTGTACTATGTCAAAATCTATCTATATTGGTTGTCGGAGTTTAATGGAACATTTGTATTTCTGTGATTATAAGTTTAAATGTTCACTGAGTGCGACCTTATGACAACTGAGAGGTTGTGTAATGGACAATTGCATACCAAGACGTTTGCATCTTCTGGTAATTTTTTTAAAATTTCAGTTCCTTAGAAGTTCACTCTAGCAGTGCCTATCACAAACATCTATTAAATTCTGAATTTTATAGATTATATTTTTATTTGGAACTCATGACTAAGTCCCGAAAATCAAACACTAGTGGAAAAATATTTGTTGACGAGGAAAATTGGTTACCACTCTCATAGGAAAAACATACTGACGATGTGTAGAGCAAATTTTGCATGGTAAGAAGTCATACAGAAAATGACTCAGTCATAACACATTATAAAGAGCATAATCAGGGCTCCTCAGCTGCTAAATTGACTTTCAAATAGGAATTCTAGTGTGGCAAACATACCTGCTGAATTCACTCCCTATCCACACCCAAGCGGTTTGCTGCGAACTGAGGTTTGGGAGGGATACCAAGAGAAAGAATTTTGAGAGCAACAAGACACAGAGCCAAGTGGAAGTCCATGATTGCCTATGTTCTGAAGAGACAAGGCACATAAAGAAGAAGTGAAGCAAAAAAAAAAAAAACTGTAAAAAAGAAAATCATAGCATAATTAGATAAGTATATTCCTGAAGACAAGAAAAATTTCTTAAAATAATAGCTCACAACATTAATAATTTTTTATTAATTTGTGAAACTACAATAATTTTCAATTTTTTAAATATTTATTTTTAACACTGTTAATCTGCCACTGAATTTATGATGAAAATAAACTTGTAAGTTTTAAAAATCTATTTAATTCCTTTTTTAAAAATTTGAGATTACTACCTATGCTTTTTCTGAAGATTTACGGTAGTTGCCTCGAAAAGTTACCTGGGTTTTCCAATTATCAAGGAACACCTTTGTCTAGGGACACAACTGTCACAGAACCCAATTGGTATCATAAGAATGTTTACTTCCATCCTCAGCTTTAATAAGTATAACCATTTAGTATCTCCAATGGAACTTTTTATCTTTTATTCTATGTTTTACAACTGTTTGTATTGATTACAAGAGAACTTGACAATAATATACTTAAAACAAATTTTATAAGACTCATTTTTGTCAAGTTTTTTTTTTAATCCAAGACATTCTCTGTCTGTGGAATGTCAAGAAAAGTTTCTCAAATCTTTTTTTCTAATAAAAATTTAGGTATTAGTTTTTACAAATTTGTAAACAGTTTGGTTATTTATGAGGCTAACAAATCAAATTAACAGTTCTCTACTAATAGACATTTTCTCCAAACACCCACTAAGAGTATTTGTCTAGCAAGGTATTGTAATTATTTACCTTATTTGGACTGTCGCTCTCATCTATATTGCCATATTCATGTGTACACATGGCTCAGTGGATAAGTGTTGGTTAGATCCAGTGACTTGACCCAAAGAGTTATAAGTTCCATATCTGTCTATGGCAGTGGTGAACCAAAAGTTAGAAATTTGAGTTAAAGAGAGATAACTAAGATATCCAGAAGTGGCATGACTCATGGAAGGAGAACAATATATCCCAGTGATCAAAATGAAAAGTTTGGTTTGAAATTTCAATCATCTAAAAGCGAAAAGGGAGAAGAACAAGAAACAGGGGTGTCGTGGAAAGGATAAGAAATAATAGGAGTCAAGAAGATAAGAATTGGCAATTGACATTGCATTTAAATTCTTGGAGATTGTAGCTATCAGGGAAGCAAGTATACAGAAGAAAGCTCCACAAATGGGAAGTGTGAGAAAAGAAACTGTTATATTAGAAGTGATGGTTACAGATAACTATTTTGATGTTAAAAGGATGGGACCTTGCTGCCACTCTACTTGCTTGAGTAAATTTGTTGAAAATGCAGTAGGAAATTAGCATCCGCCACTTCATTGCTCAATGTCATATTTGCTGGCTCTCATTCTAAGTGTGCATTTTGTTTTGATTTTCCTTAAAACTGTCATTACTCACATGTTCAGTTCATGGAATTCTCAGTATACTTCTGTAGAAACACATTTCTGTTGCCTCAAGTCTATTCTTCATACATTCACTGCCATATAGAAGGCCTGATCTAAACTTATTTATAAATGGAACTTTGTCTGTGTGTGTGTCCATTACCTATAGACTCCGAAACAGCTGAAACAATTTTCTTGAAAATTTACACAGTTGTACTATAAGCGTCTGCGAGTGTTCTTAGCTAGGTTTTTGTCAAGGTACCCCTGATAAATATCGAAAATCGATAATCGAAAAAATCGGATTATAGAAGGAGTGGTCCAATTTTAATCAAATTTGATACACTCATAGACAAAGACATAAGAAATGATATTCAGAAGTTTCAAGGTTGCAGTTCTTACAATAGTGCAGAAAATTGATTATATAAATATATATATATATAAAAGGCAAAATGTTTGTGTGTGTGTCTATTTATCTGCCTGTATGTCTGTATTATTTTCAGCCCTTTTATTTTAGTTTTTGCTTTGGGTTTGGCTCTAAGTAGGTATAATTGTAGTTCTTAGTCTCGGCGATGATACCATTTACTCAGAGGACTTATTTAGCCTTCAAAATTCAGTTTACGACGAAAAAACTTATTTGATATCGATACCAAGAAATCAAAATTTTTTAAAAATTTTTTTATAAGCGTTTCACCTTGAGCAAGGCATGTCACTGCCACTACTGCACAGGGGGCTACATAGAGTGGAGAAAGGATGATTAAATATAGGAAATGTCAAAGGGTGGGTGATAGGTGGGTAGGGATACCGAGAATGGTTAAATATAGGAAATGTCAGAGGGTGGGTGATAGGCGGTTAAGGATACCGAGAATGAGGGTTGGGTAAATGAGAGTGTTCTGAGAATAATTGGGAGTTAGAGTGATAGGAGGTGTCTATTGACCCTACATTTAAACACCTGGAGATTGTAGCTGTTGGGAAAGCAAACTTGTGGAAGGGAGTTCCACAGGCGGGAAGCATGAGAAAAGAAGCTGTTGGAGTAGAATTTACGGTTACATCTTATCTGTTTAACTGTAAAAGGGTGGGACCTAGTAGCTAATCTAGTATCTCATGTAAATTCCTGCTTAGGCGGCACCAGTGCTCTAAGTTCATTGGAGCAGAAGCCATGAAAGTACTTGTAGAAGAGGTACAGGGAAGCCACATCACGCCGGTGAGAGAGTGGTTGCAGCCAGTCTGCCAAGTCAGTTTCAACCACGTTACAGATCCTCCTTTGTATTTTGTCAAGAAGCCCAAGGAGAGCAGCAGGGGCACCCGACCAGATATGGCAGCAATATTCAAGACACGGGCGGATGGTAGATTTGTATATGTGCAGAATAGATTCAGATGGGAAAAACTTCCAGGCCCTGCACAGAGAGCCGACTTTCATAGTGGCAGATTTGGCAATGGATTCGATATAGTCATTCCATTTGAGGTCCGCCGAAAGTGTAAGGCCAAGGAGGCGTAGTATTTTACTCACTGGGAGGCTACCTGTCCCATGCTAATGGGAGGTAGATGCGATTGTCTATGGTGGTTAGTTGATAACAGCTTCATTTTAGAAGCATTGAAATTTACTAGCCATTTCCTACCCCAGGCCCCTACGGATTGGAGGTCCTTTTCAAACACGGCAGCGAGGTTCACTTTGTCGCCCACACCTGGTTTTTGATCGATGCGAGAGTAGATTGTTGTGGATAGAACCTTGAGGGACGCCCGCGTTTGTATGGTAGTTTTGGGAGGTATGCCCATTTAATACCACCTTCAATGTGCAGTTAGAGTGGAATGACTGGATGAGGTCAAACAGATGTCCAGTTATCCCATAGCTCCGCAGTTTGCACAAGAGGCCAGCATGCCAGACCCTGTCAAACGCTTTGGAGATATCCAAGGCAATGGTTTGGGCTTCGCCATTCTTGTCAAGTACCCAGTATATGTACTCAGTAATGGTCGTTAGCATATCAGCAGTAGACCTGGTGAAGCGAAACCCGTACTGTTTGTCAGAGAGAAGCCTGTGGGCCGTGAGATGCTGAATCACCTTGGCGTTGATAATGGCTTCGCAAACTTTGCCAAAGATCGGAAAGAGACTAATAGGATGGTAATTGGCGGGGTCTGAGGGTTCGCCAGAATTCTTAAATATGGGAACTACACAGGAGGACTTCCAACAGGCAGGAAAACAGGAAGCAGATAGGCAGAAGTTATAGAGTTTAGAGAGGTCAGAGGAGAGTTCTGGGGCACATTTCTTCAGTACTATGACTGGGATTCCGTCACCGCCGCTCGCTTTGTATGGGTTAAGTTGTGCAATTATCTTGATGACCAGCGATGGTGTAATGTGGACGTTATTTGGTTGAGCCTTAGTTCCGGGTGGGAAGTCGGGTGTAGGTATTCCTAACAAGTCCAGTGTTGAATTGGTGGAGAATCTACAGGCAAAGCATTCAGCCTTGTCCGCTTTGACTTACATCCATTCATTTTGCTTTAACTGGAAACAAATATTACTTTTTAGTCTTTTGTGACAATATAGTCTGAGCTCCAGGACCATGGATTAGTTTTAAAGCTTTCATTACACCCAAGCAACACCGGGCTATACTGCTAGTATTACATAAAGCTAAGTACTCTTTTCTTTGTTTCAAATAAAATTTTCTTACCATGAACATATTAATAGAAAATGTAAAGGAAAGCTGCATTATGACAGTGGAAAAGTGACTGAAGCTGATATGCCAGGTCAAGACCAATAACATTGCAGATTCTTCTCAACCCTTGTTAGGTTACTTAATGCTGAATTTAGTATGGGTTACTCAGTGAGGATTGAATAGTATTCAAAATGCATGGCCAATGAAATAGGCTTTACTAACCATTTCCTAACATCAATTTGTCTAAATACCAGTTATTACTGATCAGATGCAAACCAGTGTCTAAAAGTACTCCACCCTGTCTTTTTGGTTTTTTTAACATAGTTTCTTTTTACTGCAAATTGTTTTTCTTCTTTTTCCCTGAGGCCAGTGTTACAATTCACTTGATTAAAAGTATTGCCTCATCAAGTTGTTTTTGCTGCCATAAATAAAGTTAAGCTAAATTGAGCTGGCTTTGAAAACTTGTGTTAAGCTTTCAAGGTCAGTATAATTATAAAATCTTCTTTATTTAAATGAAGGCATTCAAATTTATAATATTTCATTATTCATAATCTCTAAGTATATATTTTGTTGTTTATAGCCTCTCTTGTCATGTACAATCTCTTAGTATATATCTTGTCATGTATAGCCTCTTAATGTAAAATACAGATTTGAAATTTACTTGTTTTTCTTGATGAAGAATAAGAGCTAATTTATGTAATTTACCTTGATAAACTTGTGCAATATAACTTTCTCTTTTATAATATTCATTGACATTGTTTTTGAATCAGTTTTTTTTTTTTTTTTGGTAAAGAATGTCAACAATGGACAAAACATGATGTTTGAAGCTACTTTTTTGTGTTGTATTGCCAGCCACTAGGTTGCTTTAAACACACCCTGCATTGCTAATCTCTTTTTCACTCCTGTCTTTTACTTGTTTTACTAGTTTCTGAGTACATATTTAGGACTATTAATTATTTCAGTTTAATCATTCAGAAAAGCCCGAAAAGTTTTTCATTTCTTTGTTGTCCTCTTCATGTTTGTTATGAATTCAAAATTAACAATATGACAAATTACATAATTTAATAATCTGGGCATTAATTGTATATTGTCTACGGCTATATCATGTTGAATGCACTGGTTCCCATCCAGTCATCAAAGTTAAGCAGCATCGAACCTGGTCAGTACTTAAATGGGTGACCATTTGGGAATACCAGGTGCTGTAAACGTAAGGACCAAGAATGGTCCACCAGTCCTCCAGGTTTGGGAGTTGGGTGCAGAGCTAACAACCCTGCCCTGTAAAAAAACAGTTTGTTACTGAAACAGCAACAAAATGTTGCTGCCCTATGCACCATTGGGTGTGATGGATAAATGATGATGACGATGATGATGATTGCTGCCCTATGCACCATTTGGGTGTGATGGATAAATGATGATGACGATGATGATGATTGCTGCCCTATGCACCATTGGGTGTGATGGATAAATGATGATGACGATGATGATGATTGCTGCCCTATGCACCATTTGGGTGTGATGGATAAATGATGATGACGATGATGATGATTGCTGCCCTATGCACCATTGGGTGTGATGGATAAATGATGATGACGATGATGATGATTGTTGCCCTATGCACCATTTGGGTGTGATGGATAAATGATGATGACGATGATGATGATTGCTGCCCTATGCACCATTGGGTGTGATGGATAAATGATGATGACGATGATGATGATTGCTGCCCTATGCACCATTGGGTGTGATGGATAAATGATGATGACGATGATGATGATTGCTGCCCTATGCACCATTTGGGTGTGATGGATAAATGATGATGACGATGATGATGATTGCTGCCCTATGCACCATTGGGTGTGATGGATAAATGATGACGACGATGATGATGATTGTTGCCCTATGCACCATTTGGGTGTGATGGATAAATGATGATGACGATGATGATGATTGCTGCCCTATGCACCATTTGGGTGTGATGGATAAATGATGATGACGATGATGATGATTGCTGCCCTATGCACCATTGGGTGTGATGGATAAATGATGACGACGATGATGATGATTGTTGCCCTATGCACCATTTGGGTGTGATGGATAAATGATGATGACGATGATGATGATTGCTGCCCTATGCACCATTTGGGTGTGATGGATAAATGATGATGAATACATTAATTAACTTTATTATTTTAAATTCATATCCTAATATACTTTCTAGAACCTTTTCAATTACTTATCAGATTTCTAGATATAACACACAATAGAATTGATCAAATATACTTATTCTGGTGTTTTCAATATCTATTTTGCTTTCTGGTCAGTAACTTATTAACAAAGTAAGTTATTATCATTATTTATATTATTTGGGACTGTTTTCCTCATCTTTACTACCATGTTTACGACATTTCAGCTGGGGTATGCTCCAGCCTTCTTCAGTGCTAGGAATTTCAAACCGATCCTTTTTTTATGATCACTGGGGTATATCATTCTCAATCCATGTGCAATGCCACTTCTGCTAACTTACACAGTTAAGTTAAAGGGAGATAACTACATGGCTATCAGAAGTGACATAATGATGAGGACAACAGTCCAAACAAGTATACAGTGTAAATACTACCTCATCTCAGAAGTATAGATAAATACTAAGTCATTATCTGATGATAGCTTTATTAATGAATGTAGGTTACACCTTTTTATCCAATAATATAATATTTTTGTTTCCCAAAGCAATCTGTATTGTCTCTACACAATTCTTCTATTGTTTAATGATGTTACTAGATTCTCATTTGCTTTGTGGAAAATTATAAGTTTTACTATTTGCTTCATTCTCCTCAGAAATGAAAGATGAAAGTAAAAATATCTCCCAGAGTTGCCTCCCTTCCTTTTGTGCAGGAGGGGGGTTCTAATTCTTCCTTTGAACTTAATTGTTATTTTCAAAGTCAGATCCATTATCCTAATGTAACCTAATAGTCTGTCACTTAGTCTACTTATGTTTAGTCATCCGTAAGTTTTTATTCTCTTTGTTTTAAACATTAGTACTAATACATAGTTATATATATTTCTCTTTTACTAATACTCACCAAATACAAGGCTCAAGAGCCACTCAAGATAAAGGGTTACTGTATGATGTTGTATGAGCATAAGAAAGGGCAAGAAGTGAAGTTTTTGGAGCTATGCAGGAAATATAATTGCTAATACTAAACATAAACTGAAAGAAAACAGAATGCAGGGTCATTAGTAAAAAGATGAGCCCAAAATGCCAACTTCAAGTCAGAGTTACAGAAATTCAAATATCTGGAAAGTGCTCTAACAGAAAACTGAAAGTATGACACTGATATCTGAAGGTATATTGGCATGGCCAAGTATGCATTACAGAAGCTGAATAAAGTGTTGAGAGACAGGAAAACATTGTTGGAAACTAAGAAGAGATTACTGGATTGTTATAAGATGTTTGTCCTTCAATATGGCAACAAATGCTAGACAATCTCATCAAAGATGACAGAAAGACTTGAAGCAACTGAAATGTGGTTCTACAGAAGGATGCTGAGGATACCATGGACTGAACAGGTTAGCAATGACAATTTTGAAAGAGGATGGAAATGAAAAAGAAACTGATACTTAGCATCAAGAAAAGACAGCTGAATTTTCTGCAGTAGACTGGTTGACAATGAAGGCTATAGAACCCAATCTGTCCTGCTGTTCAATTCTTTTATCAAGACCAGTCAGTTAAATGCCATACGTGATACACGCTTGGGCAATCATGTCTCTTTCCTTTACATTCTGCAGTAGACTGGTTGACAATGAAGGCTATAGAACCCAATCTGTCCTGCTGTTCAATTCTTTTATCCAGATCAGTCAGTTAAGTACTATATGGAATACACACTTGAGCAATCATGTTTCTTTTGATCCATGACTGACTAGGTAGAAGATTTTCCTGCAGTAGTTTGTGATTTCTTTCTGCAGTAGACTGGTTGCCAACCAAGACTATAGAACTCAATCTGTCTTGCTATTCAATTCTTTTATCCAGATTAATCAGTTAAGTTCCACATGTGTTACATGCTTGAGCAATCATGTCTCTTTCAATCCATGACTGACTAGGCAGAAGATTTTATGCGGTAGTTTGTGATTTTTTTCTGCAGTAGACTGGTTGCCAACCAAGGCTATAGAACCCAATCTATTCTGCTATTTGACCCATATATGGAGGGAGAAATGATGGATTAATTCCTTTCCCAAGGCTATTTGTGTATAAGTGAATGTAATGAATTCAACTGGAATTCAAACTTGGATCTCTGTTCTAATTCCGAGCCGATATCCATTGCACCACAATGCGTATAGATACATATAATGTGCCTGAATTGGAAACTAACTAGAAATAAATTTCATTTAACTAAATGATTCCTACAAAAGCTGGAAAAAATGAATTAAACTATCTTTTAGCATTTATTTCTGTACTTCTTGTAGGAACAGCCATTTTTTTTTTGTTTGAAACACTCTTTCTCATAGTCGCTAAGAGATCAGGTGATCACAACAAAATAATGGTTAGAATAGGTGCTGAAATCATTTTCGCTAAGTGATAAAACAATCAATATTTGAAAAGTGTAAAATAGCATTGAAAGTGTTATATACGGCTTCAAATTAAACTTCTCTCTGATTCACTCTGCATCAAAATCTATCAACCAGACATGAACGCTTCTTTCTTCATGTGCCAATCATGGCTCTCCACAATTTCCTAACCTTTGTAGCTCTTAATAAATTTAATCTTTTTGTTATCTCTCCTAAATCTTGCTCTGTTATTCATTTGTTGAAACTTGCTTGGTAGATCATGCCTTCCTTTTCTCTCTTACTATTGCCTTCAATCTTGTCCAGTGAGTATCAAATTTTCCGGAACCTTCTTTCCTAAATTATCCCCTAGAAATTTCAGTTGTCTCTTCCTGATGTTAAGTATAAATGACCTTTTTGTTTCTATATTAAAAATTTTTAAAAAGTTGCTCTCTTTGTAGGGGCCCTGAGCATTACATCTGCTTGCTTACAAAACAAATCTAAAAAACAAAGTATTGGAGCCAGTCCTGAGCAATGCATCTAAACCTGAAGTATAATCAAATCTATAGCAGGAATGTTGGGTCACTGTTTTGGGCCAGAAAGTTTATCTCATCAAATTTCATCTTGCACATTTATAAATCTACCTTTCGTGCATTGAATACTGTTGCCATACCTGGTCTGGTGTGCTTGTGATTAGCCTCAAGTTTCTTGACAAAATCCAAAAAAGGATCTGTAATGTAATCGGTCGTGACTTGCCATCTCGACTTCAGTCACTTTTTCACTGACATGACATAGCTTTTCTCTGTCTTTTCTACATATATTTTTATGGCAACTGGTGCTCTAACCACATGAATTACTGCATACTAATAAATTAGCATCAAGGTCTCCCTCTTTTACCATTGAAATAGTTGACTGCAATCGCCTCTCCTAATTGAACAGTTTCTTTTCTTGCACTTCTCGCTTGTGAAACTCTCTTCCATTTACTTTGCATCCCTGATAGCTAAAATCTCTAAAAGTTTAAATGCAACATCAACTGTCACCTTCTTTCTCTTTGAATTCTATCCATCTTTTATCCTTTTTCAACAACCCCTGTAACATGTTTATTAATTTTTTTTTCCTCACAGTAACCCTCTGCGCAATAGTGGCAGTCTCACTTTGCTTGGGGTGAAATGACTAAAAAATAAATAAAAGCTAAAACATGCTCAAAATACTGAGTCATGCATTCTTGTACAATTAGCAAAGTTAAGCAACGTCAAGCCTGGTTAGTACCTAGATGGATGACCACTGCTTGGGAATATCAGGTGCTGTAAGCTTGGACGTGCAGGTGGTCTAATGGTTAACAGCTGGGGATTGAAAATTGGAGCACCAAATTCCAATTCCAGTTGGGTTTGTTATATTCCCTTCTTCACAAGTCAGTCAGTTAAGTGCCATATGTGATACACGCTTTGGGCGATCATGTCTGGGCAGAAGATTATCCCACAGTAGGTTGCCATTGCTTTCTGCGGTAGACTGGTTGCCGACTAAGGATATAGAACCCAATCTGTTCTATTATTTAACCCATAACTGGAGGGTATTTGTGCATAAGTGAATGGAAGGAATTCAACTGGAATTCGAACTCGGCTCCCCAATTTCTCATCCCAAGTCGATATCCACTGCACCACAACACATAATGCACGTATGCACAAGTACACTTGGGAAAAGTATGAATCCACATTTTCTCCCCATCTATGGTTTAATTAGTAGAACTTGTATCAACAAATCCCTATTATCTCCAAACAAATCTTGTTGGTAAAAAAAAAAATTTCTGCAGTGTTTTGTGTGAAACTTTGGCAATAGGTAATATCACTACGTTTTTTTTTTTAAATACCTTTTCAGGAACATAAACTTTTATTATTTAAATTTTTGGTTACTAATACTTTTACAATCATCATTCTTTATCAAAATATTATTTCTAGCTTAGTGTCTTTTTCATTAATTTAGATTCATACAAGTAATCCTTTCCTTATTTGGATATTTTCTTATCATTACCATATTTTGTAGCATACACAATGTACTAACCTTTTATCCACTAATTCTGACCCTCAAAATCACCCAGCATTCAATTGTCAGGCTTTGAGCCAAGCAGAGCTGGAGTGTACTACCTCTGAACCCTCAACCGCACAGGAAAGTTGGGGTGATTGGAGGCTCCAGAAAGTAATTTACAACCCTCACTATCTTACCAACCATTTGCTTTTTTTCTACCTACATTGATATACATTAAAATTTAATAACCACCTATTAAAGTATGAAGAATTTTCACAGATTTTGACGTCATTCTGGAGTCTTTTTTTCATCCAAATCTGTGAATTTACTTTGCTCATGCTAAGTCTTGAAAAAAAGAAACAGTATAAAATTCACTATTTTTTTTATCTATGATGTTGAATATGTTAAAATTATTCAACTTTTTAACAAGAAAAGTCTCAAGTTGATATTAAAAGTTTCTGCAAAACGTTGATTTATTCAAGATGAAAGATTCTATTATGACATCTCTAATTTTTTATTTAGATAAATTGAATTTGTTTTCAATTTTTCTAGTTGAACTGTTCACATATATTACATATGATCCATTATTGTTACAATAAAATTTAAATTTTATATGAATACTATCTCATGAAAACTGAAATTTAGTAGGGTAGAGGGCCCTGTATAATAGATTTGGTGGGGAAGGCCACAAAACCCTTGCACCTATCCTGGCACCAAGCTTAGAATTTACAGTTCTCCATCCCCTGAACTCCAAGATTAGACCCTAGAGAAGCTTTTATTGTTTAATTCTTCCAATATAAGTTTAGGAAACATTTTTGTTGGTGCATCTTATTGTGTTATAATCACACAACATATTTTGTTTTTTCTGTTGGTATTTCTAAGATGAGGAGGCATCATTATTTACACTATTTATATTCAGACTATTGTCCTCTTTTGTATTGTTTCTGCCATTGTATCTTCCGGCCTTCATCAGGTGTATATCAGTCTGCATAAGTACTGGTTCATGAATTTGATGGCAGTAACCGTGAGTTCAATCCCTCAGATGTGCAGTGTGTTATTGAACTGAGTGGAAACAGGTGAGCAATAACTGAGTGGTACTAAAAATAAAAATTAGACTAAACATAGGCAGTAGAATACGTTAAATAAAGAGTTGAGTTCATAATTCCTTGTCGGTTACCCATATTGATATACACCTGAAGATAGCTAAAGGTGTTTTATACTCCAGTTAACAACGATCGTATCGACTGACAAATGACGGACACACATATATATATATATATATATATATATATATAAACATATTTTTCTTCTTTGTCAGTAATGGTTGTGTGGAGGAATATGTAGCTAGACAGAATCACGCACATACTAGAGATTTGTCGGGTGTCAACAAGCGGTAGTTGACTTCTCTTCTTCTCTACATTCTTTCAGTCTACTCATTTCGGCCATAAACTCTAAACTTATACAACCTGAAATTTTCATGCATTTTTGCTTTCTCGAGTTTTTGCTTAATTGTGTTACCTATGGCAAGGCATATCTGTCAATCATCTTTGCTGGCTATTGCATTTCAAGCCAACTGCCTTTGATGACAATCACACTTTTTTGTTGGTCACTGTTTGTGTTTTCTGGTTTTAATGCTGATCATATTTTGTCAATCACTGCTTTTAATATAAATCATATTGCTGTTGGGTCACAGAAATATATTACAGAGGGCACCACAACAAAGATGAGAAAAATAGTCCAAATATAAATACTGTAAATAATAACTTAAACGGCATGCTGATTCTTGTTTTTCTTTTTGTTGGAAATTGTCTTCTGTCGTTCCTGTCTTTAAGAACTGGTGAACATGATCCCTCAAATAACTCTCCTGTTAGCCTTTTACCTTTTTTTGACAAAGTACTACTGGCTTTAATCAACTCTGATTATCACATTTCTGGTGGCCTTCTTTCAATATGGTTTTGTTTCTCAAGGTCAACTTCTGATGTGTTAACAGTTATTATTGAATTTTTCTAACAAGCTTTAGATAAGAAGAAAGTCCAAGTGCACATTGCCTGACCCAAGGATTGAACTTGCAACCACTCAGTGGAAATGGTCAAGCAATGTTTGAGCTATAAAATAAATACTATAAATAAGAACTAAGCAATATCCCTAGACATGGACAGAGAAACAAGAACAGTATTACCTATAGATTAAATGAAGGATCCAGTTCAGAATTTCCTGTAGGTTACACACATCAATGAACCTGATGGAGGCCAGAAGAGACAACAGCTGAAACATTGTGATAACAACAACAAAGATGAAGACAACAGTCCAAAAATAAATAGTGTAAATAATATTTAATTTTTATTATTTGTCATTTATTTAAATAATTGTTTTTCCCTTGTTCATTTGAGGAATATTTTAATGTTTATTTATATTTTATTTCCCTTTAAATATTTTAAAATATTTTTTATTTTTTCATCAATTATAATAACTTCATTGCTTCATTTACACAATGTCATATAAAGACTATAGCAAAATTAAAGTTCATGTATTCAAATTTTTTAATCATTTCATGAAAAGTAAGGTGATAATGCCACTAAGATGCAAGAGGTAATTGGAAGTGGAAGAGAACAAGAAGATTTAGTAAAGAGAAAGAACAAAACAAGTAACCAGAAGACAAAAGATGTCAATTGATATTGGATTTAAATGATTTTAGATAACAGTGACGCCAGAAACTGGGAGAGACTCCCAGAGGTGAGAAGTATAAGAAAATAAACTATTAGAATAGAACTTGCAGTTACAACTAACAATTTCAACATTAAAATGATGAGACCTAATAGCTAATCTAGTATTATGCTCAAGTTCATATGGTCAGAAAGCACTTATCAGAACAACTGCCATGAAAATATTTATAGAACAGATAGATGAACACCATTTCATGTGGAAAAGCAATTGATGTCAAGATGCCAGTTCATGACCAATAACATTACAGACCCGACTTTGAATTTTGTTGTTGTAAGCAGAGCATTAGACAAGATATGGTAGCAATATTCAATCTTATTTTCACTTGTTCAGCTGTGAATAATATTCCTTAGTTCTTTCTAAATTTTAATATTCATCAATCTAAAATCCTCTGAGCTCTTTCAACAAAATTGACGGTCTTCCTCTTAGCATTCTAAGAGAGAGAAAATTTTTTAGTTGTTCCTTTAAGATATAAAACAATGTTTTAGAATTAAAAAAATATAATTCCAATTTGTTCCAAAGGGAAGTAACTACTTTTATAACTTTTTTTTTTTTTTACGGTAGTTTGTAATCATGTTGAAAATATATCTAAAATTAATGTTTAGATTAGCTTTAAAACACAAAACTTGTTAGTGGTTTACATGGTGAGTAGCTGTTTGCTTTTATTATTTCAATGAATGCTGTACAGTCATTATTTAATCTATAATTATATTTCCTATCTTTTTGTCATAGATTTTTATCCTACGTTCATACATGGATTTTGTAAATTGAAATACCAATTCTGCTTGTAATAGACTAACAATGCAATCTGGCTTGGCCAGAACTATCCCAGTCTGAGGGTGGTCTGTACTGCTGTCTCATTAAAGATATAAGCTATAAGTTTTTTTTGGTCCGTTTTTGTGTATGCATTGGGTGTGGGGTTGGTTGGTTGGTTGGTTGATTGTTTTTTGACAGTTTATCAACCTTTTGTGGGTTTTATTTGTTGTTTCCTGTTTAGGATTGGGTTTCTGCTTTCTTCTCAAGTCTTCTCCTTTTCTCTGCATTTTAGTGTCATTATTGCCTTCCTTGGGGTGAATTTGACTAAAGAAAAAATTTACGCTAATCATTACATCAATTGTAGGTCCATTCATGTATAAATGTGTGTGTATATATATATATATATATATATATATATATATATATATAGTTTTAGTGCAAAGAATTTTTCCTTTTAACTGAGTAAGTTCATTCTTAAACTGGCTCAGTTAAAGTGACAACTTCTTTGTACTAAAACTTTCAATGCTCCATCCCCACCTCGATATCAAGCAGTTTACAATAAAAAAAATCTGCTTTCCAAAATACCTTTTATCAGTAAAACTACTGAAAAAACAACAATCCTTACACTAAAAATTATGACTCAAAAAAAAAAATATATATATATATATATGGAGAGAGTTTTGAGTTTAGTTTAATGTCATAAGTTTTGAGTTTAGTTTAATGTGGGTTATTTAATGCCAAAAATGATGGCCTTTTGGGTATTGTTAATTTTTTTCAAATGTTTAGTTAGAGTGAGAAGGTTGATTTAGTCTGATTTTGATGAAAAAGTTCTTTTTAGAAAACTCAAGATGTCTTCTAAATGTTTTCTTTGAAATTCACTTTAAAAATATGCTACAAAAAGTTTATAGAAACGGTTTTAATCGCTAAATCATTCACATTAGATTTACATTCTGGCTCATTTCACAACATTTCACCTTTTCTTGCAGATCTTGTTATCACAATGTTGGATACTTAATAACAAAAGTGATAAATTATTTACACTGTTTGGACTGTTATCCTCATTTTTGTTGTCATATTCACAAGGTTTCAGCCATTGTATACTCTGAACTTTTTCAGGTGACTGGAATTTTGAACTGAACTACTTAACTCGTTCACTGTGAGAAATATATTCACATAGCTTAGCGCTTAAGCAGTGAAAGGAAATTATCAAACATAACAAGACATACCTGGTATAGGAAAAACAATTTATTTGTCTTGCAAAAATATGCTGAATTTTGCTGCTACAGTGTAGCTTGGTATAGTCTCTTTTCTCTGCTTAGCTTGGTATAGTATCCTCCGTCTAGGAGTGGGATGAAAAAGACACAAGGAACTGCGATCCGCGACGTACAGGAACTTTCTTCTGGGTCAGCTTCTTTCACAGTTTCTTATCTTGGTATAAGATGATAGTGCTTAGAGAATTTTTCTCTAGGAAGGCAAGGCTTTGCCCATAGGGTATCCTTTTTAAGGTAAGAAGGGTAACAAGAGATTTTCTCTGTTACAAAGTTGTGGCATTAGCCTAAAAGATTACAAAGAATTGGTAAGATGGTCTCGATATAGCGAGACAAGTGGGCGCCAATTTAGGCCCTGCTGCAACAACAATCCGGAGCGGCACAAATACGTCCGATACTGTTCGTGCTAGCTGAAAAAAAGGAGAGAACAAAACCATCAGAAAAAAAACATAAAACCTCTGGTAAAGCCCGCCTAAAGTTCAAAACGAGGTTCGGGTTAAATCAGCCAATCAGGAGACCCATTACATCTGTAAATTTCCGACATCACAGGGGTAGATTATTCTCATTCTCTAAGTCATGACACTTCCAGATGTATCAGTTATCTCCATTTAACTCAACTAAGTTTTTTGTTTCTCACTGATGTAGCCAGGTATTGAACTCACAACTTTGGGTCAAGTCATGTATCTAGCCAATGCTTTTATCTACTTGAGGAGAATCTATCCTACTGAACAAAATGAAAGGTTCAATTACAATTTTAAGGGCTCAATACAAAATTCACCTGAAGAAGGTTGGAGTGTACAATGTCTGAAACATCCTGAATATGGAAACAAAGATAAGGGCAACAGTCCAAACAATGTAAATAATTACAATACTCATCTCAGAAATATAGACAGAAATATTGAAGGTGAATATGGCAACAAAGACGAGGACAAAAGTATAAACAATGCAAATAATTACAATGCTTTATCTCAGAATTATAGACAAATAGACAAAAAGTGATAAAAATATTAGCAAAAAAAACGAAAGATGTTAAGTGCCATACGTGATACACGCTTTGGGCGATCATGTCTTGAAAGAGACAAGACTGACTGGGCAGAAGATTATCCCGCAGTAGTTTGCCATTACTTTCTGCAGTAAACTGGCTGCCAGTCAAGGCTATAGAATCCAATCTGTCCTGTTATTTAACCCATAACTAGAGGGAAGAGACAGATTAATACCTTTCACAAGGTTATTTGTGCATAAGTGAATGCAAGGAATTCAACTGGAATTTTAACTCGGCTCCCTGATTTTTCGTTCCAAGCCAATATCCACTGCACAAGAAAACAAATTTTAAATTTTCAGCATCTCCCTCTGTGCAAATCTGTAGTTGCATTAATATAAATATAACTTCAGGCTGACAAAGACCTAAAGGACAAAATACATCACCCAAAAGAAGATTTTTACTTTGTTATCAATTTATCATTGTTCCAGTATAAAAAATTATATTTTCAGACATGTTTTGCATTAGAATTTTACCCTAATCCGATTGGTGCAGAAAAACATATTTTTTCGTATTTCGCAAACAGAGCTTCTTGTGTCCAATTTCCAATCAATAACACTAATAACATAAATAATTTATATCTGAATATTCAACCGTTGAGAATTTCAGGTAGAAGTATAAAAACTGCTAGAAATATTGTTTTGAAATTTGCATCATCGATAAATGATAAACACAAAATGTTGGAATTTCCGGCATAAGACTAAAACTTGCTAGAAATATTTCTTGAAATTTGCCTTCCTCAAAAGATGATAAATGTAAAGTGTTGGAATTTCAGGTGTAAGACTAAAGCTTGCTAAAAATATTTTCTTGAAATTGGCCTTCCTTGAAAGATGATGAATGTAAAGTACTAGAATTTCAGAACAAATATTGCTAGAAATATTTTCTTCAGACCTACTTCCCTCAAAAAATGATAAATGTAAAGTGCTGGAATATCATCTCTACAAATAAAACTTTTTAGAAATATTTTCTTGAAATTTGCCTTCCTTGAAAGATGATAAATGTAAAGTGCTGGAATTTCAGAATAAAGTTTGCTGGAAATGTTTTATTTAAATTTGCCTTTCTTGGAAGATGATAAACATAACTTGGTCAACTTTCAGGTCAAAGAATAAAACGCGCTAGAAATATTCTCTCAAAATTTGCCTTTCTTTAAAGATGATAAATGTAAAGTGATGGAATTTTCTTTTCCTACGCAATTTTTAAAATTACTTCAAATTAATGTTAACCTAATTATATTTTAAGGGTTGATCTCTTATCTGATTGTAGTAATTAAGCAACACTAGATTTAGACAGCAAAGGACATGGTAACCACTAAAAAATTAAGCTCAAATCTTATTTGCTACTGGAAATGTGCCAATCCAAAAGAACAAATAATTTTTCATCTCCCCAGAGAGAAACAGGAGTAACTATCATTGGCCTACTCCCAATGAACTTTGATTTTAGGCACCTGCGAGTTACAGATACTGCAAAAAGTAGATTTTACACAATTCATTTTTATTCTTGCTATTTATTTAATTTGTTTTGTTCTCTTGCTCTCAAAATGTCTACTGACCTGAGTTCTATTTATTAAAAAAAAAAAAGGCTCACAGGAGGTCTTCATTGAGTTCTTACTAGGGTTTGAGACTCCATCTTTCATTGATCAGTAAATACGGAAAAATAATTTTCCATAAACTTGAAGTTGAAATTCTTTTTTTGTTGTTCAACTGCACGAGAATTGTTACTTGTGAACTTCAAAATTCTTTAGTCTCTCTACAGCTGGCTTGTAACCTTGTGCCTTCTTGCCAAAATGCCTTCTCCTAGAGGTCAAATGCCTTTTCCCCTTTGATGCCAATTTCCTTCTAGCATTATCTGCTGACCAAAATTCTGTTTATGCAAAAAAAGAAAAGTCTCCCAGAAGACTTCATCTAAGTTTTCATGAAAGCTTGAGACTATGTCTCTCATTGGGCCAAAAATATAAAAAAATAATTTTTCATAAACTTAAAATAAATCTTTAAAAATTTTGGCAATTTTTAATCAAATGATAAATAAGTGTAACAATTTTTCCACAAACCAGTGACTTTGTTAAAAATACACTTCACTCAAAAGAACCGGTATAAAAAAACAACCTAACTGATTAAGAATTATTATCACACCAAGGTTGAACATTAATAAAACTAAGTTTTTCTTATATGTTACAACTAGGTACTGCCACTCATTTTTGATATTTGAGTTTTAAAATTATTTTTTATAAATGAAAGATCATTCTTGAAGCTTTCATTTGAGCTTAAAGTGAAAGCTAAATGGTTAGATTTATTATTTACAGTAAGTAAAATATTCTAGTGTGTTTCAAACAAATATTATATTGATTGGAATCTCCACTTTTGGGCATTTTCAGTTAAAACATTAAAAACGGCCATTTTTTTTTTTTTTGATAGATTGAAATATTTGGAAACAAAAGTTAATACTCATTTTAAAAATCTTCTAAAAATAAAATGTGCATCTGTGATACATTATTTAAATCAAATTAGAAAATTTTAAGTTAAATTAATCTGATTTGAAACACATATTACTTGTTTATAGCATGAAATTTAGAATAAAAGTATTTCTTAAACACGGTAGTCATATTTTTCTGATACATAAAGTGATTGATGACAGCCATATGATTGACCAGAACTGATATAACAGTTTTTTCCTGTAAGGAGAAGAAAATGTGAAACACATGACCTTTTAATGACACGTACAAAATACTGTATTTAAAAAAAAACTTACTACATACAAAAAAAAAGACAAATTTTAGATTATGTTAAAAACTTTTGGCTTGAAGATTTGTATTAAGCTTTGCAATTTTTGATGAGTAAATATCGTATTTACTTAATAACTTAATAGCATAATCGCAACAAGGCTTTGAAGAATTTTAAAAATACTTTCGAATTTTTATAAATTATTATAATTAGAAAGAAAAACAATTCTTGTAGAAATTCATTATTCATTAAAAAAATTATTTTTCTTTAAACTATAATGTCCTTAATATATATTTATATTTTAAAAGCAATTAAAAGCTTCTTCTTCTTCCTCTATGTGCCATGTCTCTTCAGGACATAGATGATCATGGCCTTTCACATCTCCCTAACCCTGGTAGCTCTTAGCATGCTTTCTCCTGTTACTCTATCCAAACACCGCTCTACCATCCATCTGCTCAGGCCCTTCAAATATGTTGTCCGTTGCTTTCCTCTTTCTTTTAGTTGCTTTCTCTTGTTGCAGAAGAGATCTTTTAAATATTCTTTCCATCGATGGATTATTTGCTCTTTCTCTAATATGATTGTTCCGTCCTTGGATTTTATACATCCTGTTGAGAAGCATGTTCTTTATCCTGTAATTTCCCTTATTTCTTTATACATTTCTCCTTTATTATTCTTGATCAGTCTCTCTACTTCGGCACATTTGTTGTTGAGCCATTCCTCTTTAGCCTGTTGCAGTTGGTCCTTATTGCCTTTTGTAGTTTCTTGTATTCAGTTCCATGTCTTAGCATAGTTTTCTAAAAGCTTATCTAATTAAATAATATCATAGTTTTATTACATTTTTTTATTTTACTATTGCAGATTTTTTAGAAAAAAGACTGTTTGAAAAAAAATAAATGATTTACATTCCCCAAGGAGATCTGCATTTAACTGATAAAACAAATTTTTTCAACAAAATCAAATTTCATAAAATTACATGAAGTGGGTTAACAAATGTAAAAAATATTTTTACCATGATTTTCTAAAAATAATAATTTTAAAAATAATTTCATTCATTTGTGATTAAGTCCTGAAAGTTTCATTATGTTGTATTTCATAAGATTTGATTGTACTGAAAACCAAGTGTTACACAAACCTATACATTTTCCTGAGCCAATAAAAAAAGCATATACATTTATACATTCACCAATAAAAAATCTTTTTTCATAAGACAGTAGGCTCATTAAATTTTACCATATGCTGACGTCTGCAAAAAACAATTGATACAACCTCTTGCTTATTGGCCAATCATGACCAAAGAACAAATCGGAAAAGTTGATTTGATTCTATTTTTTACAATCACATAAATACTTGTGAAATTTTTTCCATTCTTTTCAGAACGGCAGGGTTGTCTAACTGGACAGGTGACCTGCATTTTTCTTATTCTCTCACTTTTTTCTACTCTGGAATAATAGATTGTTGCTCAGATTGAAGAACTGGAGAGCTGAGTTCAAATTCCAGTCAAATTCATTACACTTACTTCCATGCTAATACACTTGGGAAAGGCATGAATAATGGATTGTTGCTCAGATTGAAGAACTGGAGAGCTGAGTTCAAATTCCAGTCAAATTCATTACACTTACTTCCATGCTAATACACTTGGGAAAGGCATGAATAATGGATTGTTGCTCAGATTGAAGAACTGGAGAGCTGAGTTCAAATTCCAGTCAAATTCATTACACTTACTTCCATGCTAATACACTTGGAAAAGGCATGAATCCATCTCTTCTCCACCAGCTATGAAATATGACTTGAATTGAAGAATCGAAAAGATAAGGTCAAATTCTAGTCGAGTTCATTACATTCACTTATGGGCTAATACTATTGGGAACAATAGGAATCCATCTCTTCTCCCCCTAGCTATGGGTAAATAGCAGAACAGACTGGGTTCTATAGCCTTGGGTGGCACAACTGGTCTATGAGAAAGAAAAACTCTGAATTTAAAACCACCTTGCTTGGCGGATAAAGAGGTTTCCATAGGGTAAAAACACCTACTTGTAAAAAAGACAAGTTACAAAATCATCAATGACAATGAACAGAGCCCGAGGGTGAGGAGTTATTGATGACTCTACTGGGAGTGATTGGGCTAAGAGAGACATAAGCCCCGGCTACTTGTACAAAGGGCTAGACAAGGAGAGATCAAAATTATGTACTACAAATACTGTATTTGTCAGATACCACTTTATTCTTTTACCATTTGGATTATGCAGCTCAGAAGATATGATGAAATGAGATATGGAAAATATTATGGAAATATTGGCCATTTCCTTATTCAGATATATTCAGCCATTCACTAACCAAGCAGCCTGTGCTACTAGCTGAAATTCACAGACTTGTGTTTCTACAGAAAGATCCTGAAAATATCATAGACCAAATAGATGAACATTGAGAAAATTTTGATGACAATGGAAAAAAAAGCAACTTATACTTAACATCAGGAAAGGATAAAGAAGTTTTCTAGGGCACATAATGAAGAAAGAAAGCTTGGAAAATTTAATACTTACAGGACAGAATGAAAGCAAGAGAAACAGACAAACAATTTCTATTAAAACAGCTTTTCAAGAAAATAGGTTTCTTAAGTCCAGTAACTGTTATTGCTCTTTTCAGTATTGATGGGGCTTTCTTCCTAACCTTTTGTTGGAAGGTGAGTGGAATGTCAACATCCTTATTATCTATTTTCTCGGGTTACATGTGCTATCCATTTTAGTTGTTGTTCCTGTTGAAAGTTGTCAAATAATGGAATTATGTTATTTGATACAATCCTTTATGAATCTGTAGGGCTAATCTATGTTGTTAAAAAAGGATGGATTTTTCCTAAGACCTACAGGCTTATTTGCTCAAAGATGGTTAAAAGTAACCATCAATCTGATAAATGGCAATTTAGATATTTCTGAATGAGTTTGGCAATAATCAAGTCTACTCTATTAATTCTTCTTCAGAATTTTTTTTATTCTTTATTTTTTATAAGGATGTTCATATAGTACAAGGCTCAGGAGCCATTCAAGATAGAGCATTACAAAGTATGATGCACAGTTTCTGGAAATATATAGGGAAGATAACAGTTAACCCTAGACTTGAACAGATTAAGATTGTAGTGTTCTGGGATGCACCATCTTGAAATGTGTTTCCAAAAAACACCAGTTTGTGGAAAAAACTGTTTGAGTGGTACTTACATCTTACCAATGGAATACAAAGAGATGAAGGGTTGTTCATTATAATGCACATGGCATGGTAGGTCTTAGCCATGAAGGTTATAACTGGTGGAACTAAGGTATGTAGTGTGTCTGAGCACATTGTAAAATGAAAATCGCTAACAAATGTTTAGTAATCTTACAAATTTGAAGTAACAAAAATGTGGCTCTACAGAAGGATACTGAGCTGAGAATATCATGGACCAAACATGTGAGCAACGAGAAAATTTTAGAAAAGTAGAAACAAAAAAGAAACTCATACTTGAGAGCAGGAAAAGATAGAGAAAATTACAAGGGAACATAATGAGGAAAGAGGGCTTGGAAAATTTGATACTTATAAGACAGACTGAATACAAAAGAAGCAGAAGCAAACAATGCATAACCTACCAAGAGAGCTTGTGTAAATGAATAGTGGAACAAGGTCTAGAAAAGAGCAAAAGCAAAATTTATTAAGAGCTACAAAGGACAGGAAATTGTGGAGAGCCATAATGTTTTTAGCAAAACAACGTTTAGAAGAGAGTGAAAGACAAAAATTATTAATATTAATAGCTACAAAGAACAGGAAATTGTGGAGAGCCATGATGTTCTTAGTGGAACAAGGTTTAGAAGAGAACCAAAGACAAAATTTATTAATAGCTACAAAGAACAGGAAATTGTGAAGAGCCATAATTTTCTGAAGGCACTCGGTGCATAGAAGAAGATGATATTGCCACTCTTAACTTTAAAGAAAAAGAATGACATAAAAAGCAAGTTAAACCAAAGAAACAACGAGTAGCCTTGTTAATATTGTATAAAACATATGACTGTATATTAAGTGAATTAATTTATATATATTATTGTTTATGTCACTTGATCAAATGAAAGTCAGAAGGATTGAAAAACAAAAGCTAACAATTTACAAAATTTAGATATAATTGCAAAACAATTACGAAAGATTGTTTATGGCATCTGTTCTCTTTCAATGAAATCCGATAAGCAAAGATAAATGCAACTGAAATAGGATTAATTTTTTTTTTTTGCATTGTATGGCTTCACAGCGTTTTAAAATTTGTGCTTGTCAAAAATAGAATGAAGTAAGGTGAGTGAAGAGGGAAGAATTTTAAGAGTCGGAATAAAAAAATCTTTAAATTGTTTTTGTTTGCTCTTTTTATGACATTTCCATTACGTTCAAGTCGAATCACCAAAATGAAACTCCTGAAAATGTTTAAATAATTAATGGGCTGAGAATTTTTATAAATAATAGATATTCAGAGAGACATGTGTATCCAAGATATTTCTGCTTAACTTTGATTTTGCATAGGCACGTGTGTGTATATATATATATATATATTAAAAAAGGATTAATTCAAAGATGTTGAATGGCCATTTCGATATGAAGATCCCCACGGGGGATGACACATCACCTCAGCAACAGAAAAAACCTTTCAGAAACTCTTTTCCCTTGGATTGAAGTATCTGAATTAAAATATATATATATATATATATATATATATATATATATATATATATAGTCATCCGCAGACAGATCTGTTTCGCTGTATCACAGCTCATCAGTACGGTTAGACTGATTGCTTTTAACTCGGGATTGAAACCCGACCAAATTGGCATCAGTCAGCGATTCTACCTCTGGACTATATATATGTATTGAATGAAAGAACGGAAATTATGACGAAGTGTAACCATACTAAAATTTTAAAAAATACCTCTTAGGTTTATACAATCATGGATGAATGGATGAAAACATCATAACTCCTTGTAATTTAAAAATTGCGTGATCAAAAATTCCCTGCCACGTAAGCTTTAAAAAAAAAAAAACACCGTTACGAGAGCGTTCTTAAAAAAACAGAAAAAAAAAAAAAAAATGGTAAACGGTAAAATCAGTGATTGAAAATTGGCTGACAACACCACTCATGGCAGAAACCTAAGTCATGTAATAACTCGTTTACAAATGGAATATATATATATATATGTATATATATATATTGATTTAAACAGAGTAGACGTCATAATATAAGACTTTAGGACCCTTTCGGCCAACACATTATCAAAAGTGAAAGTAGATCTGTGTTTCCTTCTTTTAGTAACGATTGGCTGTCCTATTTTTGAAAAAGTTCAGTAGTTTATAAATTCAAATGCTGATGTGATGCAGTATATATAGGACGTACCAATCTGAGGTTGGAAACATGGGTAGCGCAACACGTCTCCACCAATTTGCATTAGAGTAGTCTAAGCCATTCTATAAGAACCACTCAAGCTGTCCATGACTCTGCCATTGAACAACATCTGTTTGACAATCATGTCTGTGGCACCTGGTATGAAGACACATGGTTCTCTAGTCTGTGCAGCGCTCAATCACCTACGTGTTCTTTAGGCTGTGTACGTAAAAATACACTGGCCAAGTTCGTGCAGACAAAAGGAGCACTATTCGCTCCTTACATTTATTGGAGGGTTTGTGAGTCCCTTTTTTTCTTTTTTACTATTTATCTGGATCTTATGTTTACACCTCCCTTACATTCTAATTATTTATTTTTAGATTAAAATTTGTTTTTAAATGAGTTCCACCTTCCCTTCTATAACATCAAATTAATGTGTCCTGATTATGATTTAAAATTTTGCCAACATTCACTTTTGATAATGTGTTGGCCGAAAGGGCCCTAAAGTGTTAGTTATATTATGATGCCTACTCTATTTAAATCAATTTGTTTTTTCTGTAAATATAAATCTCTCTCTCTCTCTCTCTCTATATATATATATATATACACACAAAAAATACAGTTACAGTAATTTTTTTAAAATCAGTATCACCCAATGCAATAAAGGCAGTAAACCACGAAGAAACGATGGGTATGAAAGAATTAGAAACAGAAAATATGGAGTTGGAAGGAAGTTCCACATGCAAAAAATGTGAGAAAAAAAGTCTTAGCATAGAACTTACTGCTACATCTAGCCAGCTCAGTTGTAAATAGATGAGATCTTGTTGCCAGTCTAAGTCTGCTTACATTCAAAAAGTTTAGATACCATAGCGACGAGCTCATTCAAACAATTACCATGAAAGTATTTATAGAAAAGGCAACCTTACGGGGGTGGGAAAATGACTGAAGCTCAGCCACCAGATCAGGATGAAGAATATATTTTTTTTTTAATCATTTCACCCCAAGCAAGGCATTCCACTGCCACTATTGCGCTTGGGGCTACATAGGGGAAGGTAAATAGAAAGAGTGGTTAGATATAAGAAATGTCAGAAGGGGGGTGATAGATAGATGGGTGGGTGGGAAGAGTGTTTGAAAGAATGGAAGTGAGTTAGTTTGTTAGGAGGTGTCTGTTGACCTTACATTTAAACTACTGGAGATTGTAGCTGTCGGGGAAGCAGTCATGTGGAAGGGAATTCCACAGTCAGGAAGTGCAAGAAAAGAAACTGTTGGAGTAGAAGTTGCGGTTCCATTTTATCGGTTTCACTGTAAAAGGGTGGGATCTAGTTGCTAATCTAGTATCTCGTGCAAATTCGAACCTAGGGGGCACCAGTGATCTAAGTTCATCAGAGCAGAAGCCGTGAAAGTATTTATAGAAGAGATACAGGGAAGCCACGTTACGCCGGTGAGAGAGAGACTGCAGGCGGTCTGCTAAGTCGGTATCGATCACATTACAGATCCTCCGCTGTACCTTGTCAAGAAGCCCAAGGAGAATAGCAGGGGCACCCGACCAGATATGGCAACAGTATTCAATGCATGGGCGGATGGTAGATTTATAAATGTGCAGGATAGATTCAGACGGAAAAAACCTTCGGGCCCTGCACAGAGAACCGACTTTCATAGCAGCGGATTTAGCAATGGATTCAATATAGTCATTCCACTTGAGGTCCACTAAAAGTGTGAGACCAAGGAGGCGTAGTGTTTTACTCTCTGGGAGGCAAGCCTAGTCCATGCTAATAGGAGGTAGGTGTGATTGTCTATGATGATTAATTGATAGTAGCTTCGTTTTAGAAGCATTAAAATTTACGAGCCATTTCTTACCCCAGTCCACTACGGATTGGAGGCAGGCAGATTCTTCTTTGAATCTTATCAGGGAACACAACGTAAAAAGCAGAGACACCAGACCATATGTGGCAGCAATTTTATAAGCATGGATAAATGGTAGACATAAATATTCAAGATAAATTCAAGAGAGAAACTCTAGCACGACACAGTGAACCAACTTTCTTAACAGCTGACCTAGCAAGCTAACATATATAGTTATTCATAGATTTATAAATTCAAGTACAAACACAGTTCCCCATCAATATCTTTTTTTTTTTTAATCATTTCCCCCAAGCAAAGTGATAATGCCAATAATATACGGGAGATTCAGAGAGTGAAAATGAAAGAAAAAATTGAGAATATAGAGAATTGAGGAAAGGACAAAAAAATGAAGTGTTCAAGAAGACAGATGACAATTGGCATTGCATGAAGATTTTTGAAGATAATAGATAATAATGAAGAAGTAAATACATAACGGTCTTTATTTATAATAGAGAGGATATATATATATATTTTTGTTTTAATCATATCTCCCTGAGCAAGGCGGTAAGACCACTGGTGTGCAGGGGGCTACGTAAGAGTGAATAGATTGGAAAAGAGAAAGCCAGAAACCACATCCTAAACAGGGAACAAGAGATGAGCCTCTACACCTGTTCAATAGACGTGACTATATATATATATATATATATATATATATATATATATTTTCACTATTTGACGACAATCATTGCATAAAAACTAAAATAATAAGGCACTGTTAAAGAACAAACACACAGCAAGAGCTTTCATAACTCGTAGTAAAGTTTAATAACTAGCAGTAAAGAGAATAAACTGAGCCAATGCTACCTCACTGTGGTTTCTCTCCCCATGTGTCTGACAAGAGGAATATATATATATATATATATATATATATATATATATATATAGTGGAACCTGCTGTATGCGACCCTCTTCAGCACCTGTTGTTAACGACCTATTTTCTATGCACAAACTATTTGCTAATGTTAATTGACCCATAGTGAGCGACCACCTCCAGGACGCAACCAGTGACTAACATCAATGAGTGAAAATCACTGCTCAAGCTACCGCTTTAAAAAAAAAATCCATTTGGTCTACACTGCTAATTTCTAAATTAGGAGAAACTAAATGAGTAATCTATTTCATTTTGATTTGATCTAAGCCAGGAACACTTCCTCATTGTTTTGTTATTGTAGTGTTGTATCAAACTGTTATTTCTTGTTGAAATGTACAGTGCCTGAGTTCACTCCATGGTCAAACATTGGCTGTTTTGTACAATGTGTATTGCATTTGACATGTTCAAGGGATTTATAGCACTCTCTATACCGACTTGGATAAATTCAGGGATTGGGAAAATCACAATTATGTCCCTTCCTCAAATGTCTATCTCTTTCGCTCTTATATTTATTGTGTATCTATCTATTCTATTTCTATCTGGGTATATCTATCTTTATCTCTCTGTTTCTCTACATCCACCCACGATCGCTGTATGTTTTGTTTATTTTTCATGTATTATCGAAGATTCTCTTTTGCTATCACTCACTTCTAAGAAAAATAAAACTGAAACCGTATATGTCGCGAATTTTTCCAACCTTCTTCTTCTATGTGCCCTGTCCCTTCAGGACGTAGGCGATCATGGTTCTCCACATCTCCCTATCCCTTGTGGCTCTTAGTATGTTTGCTCCTGTTGCTCCTGGCAAACACGTTCCATCATCCACCTGATCAGACCCTGCAAATATGTTATCCGCTGCCTTCCTCTGTCTCTCCTTCCTTCTATCTGTCCAGTCAGTATCAGGTTCTCCAGGCTCTCCTTCCTCGTTGCATGTCCCAGGAACTTCAGTTGTCTCTTCCTGATGTTCAGCATCAATTTCCTTTTTGTTGCCATTCTTTTCAACACCTCATCGTTGCTTGCATGCTCAGTCCACGATATCCGTAGCATCCTTCTGTAGAACCATATTTCGGCCACTTCCAGTTTTGTCCTCATTTTCGATGATATTGTCCAGCATTCACTGCCGTATTGAAGAACTGACATCACGTAGCAGTCTAGCACTCTTTTCTTCGTTTCTATTGAGATTTTCCTGTGTGTTAGTATTTTGCTCATCTTCTGGAACGCGTCCTTTGCCATGCCAATTCGCCTTCGGATCTCCGTGTCACACTTTCCATCTTCTGTTAGAACACTTCCTAGGTACTTAAATTTTTGTACTTGCTTGATTCTGTTATCCCCCACCTGTATTTGGCATTTTGGGTTGTATCTTTTGCTGATGACCATGCACTCAGTTTTCTTAAAGTTTATTTGTAGTCCCTTTTTGTCACTCTCCACTGCTACTTTCTGTATGAGGTCTTGTAGTTTCCTTTCCATGTCCGCAATCAGTACTGTATCGTCCGCATATGTTGTTCAGGTTGTGGCCTCCAATAACAAATCCTGGCGTGTCATCTAGGGTCCTCAAAATATTCTCACTGTATAGGTTGAACAAATCCGGTGAAAAGACACATCCTTGTCTTACGCCTTTTTCTATCTTTGTGTATAGAACAGGCACCAAAAGGAAATCAATAATTGCCTTTTTTTAAAGTCCACTTAATAAATATTTTTTGTGAATAAATATTTTAGACTCTTGTTGACCATTGTAAATGCGTTTTTAAAATTTTTAAATGAATTATGCTGAATAAGTTAGGCCATCTTATGTTCTAATTTATTTATTACCAGATTACATGGTAAAATTCTATGTACATTCTGGTGAGTGAAATATACGTTCCTGGCATAAATAGGTCATGACTATGAGCCTTTATTAAGCGACCACCTGTCGTATGTGACCAGTTTTTTGATAGCAGTAGGGGTTCCACTGTGTGTGTGTATATATATATATATATATATATATAATTGCACAACAGTCTTTATTATAATAGAGAGGATAGAAAGAGGTGGCTTCTCATTAAACTTAATCATATAAAAGAAGAAGCACCTATTACTGGCAGTCTAATAACAAAGAAATTAATTGTTTAATGCTCTTAGGAGGTACTTCCTTCATTCATTGAACTTCTATGTGATATTTTGTTTCAGGGTGTGGGTGAACATGGCTCTCCACAATTTCCTGTATTTTGTATCTCTTAATAAGTATTGTCTTTCTGGTATCTCTCCTAAACATTGTTCCACCATCCATTCACTCAAGGTCATTCTTTTAAATGCCATGTCTCTTTAAGATGTTGACAATCATGGCTCTCCACAATTTCCTGTCCTTTGAAACGTTTAATAAGTTTTGCATTTTTTTATCTCTCCTATATCCTGTTGCAACCCTCCATTTACTCAATCTCGCAAAATAAGTTGTGCAGTTTTCCTCTATTTCTTTTGCCTTCAATCTATCCACTGAGTATCAAATTTTCCAAGCTCTCTGACCTCATTATGTGCCCTAGAAATTTCAACTATCTTTTTCTGATGTTAATTGTAAGTGTCCTTTTCATTCCCATTTCCCTAAAACTATTTTTCTCATGGGTTCATTCTGTAGTATTCTCAGCATCCTTCTGTAGAACCAAATGTTGGTTCAAGTCTCTTTGTCAACTGTGATGAGATTCTCCAGCCTTCACTACTTTTTTCATTGTTTCTAACAAAATTTTTTGCTTTCTTAATACTTTGCTTAGCTTTTGAAAAGCACTTTTTGCTATCCAAATGTGTCTTCTGATTTCAGTGTCATCCTTTCTGTCCTTTATTAAAACATTTCTCAGATATTCATTTTAATTGCTTGATTTTGGTATCTCCAATTTGTAATTTGCATGTTGGGCTGTCCATTTTGTTAATGACCATCAATTAATGTTTAGTCCTTGCTTCTCATTTTCCTTCATTACCATCCATAGGAATTTTTGAAAGTTTTTATTTCTCTATCTGCTCTCAACACTGTCGTCTGTATATCTTATGTTCTTAAGATAGTGGCCATCCATAATAAATCCTGTTAGAACTTCTAATCCTCTCGAAATCGCCTCACTGTATATGTTGAATAAGATTGGTGAGAAAATACATTCTTTTGGTTTTGGCATATTTACTAAACTCATTTTCAATTTGTATGGAAGTGGTTTGCTGCAAGTATAGACTCAAAATTATTTTAATATCCTTCCCAAATATGTTACGGTTACCTTGCAATTCCAACAGTTGTTTGAGACAGACTTTATCAAACCCTTCTTGCAATAAGAAGTGTCTGTTGCAGAAATAATGAAAATGGTTAATTCTTTCATCAAATAATGATTAGATTACCCATTTTGAAGCTTATTACTTGCCAACATTTCTTATATATTTTGGCACAGCTTCGTATATCTTGCAGCCTGCCACAATTTTTCTCCCTTTTCTCCTGCACCATCCATTTCCAAAAGCTCTTCAGGTAAGTGGCTCATTGCCTTCCCTATCTCTCTTGCACTTAATATGCCCTGTGAGAGTTAAGTTTTCCAAGCCCACCTTCCACATTTTCTTTAAGACATCCTAGTTTCCAACTATCTTCATCTTAAAAATTTTCAGTATCCTTCTATAGAACAACATTTCTGCTACCTCTAGTTTTTCATCTGTGAGATGGTTCAGCATTCACTGCCATGTAAGAGGATGGTTATCATCACATAGCAATCCATCACCCTTTTCTTTGTTTCCAGTGATTCACACAAGCTTAGGTAGATGGCTCACAAACTTCCCCTACCTTATTTGCTCTCAATATACCTTAATCAAAAGAGTTGTGAGATCAATACCAGGCTACAATAGTGGTGAACAAGTAACATGCAGAGTTAGAGGGAGATAACTCACGACTTCTAAAAGAGGCATTACTACACAAAGGATGAGAATAATATACCCCAGTGATTGTAATAAAGAGTTTGGTTCAAAACTCCTAACACCTGAAGAAGGCCGGAGCATACAACAGTCAAAACGTACAAACGGCAACAAAATGAGAACAACAGTCCGAATAATGTAAATACTGTATACCTTGTGAGGGTTAAGTTTTCCAAACCCTCTTTCCTCATTATATGTTAGAGTAATTTCAGTTATCACTTCTTGATTTTGAGCAAGTGTTCTTTTACTTGCCTTTTTATTTAAGACTAGCTTGTTGCTAACTCGTTCCATCCATGAAGTTTTCAATATCTTTCTATGGAACCACACTTCTGTTGCCTCTCTGTCCATGGGAAGATGGTCCAGCATTCACTGCCAAATGGGTATTACATAGCAATCCAGCACTCTTTTCTTTATTTCTAATGAAAGTTTTCCATTTCTCAGGACATTGCTTAGCTTTTGGAATGCTTCTTTTGCTTGTCCAATGTATCTTAAAACACTTCTCAGATATTTAAATTTCTACACCTGCTTGAATGCTCATAGCTTGAATGCTGACATCTTACTAGTTGTGTATCTACCATCAAAGAAGCATATCACAACTGAGGAGGGACGGAAAATTCTCCAGCACTGGAATTAAACACTAAAGGAACTCAACAGTGGATCCCACTGAGATGAGAATGAACAAGACTTCTGCACAGGAACACCACATGCAAGGGACAGATATAATTGAAATACTGGAAACACAAATAAAGAACAAACAAATTTCAGGTGACACTGGGTAATATGGACTGAGATCTTTAGTAATGCATGACAATCATGTTATACATAGCATTCTACCTACTTGCCACTTCCCTGAAAATGTACCTGGTCTTATAGTGCTCAAAACATTTGCAGTTGGCTAGCAAAAGAAATCATTTGCATAGCTTCTCAGCTCACCATCCTGACAATTTCATAGTAGATACTTTCTTTCATCATAACGTACCTGGGTTTGCACTGGCTCTTTTTAGGCAGGGCAGCCATTTCTTTCTGCAAAGAAAGTAAATTATATCAATAATGGCATCCCGAATTTCTGGAAACTGTTTAAGAAATCTATTCTGCTTGTTTTCTTTTCAATCTGAGAATAGAAAGTAATCACTTTATAGTATCAAATAGAATTAAACCATTTTGATAATTTAATAGAAAACATTTATTTATTAAGATATTTCCAGATTGAAATTCTGTTCTCATCGTATTTTGGTTCAGAAGTATGATGTTTTTTGACTCTAGTGTCATCTGCTCTGTTATAGTCTCTGAATCACATACAAACAGAATCACTGCAATTCCAAATGTCTAATGCCATGTTTTTAAGTTCAAGACAGTTTTATTTGTTAGAATAAATTGTTTCCCACAGAAAACCCTCTTTCCACCATCACAGAACTTACAACAATAATATTAATTATATTTTTGGCTATTGCATATTGGCTATTAATAAATAAGATTATTTTCAGATAATCAAATAACCAGTTTGCTAAGCTTCTATAATTTTAAGAATCAGTTTGTGCAAATCAGTAAGATGTTACCATGACACTAAACATAGTCTCTTTAACTGACAAGGGCATATACAATTATCAGTAAGCAGCTCATTCAGAATCTTATTCTGCTACACATCTCCAATTTCTAACCGTTGAAATTTTTCTCTTGCAGGTGACCACACTTTCTGTAGTTAGATTGATTTCTGGTATTTTTTTTCATCATTTCTCCCCAAGAAAGATGGGACCACCACAAGTGCACAGGGAGTTATATTGAAAGAAAAAACTTGGTACAGAGGATATTGAAGAAAAGATAAAAGATGAACACGGTTTAAGGAGATAGAAGGTGGCAACTGATGTTGAATTTAAATTTTTTGAGATTTTAGCTATCAGGGAAGTAAGTAAACAGAAGTGAGTTCCACAAGCGGGAAGTGCGAGTAAAGAAACTATTAGAGTAGAAGAGCTGGTTACATTTAACTATTTCGATGATAAAAGCATAGGGTCTAGATGCCAAACTAGTTGCATATTTAAATTCATGGGTCAAGGGGGGTTATTTCTGTTTTTATTTCAACAAAAAGCAAAGGATAATAAAAATAATGAAAAAGGTTTACATAGAAGAACTCATGTTAATCCAGGTCAACATATTTGCACAGGTATTCATTTCAATGTGTGTATGTGGTCATCAATTTACTTCTTTTGTTTAGTTTAATTAATGATGGCATAGTGCATGAAACCTTGAGTCATACTACAGATATAGGGTGATATGTATATTTATTAACCCGAGAACACTAACCATGGGTATATAGTACCCAGCGCAAACGACACCATTTTTATTACAATTTAATTAAATTTTCAGTACCTGATTTTCTTACCTAAATAATATTGTTGGGACGCCCGCACCTATTCGGCTACAACGGACTATTCCATTACTATGTAAAGTAATGGTGGCATCTTCGTGAGAGAGTGTGCCGAGCAGCTGATCGACAAGTCAGTCGTAGACTTCCGGTGACAACCCAGAAGTACCCGTTGCTCATACCATGTCTTACGACGGTTGAGATGATTAACCTCTATTCTTGTATTGTATCCTAATAACCTTTGTAAATACTATTTTCACGGAATACAACGATTAACCTATTCCTGTTGTTGAGTTATTTATTCTTACTCACGACATAAAAAATATGTTTTTCAGTTCCTATTAATGTTAACTCAAAATACAAATTTTGAAGTGCTGGCATGTAAAATATTTTAAATAAAGATTTATATTTAATATTTTTTTTTTTTTTATAAGCGTTTCACCCCGAGCAAGGCATGTCACTGCCACTACTGTGCAGGGGGCTACGTAGAGTGGAGAAAGGCTGATTAAATATAGGAAATGACAGAGGGTGGGTGATAGGCGGGTAAGGATACTGAGAATGAGGGTTGGGTAGATGAGAGTGTTGTGAGAATAGTTGGGAGTTAGTGTGATAGGAGGTGTCTATTGACCCTACATTTAAACACCTGGAGATTGTAACTGTCGGGAAAGCAGACTTGTGGAAGGGAGTTCCACAGGCGGGAAGCACGAGAAATCAGGTATGATATATCCATGGTTAGTAGTGGTGTAACTTTAGTTGATGGTTACTGTTTCAGAGTTAATATATATTTAATAACTCTGTTAGACAAAGCAGTTTTATTAACACCAGAGAAATATTTATATAGAACATGCTTTCTTTCTCAATATCTGCCTTACTTCTATCTCTGACTTCTGCCATTACCACATCTAAGCTGCACTTAGAAAATCATCATTCCTGAAGAATGGAACCAACATGGTGGTCAAACTTGGATTAGGTGGTGCCTTTTTAATCCACGTCGATTTAAGAAATTTCAAAATCATATTACTTCTAACATTTAGCCTCATAATAGCTACATTTGGAATGTGTTCAAGAAAGAAATTAACCTGTCTCCCAATACAAAGTACTTGTTGAAATCTGCCCTCATTGATATGATGACCATTAGGAATAGGGAAAACCTGATTCAAGCCAACCAAAATCATCATTGAAACTGATGTAAATTTTAATGAAGAGACATTTTTCAAGCTGAATACATAAACAGTTTTTTGTAATATAGATTTTTATGATTTGAAAATGTACATTAAATCCGACAGTAGGATTAAATTATGAACAGTAAGAAAACCATTAAAAATTTGACACGCTTCACTGTTTATTTAGTTTCATTGGAAACTTTTGGAAATAAATAATTTAGAGTTACATTTATATATATTTAGTTAGATTCAATGGTTTTAAATTTTGTCTTGCTTTGGTTTTATTGGTTATGTAAATTTCACATATATATTGATTGTAGTATTTGTCTAACTCAGTTTTTTTAATTCTATATCTTGTTTTTAACGGTTGTTGTTCATGTCATATACATTGTCTCAATTTTTTTTAAATAAAAAGATAGAATGTATAGTTGTCAGCAAAAGGAATAGCCATATATGCAAATTACAAATCAGAGATACCAAATCAAAAAATTACATCAGTTTAAATATTTTAAAAACATTTTTAAAAAAGTACAGGATATGCGAAACTGAAATCCGAATGTGCATTTGGATAGCAAAAGATGACTTTCAATAGCTAAGGAAACTATTAAGAAATCGAAAAATTTAATTAGAATAAAAAAAATTAGAATAAAAATTCAATACCTGGTTAGAGCGGTGGTGAGTTAAATGGCACCCTTCATGACATTCATATGAATGTCTTGATTTGAGGAGGCTTTTTTTAAGAAGATAATCAAAATTTGGTTAGAGTTTATTCTCACCAAATGATTCAAGTTTTGTATTCTCCCCAAATTGTGATTCAAGTTTATGTTTAGTCATTGGAAAAATTTTCATTGTCGTTGTCCCTGTCGATATAAAACAATTTGTGCATAAGTGAAAGCAACAAATTCAACTAGAATTTGAATTTGGTTCTTCGGTTTCTCACTCCGAGCCGATATACATTGCACCACAATGCACATCAAAACACGTTAAGGGTACCTGGCTGAGATGTTGGATCTGTAAAAGGATCTGTAACAACCAAATAATACAACAATAATTCAAATGCAATTATGCTGAGTTATTTATTTCGAAATTTTTAAAAAATAATGTTCTATAGTTCAAAATATCATTACCAAAATAGATTGAATCCAAATATCATTATATTAATATAAAAATTAATTATATAATAATAATTATAATAATAATTTTCTTCATAACATTATAAAAATTAATTATATAATAATTTTATTTTTTATATAATCATTTCACTTCAAGCAAGGCAGTACTGTCACTGTTGCACAGGGGTTACATGAGAGGAGAGCAAGAAGAAAGAGGAACAAGATAAGGGTGGTATCGGAGAAAGGACAAGGGAAAGATGGGAATACTGGTGCTTAGGGTGTTATGTGTGAGTAGAGCGAGAAGGAAGAAAAGAAGAAAATATAGGGGATGGCAGGGAAAAGATAAGAGAAAGATGGAAATCAAGGAGGGAAAAGATGCCAATTGATGTTGCACTTAAACTCTTGGAGATTGTAGCTATCAGAAGGGAGTTTCACAAGCAAGAAAAGAAACTCAGTAGAAGTTGTAATAACGATAAATCTGTTCATAATATTATAAAAATTAATTATATAATAATAATTATAATTATAATTCTGGTCGTAAAATTATGAACATATTGATGTAGATTTTTTGTTTTATAAAGTAAGAATGCTTATATAAATTAATTATATTAATATAAAATTTGTTTGATATATTTTAATATGAAAATAGATCAAAATACCATTATATTCAAATACATATATACTGGCAGTTATTTATTTCTAAGTTTGTACAAAATAATGATTTTTCTGTATAAGATATTTTATATTCCTTCAACTTTACAATACACTTTTCTGTTTTATTGTTAAGCAGGCAAGAATTTTTAATGCTTTGTATTATTAATGTGTGTCTGGAAATAAAGACATTTGGAGATTATGGATGCATTGACAGGTTTTACTTAATATTTTATCTTAAAATGTGTTTTTGTTTTTTTAAACAATAACATTCACTTTGTACAAGACCCAAGAGCCACTCAACATAGTGGGTTACAAATTAAGAGGCACAGGATATAAAAGGAAGATAATGGCTGTCTTTAGATTTAAACTGGTTAACAGTGTCATGAATGGGGAAGCATTCTCTTGGGAGTCAGTTCCACAAAGCAATGGTTTGTGGAAAGAAGCTGCTTGAGTGGAACTTACATCTCACCAATAACATAGTGGGTTACAAATTAAGAGGCACAGGATATAAAAGGAAGATAATGGCTTTCTTTAGATTTAAACTGGTTAACAGTGTCATGAATGGGGAAGCATTCTCTTGGGAGTCAGTTCCACAAAGCAATGGTTTGTGGAAAGAAGCTGCTTGAGTGGAACTTACATCTCACCAATAGGAAGGGGATTAGGGTGGTTTGTGACAATGTGCCTGGCATGGTGGGTCTTAGTCTTGAAAGTTAGAACCAATAGAATTAAGGAATGTAGTTCATCTGACCACTTTCCACAGAAAAAAAACAGAGAGCAGTGAGGAGTTTGCAGCATTTCCTTGGTGAGAAACAGGTTGTAGGGTTGAAAAATTTATCACCCACAGGAACATGCACTTTCTAGTTGGTACATTTTTTAATCTTCCTTTTCAGTTCCATCAACATCGCATTTTCACACAAAGATTTTAAGCTAACAGCTTTAATCTGTAGTTTTAGGGGAAAATGAAAATTGTTATTGTTTGACTTAAAAGTATATATATATATATATATATATATATACCAATTTTATTTAAAAGTATATATACCAATTTTATTTAAAAGTATATATACCAATTTTATTTAAAAGTATATATATATATATACCAATTTTATTTGTTGATACTTTATTTTAACTTATCTTTCATTAATAGTCAATGGTTGATGCCTATTTTTTTTCATCTTTGTATTGAGTTTGAACCTACCGATTTAAAATCTTTTCCAGTGATCAAATTTAATGTATTTCTTGGATCAGTCTATCCAGGTTATGTGCTGCTATCAGAATGTCGTGATTCCAAATATTCCATAACAAATCTTTTGAATGACATTCAAAAATGTTATTTTCTGAAAGAAAAGTAGAAGTGGAATGTCATTTGAAGTAATGTCTATATATTCTTTTCAAGGATATACAATAACAAAATATTAAATTTTCCTTGCAGTGAAGTTTGTTTTATAAAGTAATTAAGTGTTCTTAGTGTGATGCAAAATGTGTGGACAGACTTATTTTAATGTGGTCGGCCTAATGTGCTTGTGAGTTCATCCCTTCGTTAATCCCTTTTATTGTGTGCATGGACAAGATGTTAGTTGGCAGCTGCAGGCTGTCATATCTTTCATTGTGTGTGTGTGTGTGTGTGTGTGTGTGCATATGTAGATCAAATCAGACTCCCAAATTTGTTTGAGTCTCGTGAAGACATATGCTTCTATTTTTATATCTGTGAGAGGATTCAAAATCTAATTTCACATAGAGATGTGAACTTTTTGAATGCAAGATTTTCACTGGTTAGAAAATAATTTCACACTGGCTTGTAAAGATATTTTTCTCAAACTTGAAAGAGTGGTGAAAGGAGTTATTATTGTTATTTTCTAAATGGTTAAAAAATAACACATGGTTGTCTACAAATACATTCACAAATATTTTGATGGTATTTTCCTTAATAATTATTGTTTATCCAACAGGCTGTTTGATGGGATTTTATTGGTTAAAAAATGTATACAGGATTTAATTCCTACATATTTATTCATAGTTGTAAAAGCATGATTGATACATAGATTAATTGCTAGTCATTCAGATTTCTTCTTATGCTCAAAGCTGAAACAGCCACTAAAAATATCTTCCTTTATCTGATGAACAGTCACTTCTATTTCAATAGTTTCTTTTCTCCCATTCCTTGCCTGTGGAACTCCTTTCCAATTTCTGGCTTAACTGTCACCTACAGTCTTCAAAAATTTAAATTCAACATCAATCACGATCTTTTGCCTTTCCAAATCCTGTTCTTTATTATCTTTTCTCTTCACTAAAGTCTTTTCATTCTCTTTCATTCTTAGTAACCCTTGTGTCTTAGTGGCATTATTGCCATCTTCTGTCTTCCTGAATCCTGTTCCTTTATTTTTCTTTCTCTTCACAAAAGTCTTCTTATTCTCTTTCATTCTCAGTAACCCCTTGTGTCTTAGTGGCATTATTGCCATCTTGTCTTTTTTAATCCTTTTTTTACTTCTCATTCATTTTCACTCTATATAACCGAATGAATTCAGGAAAGAATAAAAGATGAATGAAACTCAAGATAGAAAATGACAATTGACATTGCATTTAAATTTTCAGAGATTCTAGCTATCAGGGATGAAAGTAAACAGAAGAGAGTTCCACAGAAAGGAAGTGTGAACAAAGAAACTGTTGGAGTAGAAGAGGTTGTTGCATTTAACTATTTAAATGATGAAAGGGTGGGATCTAGATGCCAGTCTAGTAGTACACTTTAATTCACATGGATGGGACACAAGGAAAGAATTTCACCAGAGCAGTTAGCATGAAAATAATTGTAGAAAAGACAGAGGGAAGCCTTGTAATGTCAGTAAGAAAATGACTAGAGTTGAGATGCCAAGTCAGGATTGATTACATTGGACTTTCCTTCTTTGAACTTTGTAGAGAAGCTCAAGATGAATAGCAGGAGTATCTGACCATATATGGCAACAGTACTCAATGCAAGGATGAATGCTAGATTTATAAATTTTCAAGATGGATTCAGTTAGGAGAAACTTTCTTGCCCAACATAGTGATCTAATCTTCCAAGCAATAGATGCACCTATAGATTTAATTTAGCCATTCCACTTACTGCCATATATATATATATAATCATATATTTCATTTATATTGTGTTGCACTCAAGGTGACTTGCATCAGCCATGCTGATGGCTGACAGAAAAGTTTCTCTATGGTGTTTAAAGGAGAGTGATATCTTATATTAACATATCCTATATTGTTAAAATTATGACAACCAATAATGAATCCTGGTAAGACTACTAATTCTCTTAGAATCACTTCACAGTATAAGTTGAATAAGTCTGGTGAGAAGTCACATCCTTGTCTTAGTCTGATTTCTATTTTTGTATATTACTACATTCATTTTGTATTCTTATCAAGGCCGTTTGCTGCCAATATAGGTTTTGAATTATTTCTTTCCAAACATGCCAATGTTATCTGCAGTTCCAACAGTTCATTGTGATGTATATTATATGGCTTTTAACAATCAGATTTAATGGTCAGTGTTTCATACTGATTGTTGCTAACTTTAAGTTCTTCTTGACAGCACCTTTGCAAGAAACAGTAATTATTTGGTACAGTTTCTTCTTTGTGATTCTTAAGCATCAAGATCCTCAGGCTTTAGTCTCTCAAAGCCATTTTTTACCATTGATGTTAGAAAGTGGGTGCATACTGCTGGCAGTTTATATATTTCTGTGTGGAATGTCATCAGGGTGATAGTGTCTTCTAGGTTCCTTGGTGAGACCGTGTGGTCTCTGTTTGTTCACCCTATTGTGGTGGGATTTTGATATATATTTTGTATATCTTTCTAGCAGCCTACATAGCAAATGGTATTTGTCACCACATGAACTCATGTCACTCACTGGCTGTCACATAACCCTCATGAATTCATCTTATCCAGCATGAGAATCACTTTGTGCATTTCTACAAAGGCTTCAGTCAGAGTCAGGGCTGTAACTGATACTAAAAAAACACTGGGCACAGAGAAAATTGCCTGGATTTATTAGTTGACTATGTGATAACATCATCAGTGTCATCCGTTTCCAGAAACTATGATTTTTGCAGATTTTTCCAGCTATTCCAATGGAAATTAGGCACAGAACGTGAACCAAAGCAGGAAATTGGGTTCGGACTTTCTGAGTATAACCAGTCTTTTCTCCCAAAATTAATAAATAAACAGATTTTTACTGCGTTCATTCAGATATTTTCCTTGTTTTTCTTTCTTTCTTTCTTCATGAATTGTTTAGTTTGATTTCTGATGAAGACATTTTTCTTTGCTGGGATTTTCACTATGATTGCACAGATTGGCCCGGACCCGTGCCTGGTGTGCCCGGTAGTCAGATACGGCCATGGTCAGAGTTGATTCTGATGATGTAATTATCCACTGTCAGTTGTTATTTAGAAATTGATTGATCTACTGTGTAACAATCTAATTATTCATAATAATGGTAATCTCATAGGTCTGAGACATTGGTTGAAATTTTTAAAATCTTTTTTTAGTTTTTTCAAAAAATAGGTTTCCTAAGATCAACAAATTTATCATTCTTTCTAATATTAATAGGGTTTCCTTCTTAACCTTTTGTTTGAAGTAGTACGGAATGTCAACATCTTGATTATATTATTTCTATTATTTTGTTTGTGATTATGAAGTTTCAGTTGACAAAGCTTGAAGAAGTGTCATCTTCATTAAAACTCATAGACTTCACTTGCTCAATAATATTTTCAACCATTGATCTTAAGAAGATATTTCATTCAGCTGGCAGTTGAGATATTTCTGAATAGATTTGGCACTATGCATGACCTCCAGATGAATGTCTCAATTTGATAAGGTTATTTAAGAATATTACTCCAGTTTTCAGGTTTATGTTTTGGTTTTGTAGCAATATGCAGTATTGGGCAAAACTACCTTTGGCACAGCTGATTCTTTGTTAAGTTTCATTTTCTCCTAGACTTAATTTGTTTATACTGATCCATACACAAAATGTTAGAACAAAATATCAAAGTATATTTTGCAAAAGACAGTAAACAACTATTTGTCCTCTCTACAAACTATGAATGTAAATATATTTAAATAATTTAATAAATAACAATTTAAATAAAATTCTCCTGCAACAAGCCATCAGCATGTTTGATGCAAGTCTTCTTGAGAGTAACACAGTGCACGTCCTTCATCACTTTTTCAGCTGACTTCAAGTGGAATGAATATATCGGATTCATTGCTGCATCTACTGCTAGGAAGGTTGGGTCTCTATATCAGGCTAGAATATTTTTCTTGTCTGAATCCATCTTGCACATTTATAAATCTACCATTTGTCCGTGCACTAAATACTGTTGTCATATCTGGTTGGGTACTCCTGTTATTCATGTTGAGGTTCTCGACAAAATCCAAAGTAGGATCTGCAATGTAATCAGTCTTGACTTGGCATCTCGACTTCAGTCACTTTTTCACTGATGTGACATGGTTTCCCTGTCTTTTCTACAAATATTTTCATGGCAACTACTCTGATGCGCTTTTTGCCTGGGGCCCTAACCATGTGAATTTAAACGTGCCAACAACATTGGCATTTAGGTTCCACACTTTTGTCATTGAAATATGTAAATGTGACATACATTTCAACTTGAACAGTTTTCTTTTTTGCCTGTGAAACACCCTCATATTTACTTGCTTTCCTGATGGCTACAATCTCCAAAAATTTAAATACAACGTCAATTGCCATCTTCTATCTTCATGAATCCTGTTCATCTTTTATCCTTTCTTCAATACCCTCTGTACCCAGAGTTTTTTAATTTTCCCTGGTAGCTAGAACCTCAAAAAATTTAAATGCAATGTCAGTTGCCATCTTATTTTTTTCCTGAATCCTGTTCATCTTTTATTCTTTCCTCCATACTCCATGTACCCTGTCTTTTCCTTCACAAATGCTTGGAGGAATAAAACCCTTACCAGGATTCATCATTGGTAGCCACAATCTCAACAATGTAAGATATGCAGATGACACAGTGCTGATAGCAGACATGGAAAAGAGAATACAGGACCTCCCACAAGAAGGTAGCAACTGAAACCAGAAGAAAGGACTAAGCTCAAACTTAAAGAAAACTGAATGTATGGTCATCAATAAAAAAACACCAAAATGCTAACTACAGGTCGGAGAAACTAAAACAAAACAAGTAAAGAAATTTAAATGCCTGGGAAGCATGCTGACAGAGGTTGGAAAGTGCAATGTTGAGATTCAAAGACACATTGGCATGGCCAAGGACGCATTTCAAAAGCTAACTAGAGTTCTGAAAGACAGGAAAATTTCATTGGAAACAAAGCAGAGAGTGCTGGATTGCTATGTGATATCTGTTCTTCTGTATAGAAGTGAATGTTAAACGATCTCATCAAGGATGAAGGAGAGGCTCGAGGCAGTAGGAATGTGTTTTTACAGAAGGATGCTGAGGATACCATGGACTGAACATGTGACTAACGACAAGGTGTTAAAGAGGATGGAAACAAGGAGAAAACTTATACTTGATATAAAGAAGAAAAAGATAAGGTTTCTGGGACATGTAATGAAGAAGGAGGGCTTAGAAAATTTAATACTTAGAGAATGGATAGAGGGAAAGAAAGACAGGGAAAAACAGCATGAGACCTAATTTACAGGCTACAGCAAACGGATAGCAGAACAAGGTTTGGGAGAGATAACAAGAGAAAGAATATTGAGAGTGACAAGAGACAGACCCAAGTGGAAGTCCGTGATCACCTATATTCTGAAGGGACACGGCACATGAAGAAGAAGAAGAAGTAACCCTCAGAGTGCTAGTGGCAGTCCTGCTTTGCTTAGGTTAAATGATTTTAAAAAAAAATCATTTATGAAAATCTGATCAGCCTAATTAATGCTTTGGATTTATACCATTTTCATCATTGATACTATTGGAGGAATGGAAAGCGATTCAGTTTGTGTCCATGTCTTTGCTGCACATGTGTTTTGGGATTCAACATTTAAATTTATTTCCTGCCAGCTCACAACAATTTTGATCTTTTTATCTCTGAATCAGATCTCCAACTTTCTCACTCAAAATGGCTGGCTTTTTATGGACTTCATTATTCTGACATGACAAGATGATGGATCAGCAAAAATCAAATCATTAATTTTATTTTTACAAGGCTTGCTTTGTTAACAGGGGCTTCACAAAAAATACATAACCTAGCCCAGCCTAGTTTTGTGGCTCGGGCAGTTGTTCTCAACCTTTTTTTACCCACTTCTTTTTGATGGACCTCATAACTGTTCAATGGAAAAAAAAACTTATTTTATTTATTACTAATAGATAAGTTTTAGAATGGTATTATATAAATAGTAAATATATATGCTTTATTTTAAAGTAAAAGTAATTTAATGAAAATAAACTTGTATTTAACAGTTGAATTCTATGAAACATTTACGCTAGTAAAATAATGTGAGTAATAAATAAATTAAAAAGGTGCATATTTATTCAATCAAATGAAATTTCAGTTGTAACAACTGTTCTAAAATGAAATTGCTCTATGAACCACTAAAATATTACCAAGGATCCCCAATTTGCTATTTTTTGTGTAGACCTTATTAATGTAAGATGAACCACCAGGATCCATATGGACCTCAGTTGAGAATGGCTGGGGTAGAAAAATTTCTATCAGAAATTTTCCTCTTTGGAAAAAAAATATTTCCTTAAAATCAACATAACTTCAGGCGGTCATTAATAATTTTTAGAAATCCATCACCCATGAAAGCACATGCCTGCTCTAAGCAGTGGAGGGCAGGTAGGTGTTGTGGTTTGCCAGCTGTACACAATGTTAAATTCAGGTTCAGTCTCTTGAGAATCTCACTTACAACTTTACTTGAATTTTGTTTATCTTTTTAATGAATTCATTACTCTATTGCATTTCAATATATTATGAGAGGAGTGAAATATTTTTCATTTTTCTTAGCTCTGTCCTTGTGTTTTCTAACTGCTAACAACTGACAGATGTAAAACTTCCCCAGGGATCCACTCATCTCTGATGTGTGTGAACCCCACCTGTCTCTTTAATACTGTGCTGTGGAGATTTATTTCTAACAATGTGCAATCTTCCATGTTATTTAAAATACAGAGAATAAATTTTTAATTATTGACATTATTTACATTTGGACTGTAGTCCTCCTCTTTGTTGCCATATTCAAGATGTTTCGACTGTTGTGCACTCTAACCTTCTTCAGGTGATTGTAATTTTGAACTGAATCTTATATTTCACTCACCAGGGTAGATTGTTCTCATTCCATGATCTATGCTGTTTTCAGATATCTTAGTTGTCTCTATTTAACTAGACTCCCTAAGTTTTTTTTATAAACCCTGCTGTAGCCAGGTACTGAACTCACACTCTTTGGATCATGTTACTGGATCTAACCAATGATTTTATCTAATGGGCCATGTGTCCTTGAGGAATTCCAATCACCAGATCATCATCGAATACAATGGCTGAAACTTTGTGAAAATGACACAAAGTTGAGGACAACAGTCTGAAGAAATAATATAAATAATTTGTCATGTAGAAAAAAGTATTGGCATTGATACATGTGGTTGAATGCTGATCGCCATGATAGTAACATACATTAAGCAGAGAACAGAAGTTTGGGTGGATCAACTGAGGAGATTAACCAGGTGGATCATCCGGATTATGATTAGCAGCAGTAATCCTATTAGTTACAACCGAGTAGCAGAGTTAAGTGTTCACAGTGTGATATTACTATTAGTCCTTGAGTAGATTATTCAAGAGAACTCCTAAGAGAGGATACCACACATTATCAGAAGGAACTTCTTAATACAGTACTAGTCACGCAAATAACTTCAGGTGCCTTCGCATGTGTAATGGTTAACAAGTTTGTCTCACGAGAACCTGTTACAACTGAGTAGTGAGTTCGATCCTCACTGGATGTCCCATACTTTTGGCCTTGTGCTGCATTTAAGTGGTGCTGAGAAAATTTACTATTCATGTAAAATAACTATCTTAAAAATAGCAAGATACCGGAATATCACCTTCAAGTAATAACTATTATCACAAATTCATGAGTAACTGAAGTAACGAACCAAGACCAAAAACAATATAATCTTGTGATACCACAACACATCAGTCACCTTTTGGGTCACAACAATTACCAAGAAGGTTAAAACAATAATTTAGATAATTACAGCATCACATATCAGAAATATAGACAGTGCCTGAAGAAGATCAGAGTGTGTAATAGATGAAAAGTCATGAATATGGTAACAAAGATGAGGACAACAGTCTGAACAATGCAAATAATGTAAATTATTACAATACCTCATCTCAGAAATAGAGACAGAGCCAGCAGAAGTTCTGAGTGTGTAATGGTGAGAGTGGTCTAAATGTTGTGAGTATGACAACAAAGATGAGTTTGATTTTTGTTTAACCGCATAACAACCTCTGTGGGTTTTTCATTGCCAAAAAGGTAGGGTTTTAAGTTATTTTTTTTTTAATGTTCAGTTATAGTAAGAAGGTTTAGTCAGACTTTGATAAAAAAATTTTTTTTTTTTTTTTTTACTTTAGAAAACTGAAGATGTCTTCTACTTTTGTATTAAAAAATGTATTGCTGGTAATAATTTTCTTTCTTCAAAAATGTATTGTTAGTAATAGTTTTCCTTCAAAAATGTATATTTTTCTATAAGTATCTATTTTGATGCATATATTTCTATAAAAGTGTATTTTTATACTTTCATAGTGTTTTGACTCCATTTTGGGGTTAACTATTTGCCCATAGCTGGGACCCTAACAGGTGCTACCACCCTGAGTCAGGGTGAACCTGGGAACAACATTAATTAAGAGGTGGTTCCATGCTCCTCACAACCTCCTAATCAGAAGCCTTGCTACTGGATGCAGTTTATTGTCAGGACCACAACAAAAATGAGGACAAAAGTTTAAACAATGGAAATAGTATAAATAATTGCAATACTCTTAGGAATACAGACAAGTTTTTTAATTGTGTGTTTGTTTTTTTTTGCACTAAAGTAACATGTTGCCAGTTATTGAACTAATATGTGCATACTTATGTCCTTGGGCAACACTTTATTTTTTTGACATAATTGCTTAAAAAATAAAGTAATAAATTCTAAGTATATTGGAGTGGCAGATCTACTATAAAACTAATGAAGCTTAACATTCAGGTCCCCTAATCCCAGAGGGGCTGCTGAAGCAACATGAATTAATTTTTCAATAAAATTGATGTTTTTTTTTAAAGTGTTTGTTATTAAAATTCTAGTGATAAAATCTTAGGCCAATGAATTGAAGTAGTTAATGCTAAGCTTAAAATACAAGGTCTGTTCAGAAAGTGTAGGAAATGGTTTTACAAAAAGAAAGCTACAACATGTATCAATTCCACATTACATCTCTTTCTAGAATGTTTATTTAAGGTGAAGTTTTACTGAATTGAGTTATGATGTTCACACTTCCAAATATAAACTGACTGACAAAAACTCAAAAAATAAATCAACATTTTGTACGGCTGTTTTAGGTTAATGTTTTCTTTTTTTGAATTATGCACATAAGAGAAAAGGGTTTCTAAATAAGCTTGACATAAACAAAATTAAACTTCTGAATTGCATTTTTATTTGTCATCTAAAAATATTCATGATGACACTTATATAACTGTTAACCAATAGAATCATTCCTGGAAATACTTAACTGAAATAGCAAGTCTCATCAAATTCTCGTCGAATAGATCTATCTATCGCCCGGTTCACACTCCACCCACGTCTATTAAACAGGTGAAGAGGCTCCTCCCTTGTTCCCTGTTTAGGATGCGGTTTCCGGCTTTCTCTTTTCCGATCTTCTCACTTTGTTTTTTTTTTTCAATTGGAGTAGATAGATCAATCTATCACCCGGTTCACACTCCATCCTCATCTATTGAACAGGTTAAGAGGCTCCTCCCTTGTTCCCTGTTTAGGATGTGGTTTCCGGCTTTCTCTTTTCCAATCTTTTCACTATTACATAGTCCCCTGCACATCAGTGGCGTTACCGCCTTGCTCGGGGTGATACAATTAAAAAAAAAAAATCTCTTGGTTTTCTTCAATATTCAGAAGTCTTGTTTTTTTTCCAGTTGGATTTGATTTTCAAAGAGAAAAAAGTAGCAAGAGGTAAGATCTGTGGCATATGAGATGTTGTATTTGGCCAAAAAACAGCTGAACAACCAATGTAGCTGATGGAACCTCTGGGATGTGGTGAGATGATCATACTCTACACATCTTTCTTCTAAGCACTGCTATAAACAAAGGAAGTGAGTGAGAACATTATAACTTAGTGTGTATGCATGACAACGCCAAGTTTGTGCAAAGCATCTTCACTCTGCATACTTTAGCCCTACTACCATAGTATCAGTCCCAATACTTTTTTATCGAACCTCATATACTCTCATACTCATTTCATATGGCCTTGAAATTCTCCTTTAATTGATTAAATTTCAAAAATTTTCTTTGGTGCTTGCAGTGCCCAGACCCCCAGCTGTACAAAATTGTTGCAAAATCTATAGCCTACAATTTGGCAGCTGGATCCTTGAATCTATTGTTGCTAGTTGCAAAGAGGCCCCCATACCTGTTCAAGCTTCAGTGTCCCAAAAATGTAGGCCTGTCACTGTTATATTGGCAAAGTCAGTCAGTTAAGTGCCATATGTGATACACGCTTTGGGCAATCATGTCTCGAAAGAGACATGACTGACTGGGCAGAAGTTTATCCTGCAGTAGGTTACCATTACTTTCTGCAGTAGACTGGTTGCCAGTCAAGGCTATAAAACCCAAATTGTCCTGTTATTTAACCAATAACTAGAGGGAAGGGGTGGATTAATAACTTTCCCAAGGGTATTTCTGAGTAAGTGAATGCAAGCAATTCATCTGGAATTCGAACTTGGCTCCTCACTTTGTGGTTCCAAGCCAATATCCACTGTACCACACTGCACATCCATACAGGCAAAGACATGGTCTTAATTGAAGCGGAGAAAGTATATCTAAACGGTAAAACGTTATTTATTATTTGCAATGTTATCTGCAATGTTATTGTTCCTGACCTGGCATCTTGGCTTGAGCCACTTTCCCACTGTCCTTATGTATCTTTCAGTACCTTTTCTATAAATGTTTTCTTGGTAATTGTTCTGATCAGCTCTTCCTATTTGGTACCTTGACTTTATGAATTTAAGTGCAGCTCCGGATTCATTATAAGTGGTCACAATCTTAGGTACATAAGATATGCAGATGACATGGTGTTGATGTGACACTATTTGGTTGCTGGTAATTAATAATGAATTTTTAGATATTCTGAGAGGTATACTGATATACATCTCATAAGAAGAGTTAATCAGAATAAAAATATTCCCAGGGATTGAAACTCTGTCACAAGTTGGATATCTGGCTGGGGGAAAATCTAATTTAGGTGTTAACAGTTGGCTGATGAAAGAAGCCCTAAGTACCAGTTAAAAAGTTAACAAAAAGTTTACTTGAAAAAGAATCAAATGTTCGTGATCTGAAACCATGCGAAGGGAATTTAGCTGGTAAAATTTATTTTGGCTAAAACAATTCACCAGTGTTGAATGATTTGCTTGGGAAAGGAAACCAAAAAATTTTGTTTTTTTTGGAAACAATGCAGAGGAGGAAGAGTAGAGAAGACAACCAAGTTGGAAATATAATTTACCACCCCCACCTTACCTCTGCACCAGTTCAGAGCCTATATCAATAAAAGTGAATGCTCGAAAAGACAGAGAGAGATTCAAGATTTAAGGTGAGAGAACAGACAGAGATTGACAGCATGTGACTACTGCCTAAGTGTAACTCAGACATATCATCCTTGAGCAGGACTTACTAAGAAATTACCAAAACTTTACTGAACAAACATGGTTAACTATACTCAAGCCATCCTTTACCAATTTAACCAAGTATCGTGTCCAATTTAGGGATAATTTAGATTGACAACCCTATATGTACAATACTAACGAAGTCATTGTATAATTTACTCAAGATCAATCGTAATTTTTGTTTATTATTCATCATTCTTCTTTGATTTAATTTTTTTATTATTACTGTATGCCTTTAATCTGTTAGGATTGAAATGAGGCGGGATATTGATGACAAATCTCAATCTGTCTGCTATCAATTAATCACAACATGGAGCAGAACAGACTGAGGGCTAAAGAAATCAATTTTTAGTTTTTAAATGTTTGAGCTGAAAATTTTTTGGAAAATATTATAAGAAGAAATTCAAGTATGAATGTAGGTCATTAATTAAAAAAGTGGGTAAAAATAAAAATAAAAATTCAGAGTTGATGAGGTTTCCCATTTCACTAAAGCAAATGCTAAACACATAAGAGTAGCCTTTGTTTTTTTTCTTTCTTTCTTTTTTTTTTCTGACTAAAACCAAACAGTTTCTCAGTGTCTTTTCAATCTTTCCTCATGATCAAAGCAAAATATCAATGAGGTATTGACAGGGGGTAACAGACAGGCTAACTAAAGAACAAGCTGGATCATATAATGGTAAAAGAAAGAAAATCATCATACGGTTCACCCTTTGTCATAGCATGACAGTTTGAGTACCACTGAGACCCAGAGGGCTATGCCAGCAGGAGCATAAGCTCCTGGTAGGGCCACCCAAGGTGGACAGGTTAAAGGGTAAAAGCAGTTCAATGGTAAGGAGTTGTTGATGGCCTATACTCCACTTAATGGGTTTAAGAAGAAGAATAGTAAGAAGCATTTTGTATAAAATTCTCATATAAAAGGTATCTAGACATTATGAATTTAAGTACGGTATTATACTGAATGTACATTGTGGTGCAGTGGATATCAGCTCGGAACGAGAAATTGAGAAGCCGAGTTCAAATTTGAGTTGAATTCTCTGCATTCATGTACATGCAAATACCCTTGGGAAAGGTATTAATCCATCCCTCCAGTTACGGGTTAAATAACAGGACAGATTGGGTTCTATAGCCTTGGCTGGCAACCAGTCTACTGCAGAAAGTAATAGCAACCTACTGCAAGATAATCTTCTGCCCAGTCAGTCATGTCTCGAAAGAGACATGATCGCCCAAATGTGTATCATGTATGGCACTTAATGGACTGACTACACTGGCATCAAGATCTCATCAATTTACAGTTGAGCTGGTGAGATGTAACCATAAGTTCTATGCAAAGTTTCTTTTCTCACACGTCTTGCTTGTGGAACTCCCTTCTGGCTCCATAATTTCCAGCCAACTTTAATCTGCAAAAATTTAAATGCAATGACTATTGCTACCTAATGTCCTCCTGATTACTTTGCTAATGTTTCTGGTCTTAATTCTTCTGTAATCCTTATGTTTTAGTGGCTTTGCTGCCTTGCATAGGGTGATGAAATTAAAAAGATATATATATTAATGATAAATTAGGGTTATTCACACTTCCATAGGATCTTTTAAGAAATGTGCATATATCTCTGCTTTGGGACATTGGGTATGTAGCCCTGGCAAGTGCATATTTTCCTAACTTGGGAGACTAGGTGTATATTCCTATCAAGGTGTATAAATCTTTACTTTGGTACACTGGGTATGTAACCCTGGCAAGGTGGATAAATCCTTAATTTGACACACTTGGTATGTAGCACTGGCAAGCAAAGTCACTAAAACATAAGGATTACAGAAGAATTAAGACCAGAAACATTAATAGCAAAGTAATCAGGAGGACATTAGGTAGTAATAGTCATTGCATTTAAATTTTTGCAGATTAAAGTTGGCTGGAGATTATTTTTCCTCTCCCAAGCAAATCATTCAACACTGGTATTGATTCATATGATAAAACTATTATCCATACATTGCTGATTTCTATGGCCAAACTTTTTCAACAGTACAGTTTTGAATGCTATGACCAGGCTCTATTAGCCTTACATTGTTGATTCCTATGCCTACTGCTTTCAAACATAGTGTTGATTTCTATGACCAAATTCGCTCTATCAATTGTTCAGCAGTGATTCCTATAACTAGAATCTCTCTTTTAGCCATAGTGCTGATTCCTATGATGGAGCTCTCTCTATCAACTATACAGTTTTGTTTCTTATGACTAGACTCTCTTTCAACTATACAACGTAGATTCCTATGACAAGACTGTGTTTTCGACCATTCAGTATTGATTCTCTTGGCCAAACTCTATTAGCCATTCCTGTGAGCAAACTATCTCTATCAACCATACAGTTTTGTTTCCTATAACCAGAATCTCTTTCAACCATAATCTAGTTTCCTTAGAATGTGTGGCACAAAACTGGTTCATATACTTCAAAGAAGGTGACACCAGCCTCAAACAGAGCCCTTCTGTTGTGAAAGATGCTACTGCCTAGGTTTCACAATTTTTATCTAGTGTGTAATAAACTTTTTGTAATTATCATCATTACATCATCAGTCAATCTGGAGAAATGAAAGCCACATTGCTTGTATGAGAAAATGCCCTGTGATGAGAAATGAACTATATCAGCATTGATTAGGGCCTCTAGGAATTTTCCCAAAAAATGTAGAAGGCTAATAAGCTGATAGTTAGAAGGGTCAGATGGTTTACCAGCATACTTAAAAACTGGAATAACAAATGTTTACTTCTAGCAGGCAGCAAAGAAGGAGGCAGTGAGGAATTTATTATAGTTTAGAGAGAACAGGAGCCAGTTCAGGAGCACACTTCTTTATGACTATTTCAGGGATACCATCTGATTCACATGTTTTGTGAGGGATCTTGGTTAGAGATGATAGCAGAAACCATAAAAGGGGTTATATGTATTTCACTTAGCAGAGACTCAGTTCTAAGTGGGAAGTTAAACAGTGATATACTGGATGAGTCAAGAGTAGAGTTTGAGAAGAATATATGAGCAAAGCATTCAGCTTTATCAGTAGAGAATGTTAACACCTCAAATTGATTGAAGAGGGGACGAATAGAGATCTTGCACCTATTTAATACCTATTACAGAGCTGCCAAAAGTCACAAGAGCCAAAATTGTTAGAGACAATGCAGTTCTTCATTCCCTCAGCAATCAGGGACTTACATTAATTCTTGAACAGAGACAATGTCTTTCAGATTTTCATTGTATGACATCTAAATTGAATACAGAAACTTGTTGAACTATTTTGGGGTAACAAAAATAAAACATTTGGTATTTGATCATTAAAAAATGTAATTATTTTCTGGCTTTAAATAACATAAGAGGTTTATGTAACTTGCCAGGGCTACATACCCAGAGTGCCAAGCTAGAGATTTATGCACCTTGCCAGGGCTACATACTATCTTAAGGTAGGTATATATATACCTAGCCAGTGCTACATACCCAGTGTGTCAAATTAAGGATTTATGCACCTTGCCAGAGTTACATACCCAGTGTACCAAAGTAAAGATTTATACACCTTGATAGGAATATACACCTAGTCTCACAAATTAGGAAAATATGCACCTTGCCAGGGCTACATACCCAATGTCCCAAAGCAGAGATATATGCACATTTCTAGGGCTACATACTCAATGTTTTAAGTTAAGGATTTATGATTTATACACCTTGTCATGGTTACATACCTAGTGACCCAAGGTATGAATTTATACATCTTGCTCACTTGAGAAACCAGTCTGACATACTATTTAACCCATAAGTAGGAGGGAGAGTGTTGTATCGTAGAATGACAAGATACACTGTGAAATGTAGATAAACTACTTTATTAACAGAGTGTTACAACCAAGATGTATATACAATATTTACAGTCTGTCACAGTAAAAGGTGTTACTTCCCAAAGTCTTTGATAATGACAACTACTATGCTAAGTGCACATTGTCATTTATACATCTGGGTGACCAAATGTCACATGGTATGAGCCATGACACAATAGAGAGATAGATTCATAAATTTTCAAGGGATATTTCAATGATAGTAAATGTAACAAACAGGGTTGGAATTTTAATTGAATTAGCATTTAATTTAAATTTTGGGTACCTAAAAATATTAAGTTAAAAAATGTGTCAATATTAGACTAGGTAAAAAAATAAGTGATAGGTATTGTATTATTCTTTATATTGTTAATTCATTTGGAGGGGAAAAAACTTGGATATATTGAATGTCTTTGAATGATTTTTGTTTTAGAAAAAAAACTGCAATAAAGACAACTTCAAATGCAAAAACTGCTTTACTTATTTTGTTTTCTAGCAACTGGCTTTTGTCTTTTCTTTAAGAAATTCATTTTCTTTGGTGCTACTTTTTTTTGCTAACAGACTGACAATACGGTCTGCCAAAATTTTGGCTGATAACTAGATTTTCTGAGGAACATCAGAAAAAAATTTCCAAGGTTTCCAAAGTGAACATATGTAGGCACCAATTCTCCATTGGCCACATCTTCAGTGAATATCAAGCCAACGGCATTCTGAGATTTTTAGTGCATCCTAATTTTCAAAAGCTGCAAAATTCTATATCACCAATTTGATCTTGTTACTAAAGTTTTAGAAGTTTTGTATATTGGTAGAAAGGTAGAATTGAGCTTCTGAATTACAATACAAAACAGGTGAAGTGATAAAAAGACAAAAATAGTAGCTGTGATTCAGCCTGGCGGTGATTTGTATGAAACTAAAGACAAGCATAGTTAAAAAATTGCCTTCTGACTACAACTCATTCTGCTTATCACCATAAAAATTCCTATTGCATGCAGCTTTTTTCTCACTTTGCTAGCACTCATTGTTTTGTTATTGATTCACACAAGCTATTTTATTTACCCTTGTGAGGGTTAAGGTTTCCAAGCCCACTTTCCTCATTATATGTTCAAGTAATTTCAGTTATCTGGATGTGCATTGTGGTGCAGTGGATATCAGCTCAGAACAAGAAATTGAATTCTAGTTGAATTTGTTGCATTCACTTATGTGCAAATCCCCTTCGAAAAGGTATTAATCCAGCTTTTTACCCTCCAAGTATGGTTTCAATAGCACCACAGATTGTGTTCTATAGCCTTGGTTGGCAACCATTCTACTGCAGAATGTAACCTACTGCAAGAAAATCTTCTGCCTAGTCGGTTATATCTCTTTTGAGACATGATAGTCTAAGCATTTATCATGTATGGTTCTTAACTGACTGAATTTCAGTTGTCACTTACTGTTGTCAGCACTCAGCACATGGAATATTTTTTAGTTTGACTGTTTTTTATTGTTTTATTCATTCTGGCATGTTTTGTTGTCTTTAATATACTGTAGAACTCCCTTAGATACTTGGTTTCCAGTGTACGTGTTTATCTTGTTGGTATTAAAGTTGAGAGATGATTTTGTGGGCCTTTACACTTGTATCTTAGTACAGTTGTTTACAATATGTGCAAGCACAAATCATGTTTTATTTTTTTATTAGTGGACCATTGAAATGATGGCAAAATATTTATATCGATATGCCATCTAAAATGTCAGCAACACCGCCTGCAGTCACTCTCTCACCAGCGTGACATGGCTTCCTTGTGCCTCTTCTATAAATACTTTAACGGCTTCTGCTCTGATGAACTTAGATCACTGGTGCCCCCCAGGTACAAATTTGCACGAATTACTAGATTAGCAACTAGGTCCCACCCTTTTACAGTGAAACCGATAAAATGTAACCGCGATTTCTACTCCAACAGCTTCTTTTCTCGCACTTCCCGCCTGTGGAATTCCCTTCCACATACTTGCTTCCCCGATGGCTACAACCTCCAGGAGTTTAAATGTAAGGTCAGTAGACACCTCCTAACACACTAACTCACACCCATTCTCTCAAACACTCTTCCTACATACCTCCTTACTCATCTATCACCCTCCTTCTGACATTTTCTACATCCAATCGCTCTATGTAACCCCCTGCGCTATAGTAGCAGTGGAATCACTTGTGTGGGATGAAATTATTAAAAAAAAATATTTTGATGTACCTACTATTCAATATCTTGTATTAAGTTATAAGAAAAAAAAAATCTAAACCTTTGAGTTTGATAAGAGGTATATATAAGTTGGGGAGATCCGCTAATTACACCACCATGGTTTTGATCTTTATGGTTTTGAGGAAAGAGAGAATACAAATCACCTGATGGAACCCAAAAAGTCGAAACCAGGGTAGTGCAATAGGCTTATCTCCCTAATTTAAATAGCTAAAAGCACTACATGTTAAAACTTCATTTCCTTTCAAGCATGTATTGAGCACTTTCTAATACAGCTGTTTACTGGTTTAATCTAAATCTAATTTATATGGTTTATAACTCTGTGTGTGTGTGTGTGTATATATATATATATATATATACACACACAAATAAATGCACAATGGTCTTTATTATAATGAAGAGTATATATATAATATATATATTCTTCACTACTCAATTACATAATCATTGTAAAAAAAAATTAAATAACTTTCATAACTGGTAAAAAAAAGAATGAACTGAGCCAACACTGCCTCACTATTGTCTCTAATGGACTGTGCTGATGCTGCCTTGCTATTCCCTGTTTCCATAAGTGTGACAGGAGGGAAATATACACACACACACACACACACACAATGGTCTTTATTATAGCAGAGAGGATTAACTCTTTAAGCAGTAATTTATTTGCTTTTGGCTACAATAATGTATCACCCAATGAGGATTGAACTCATATTAGCAAAGCAGTTTTCAAGCAGTCTTGAAAACTGCTTTCCAAATACTTTAAAAAAATGAATTTGCTTTAAATCATTTCACCTGAAGCAAAGCAATAAATCTGCAGGATTGCTGAGTATTTAATTCACCGACAAACGTTCTTAATAATATTGAAAAATAGGATTAAAGTATTCAAAAGAATAATAATTATAATGTCTTGCGCATTAAATGAAAATTTAGAAAGGAAAACCCAATGACTCATACAACAATACTTAACAATATTTTAGAAATACTGTTGACTGTAAAAATAGAGTTAGGAAGTTTCGTCATATTTTTTAATCATTTCACCCCAAGAAAAACAATAAAGCCACTAAGACACAAGAAGTTACTGAGGGTGAAAGAATAAGAGAAAAAGAAAAAAATATTAATGAGAGAGAACAATAAAAGAACAATAATTAAGAACAAAGATGATGATTGATATTGGATTTAAATGTTTGAAGATCAAAGTGAAGAAACTTTTAGTATAGAATGTATGGTTACATTGAGTAATTTGAACAGTAAAATCATGAGACATAAGTATCAATCTAGTAATGCAATTGAATTTTTAAAGTCATGGTATTAAAGACAAAAGCCTATTAGAATAATTACCATGAAAATATTTCTAGCAAAGGTACAGTGAAGATAGGCTGGCAGTGGGGAAATGATAAAGCTGAGATGCCAAGTCAGGATAAATAACATTGCAGATTCTTTGGATTTTATCAAGAATCTCTAAATTGTGTTGTCCAAAACATTCATCCAAATTTTTAGTCGTCCATGTTCCAACACATTAGAACACATCAAATTTATCAACAGATATAATATGCTCACATTTTTTATTCAAGCACACTTTGAAATATCTCTTGGGAAAAAAAGTCTAAAATTAGTTAAATTAGAGTTAATTTTGCATACCTATAAAAATGGAAGATTATAAGGTGCCTTTTAGACAATTGGTGCTATTTCATTACCATAAAAGAAAAAATGCTTAGCGAGAAACAAAAAAAGATATGTGCTTTGTAACATGAAGGTGCTTTTGCTGACAGAGTTGTATGGAAGTTGTTTCATAAGCTTAGAGTTGGTGATTGTAGCTCTTACTGATGAAGAATGCTCAGACAGACCTCCAATTATAGATGATGACAAATATAGACACTGATTGAGAATAACCCACATTACACAATATGGGAATAGGCATAAACACTAAATTTGTCAAAATCCACCATCCATGAGTATTTAGTGAAGCTTGTATCCTGAAATTGCTACAATGTTTGGCATTTGGAGCATATTTCTATCTTTGATTTTGCTGTATAAAAGGTGATGAAAATGCATACCTTTTGAAGCAAATTGTGATGGGTGACAAGAAATGGATAGTTTGCAACAATGTTCAGAAAAAAAAAGATCCTAGGATAAGCAAAATGAATCAACTTTAGCTATCCCAAAAGCAGGTCTTCATCTTAAGAAAGTCATGCTGCGCATCTGGTTGGATTGGAAAGAAATCCTACATTATGAACTTCTGCCAAGTAACCAGTCAATTGATTCTGAAAAGTTCTGCTTGCAAATAGACCAATTAAAGACAGCAATTCAAGAAAAACATCCATAATTTGCAAACAGGAAAGGTATTGTTTTCCATCAGGATAATGACAGACGTCACATTTCTTTGGCAATCTGGCAAAAATTGTTGCAACTTGGCTGAGATGTGTTACCCCACTCACCATATTCACCAGACATTGCTCCTTCAGATTTCCATTTATTCAGGTCTTTGCAAAATAATCTCAATAGTAAAAATTTTTAATTCTTTGGATGATATAAAAAAATCACCTTAATAAGTTCTTTGCTGAGAAACCATTGAAAGTTTTTGGAAAGACAGAATCTTTAAGCTAAAGAAAAAATAAAGATTGTGAAACAAAATAGTTCATATTCAGTTGAATAAATATTTAATGGCATAATTTTGTTTTGTCTTTTAATTTCCCTGAAAACTGTCATGGACTTTTCAAACCACCCAATACTACAATATGTAGTAGAAACACCAAACGAGATGTGGCCACAATATTCAGTGTATAGATGAATGGTAGACTTGTAAATGTTCAAGATAGATTCTGGCAAAAAAAAAAATTGTCTAGCATAACACAGTGAACCAACTTTCCTGGCAGCAATTGATTCAGTATAGTCTTTTTACTTCTTGTCAACAGAAAAACATTAGCTTGAGAAGATGCAACCTGGAGGTTAGCATCAGCCATGCTGTTGGAAAACAAAAAGATTTTTTCTGGAATATTTTAAAGAGGGTTGTTTCTTTTGAGGCATGAAAATTAACAAGCCATTTCTTGTCTCAATTAACAAATGATTGTAGGTCATTTTTGAGATCAGCTGTCAATTTAACCTTAACAAATCAGACTTATCATTAACATGGGAGTAATCACCAAGTTATAGCATTATATTAGAAAGTATTAGATTAGAAAGTAATTTAATCCATTTAGTTGTGATAAAAAATTATATTGGTTTTGTGTACATTTCAATAGTTATGTCACTGAAAAAACCTTTATTTTGAATAATAACTTCATCTTTTTTTTAAATAAATTGTGTAGAATGAGTAACTAATTTTATTATAGATTAATTGGTTGTGACATTTTTTTTTATAATTTTTTCACTTCAAGCAAGGCAACACAACTGCTGGTGCACAGGGAGTTACAATTAGAGGAGGTGGACGGCAGAAAAGAAAAGAGTATAGATGATGTTGCAGAAGGGGTAAGATTCACAAAGATAGAAGATGGCAAGTGACATTGCATTTAAACATTTGGAGATTGTAGCTATCAGGGAAGCAAGTATGGGAAAGAGAGTTTCACAGGCAGGAAATGCAAAAAAAGAAACTGCCGGAGTAGAATTGGCAGCTACATTTGCCTATATTGAAAGTAAAGGGGTGGAAGCTAATAGCCAATCTGGTTATATTAGTAAATTGATGAGGGCAGGGCACCAGGGAATGAAACTTGTTAGAGCAGAAGCCATGAAAATACTTATAGAATAAACAGAGGGAAGTCACATTCAATTAGTGAGAAGTCAAATTGTCGAGAACCACAAAGTGAACAGCATAAGCACCTGACCAGATATGGAAATAGTGTTGGTGTTTACAGATGAATGGTAGATTTATAAATGTGCAAGACAAAAATCTAATAAGAAAAACTTCCTGGCTCAGTATAGCAACCCAAACATCTTAGCAGCAGATGTAGCTATTGATTCAATGTATTCATTACACTTGAGATCAGCTGAGAGAGTGAGGCCAAGGAGGTGCAGTGTATTGCTTTTGGGTAGACTAGTGTTATCTGCATTAATGGACAGTATGAAAGCTTCCCTATGGTAGTTAAAGGAGAGAAGACCCATTTTGGAAGCATAACTTATAAAATGATACAGGTACCCTTCTTAGCATTTGTTGTGCAAGCAGTTTTCAAAACAGTTTTTAACAACTTACTGGCTTTTTAAAATTATATAATCATTTAAATTGAATGTGGGATATAAATTTTTCAGTTATTTTCTGTTATTCATATTTTGAATATTCACTTAGAACAGCATTTCTTAAACTGATTTTTAATCTAAAGTTCAATAACATGACAATTGTGATCAGGAATGAATGTTTTTCTCGTACATAAGTACACACACACACACACACACACACACACACAACTTTAAGGAATCCTTTCAGGCCAACACATCTTCAGAAGGAAATGCTGGCATATTTTTTTTTATATATATTTAACTTTAAAAAATACTTTCAGCCCAGCACATCTTCAGAAAAATTTGTTGGCATAATTTTTTTTTTATATTTAACATTAAGGAATCTTTTCAGGCCAACATGTTTTCAGAAAGAATTGTTGGCATATTTTTTTATATATTTAACCCGAAGGAACCATTTCAGGCTAACACATTTTCAGAAGAAAACATTGGCAATTGTTTTTGACAAAGGCAAAAAGACAGCTGAAACAATAAGCGAGGTGGGTCAAGTTTGGAACATGATTAAAACTACTGATTAGTAAAGAGAATTTGCAAATAAAAAAAATGCTAAAGGCTCCAACCAATTATAAAAAGAAAAAAATTGCTACTCACTGCCCTCAAATAGACAGAAAGAATGAATTAAATTTTCTTTCTGTCTGCACAGGCTTGGTTTGTGAAGCTTGATGTGTATAGCTTCAAACATAAATGGTTTACAGAACAAACTTTTTTACATAACAGTACAGCAGCTATCTTCATATACTTTGGCACTGTCCAGACACTCAAAAATGTGCTGGCCTATTGACAAGTCTTGTGCAGATTGAGATGTCCTAAAAGTAAGATTCAGGTTGTCTGCTCTTTTATTGGCACGAGTGTGATATAACAAAGCCAAAACTTAGCACAGCTCATTTGCATAGGATACCACACTGATAATACTGAAACAAGAGATAAAGCAAGAAAAAAACCTTGTCCTTCCTAGCCATGACAGTTTCAGATAAATTGCATAAATAGGTCTAAATACAGTCAGTTTGTTAAAGGATCTGATTTTATGCTCAACTACACGTTCTATGACATTGGTGGGATACCCATCTATACTCAAAATGCAATGAATTTTTTCAAGTTCTTGATCAAGAGCACAAGAAAAACAGATCATCAATAGCCAATAGACTAAAGTATAAATAAGGTTAATTTTATGAGGCTTAGGAACAAATGAATTTGATCAAAAGTACAAGAAGAACAGATCGACAATAGACTAAAGTACAAATAAGGTTGATTTTATGAGGCTTAGGAACAAATGAATTCCAATTAGTGTACAAACCTATGGATGTAGGTTTGTGATAAACAGATCTAATAAACAAACCATTTCTCTGGTCAAAAAGAGTACCTAAGAAAGTCAAAGTACAACTCTTTTCTGCTTCCATAGTGAATCACAAGGCTGGATGAGGGGAACTGAGTAAAGTATTAAAAGCTTTAGCATTGTCTATAAATAACAAATGTGTTGTCAGAATGACACACATATACTTGGGATTTGCGGCATTTTGCAAGCAAAAAGCTCTTATAGAAAAGAACAAAGATGTTGGTTAAAACTGGACCCAAGGGACTAGCCATCAAAACCCCATCATTTTGGGCATACATAATATTCAGTCAGTCAGTTAAGTGCCATATGTGATACATGCTTGGGCGATCATGTCTCGAAAGAGACAAGACTGACTGGGCAGAAGATTATCCCACAGTAGGTTGCCATTGCTTTCTGCAGTAGACTGGTTGCCAGCTAAGGCTATAGAACCCAATTTGTCCCGTTATTTAACCCATAACTGGAAGGAAGAGACAGATCAATACCTTTCCCAAGGGTATTTGTGCGTAAGTGAAGGCAATGAATTCAACTGTAATTCGAACTCGGCTCACCGATTTCTCGTTCCGAGCCGATATCCAATGCACCACAACGCACATACATAATATTATCAAAGCTAAACTCAACCCTCTCTGTTTCTATAGACATAAACTGTAAGAATAAAATTTATATATATATATATATATAAAATCATCCACATATACACACACACATTTTATATATATACACTACCGGCCATAATTATTAGGCCACCCCAGTGTTTTAAAAAAATAATGTATTTCATGCTATTTTTTAGTATTTATTGACAAGTGAATAATTGTAAATGAAAATCGAATGGTTCTTTTGTTAATATTGCACAATAACATGTGCATCAATGAAAGAATGAAGAAAATTGAAGATGATTCGGACAAGTTCATTTTGCTTGATTGCCTTGTAAAGTTTAATAATAACAAAAGAACCATTCTATTTCATTTATAATTATCCACTTAAAAATAGTATGAAATACACAATTTCTTTTAAAAAACCGGGGTGGCCTAATAATTATGGCTGGTAGGTATATATATATATATATATATATATATTTGAGATTTCTACTCAAATGCACTATATATATAGTGCATTTGAGTAGAAATCTCTCTTTTATGCAGGTTTTATTAAAAATTACAGACAAGATTTTAAGTTTTTTATATAATTTTTCATGTGTTTTTATTATTTTTTTTTCTTTTTAGAACTTAAATTATATAAGAATAGTCTGAAGGGTTTTTTTACATTTTCGGCTATACTTATAACCATTATCAAGGACGAATCTTGTTTTACTTGTAACTCCTCCCAGGAGCCCCCTACTTATAGAACCTCCTACCGCTACCAAAAAGCTGACTGGGATGCCTTTCGCAATTTCCTCTGAGACGTCCCTTGGGGAAAAGTGTTTGACCTATCAGTTGATGACTGTGCCTCTGAGATCTCGTCATGGGTGAAAGCTGGCATTGATGCCTTCATACCCACCAGGAAGTATAGCTTAAAACCTCATTCCTCTCCGTGGTTCTCTCCGGCCTGCTCAGCCACCATTGCCCACAGGAACCATTACTTCCGTCTATTCCGGAGACAACCAACTGATCACAATAGGCGCCTGTTCACATCTGCTCGCAATGAGTGCAAGAGAACCCTAAATGACGCCAAACAGTTGTTTGCTGAGAGAATGCGACAACACATAGCTAACTGCAAGTTCGGCTCCAAGGACTATTGGAGGATTTGTAAACGAGTGCTAAACAATAGGAAATCCTCAATACCTCCTTTAATCCATGGGTTTGAGGTTCTCACGTCATCTGCGGACAAAGCTGAGTGCTTTGCCCGCAGATTCTCATCCAACTCCACATTCGACTCGTCCGGAGTGCACTCACCCGACTTCCCTATTAGAACTGAGGCCAAACTGCACGAAGTATATATTACCCCGACAGTAGTATCCAGAGTAATTTCAAAACTCGACCCCCATAAGGTGTGTGGAGACGATGGAATCCCAGTGATAGTCCTTAAGAAGTGTGCCCCTGAACTTTCCCCCGTCCTCTCTAAACTGTTTAACTACTGCCTTTCTGCTTCCTGCTTTCCTGCATGCTGGAAATTCTCCTCAGTCGTTCCTGTCTTTAAGAATTGTGGTGAACCCTCGGACCCATCCAACTATCGCCCTATCAGTCTTCTACCGATATTCGGGAAAGTATTCGAGGCTATAATCAATGCAGAAATAGTTCATCATCTCACCGCCCACAAACTGTTCTCTGACAGGCAATATGGATTCCGCTTCGACAGGTCCACGGCCAACCTGCTAACAACTGTAATGGAGTACATGCTACAGGCCCTTGATGAGTCTGACAAGGCTCGTGCGGTTGCTCTGGACATCTCCAAGGCTTTCGACAGGGTTTGGCACCCTGGCCTCCTATGCAAACTACGCGGTTATGGTATTACCGGTCGCCTGCTTAACCTAATCCAATCTTTCTTAAATAACCACAAATTGAAGGTCGTTCTGAATGGGCATGCCTCTGTGTCCTACAGCACGAATGCTGGTGTCCCACAGGGCTCTATCCTGGGCCCGACGCTCTTCCTTATTTTCATCAACAACCTCCCAGATGAGATCAAGTCCCAAGTAGGCATCTACGCAGATGACACTACAATATACTCCTGCTCCAGTAAGAAACCTGTCGTGGCGGACAGACATAATCTCGCTGCTGACCTTGAGCGGGATCTACACTCTGTGGTGAACTGGGGCAAGAAGTGGCTTGTCAACTTCAATTCCTCTAAGACCAAGCTGTTGTCTGTCAACCATTACAGGCAACCTCTTCTGCCTCCCATAAGCATGGACCAGGTGATTCTCCTGGAGAGTAATACACTACGCCTCCTCGGACTTACCCTGTCCTCAGACCTCAAATGGAACCGCTATATTGAATCCATAGCAAAATCTACTGCTAAGAAGGTTGGGTCACTATGTCGATCCAGGATGTTTTTTCCACCTGAATCCATCCTGCATATATACAAGTCAACCATCCGTCCGTGCATGGAGTACTGCTGCCATTTATGGTCAGGTGCCCCTGCCGTTCTCCTCAGTGTTCTTGACAAGCTCCAAAGGAGAGTCTGTAATGTGATAGGTACTGATCTGGCGACTCAACTGCAGCCACTTTCCCATTGTCGAAATGTGGCCTCCCTCTGTCTCTTCTATAAATATTTTCATGGCTTCTGCTCGGATGAGCTTAAGTCACTGATGCCTCCTCAACAGGTGTTTACCCGTGCAACCAGACTGGCAACTGGGTCCCACCCATTCACAGTCAGGTTAGCCAAACGCAGACGACAATTCTACTCCGGCAACTTCCTCTCTCACACTTCTCGCCTGTGGAACTCACTCCCGTATTCTTGCTTTCCTGACGGCTACAACCTCCAGAAATTTCAATGCAAAGTTAATACTCATCTACTAACCACTGGCCTCTAGCTCTCTCCCCTCCCCTGTATAACCTTCCCTTTCTCTCCTCCTATGTATCTGTCATCGCACCTGCTTTCTCAGCTTTCTATTGTTCCTTTCTAACTAGCGTGTACTCCTCACTCTTTTCTAATTAATCTTTTTACATTTATGTAACCCCCTGCACATCAGTGGCGTTTCCGCCTTGCTCGGGGTGAAATGATTAAAAAAAAAAAAAAAACTAAATATGTGTGAAGCTTATGCATATAAAGTTATGTGTACATTATTTTGCAAACACAATAAGCACATTCTTACCATGTTCTTAATTGATATTATTAAGTTTAGGGGTTTTCTTTTTTTTTTTATTATTATTAATGTTTCCATTATTCTTTATCCGCTTTTGCATGTGGATTATGCTATAATGTGGGCATTGTCAACAAATATGTCATGGATAGATCTCTGTGTGGGTTGAAACAAGATTGGATGGAACTACGGTTGGAAATATGCAATATCAATTTTTTTGTCCATTTTGTGGTCGTGTGTTTGATGTAATTATTTACAAATTTAGATTGTTGAGGAGCACAGTTCTTCAAAAAACATATAAATTTGTAAACGATGCTGGTTCTCTGCATTTTAGATTTTGCAGGTGTATAACAACCCTTGGCTGAGTCTAGCCAACCTTTCTGACCTTTGGTCTGTTCCACCCACATTGTGTTTGATCTCGGACTGGCAAAAGCAGCATCACTTGTTATCACCTGACTGAGTTAGCCCAGACACACAAGGAAACAGTATATAATAAAAACTAGAATAAAATTTGCAACGCCACATAGTAGATTTATATATATTTATATAAATCGAATAGCAAGTCATAAGCAAGTCAAAACTAAGTGATGCAAAAACTCAGTTGGCTGGTATTTCAGTAGCACGCTAATATTTGTGATCTATTATCTCCACAGGATAGTGGGTTGTTCAATTTGCAGTTTGCCGAATTTGGACTGACCATCTCTTGCAATATCTCTGGTGGCAGGCTATTTCAGCTTGATCATATTATTCATCACTGGTCCTCGTCTCTCTTAATTTTGTTTCCCCCCAACAAAACCAGGGTGTTGAAGGTGTGCATGGGATTTCTACTTCCCCCTCCCTATATATGACTTACCATCTGAAAATGTAAGTAATATTATTTAACCACCTTGAGTTCTCTGCCCTTGGAAGGGTAAAAACTTACAGCCTGTTATTATCTGCCTGTTCCTACCAGCCATTCTGGTAAGCAGTAAACAAGAAATTCTCAGGGTCGAATTTTGACTTAGGATTACAAATCCTCAAAATCCAATGATAATATTTTGACTATACTTTTAGGTAACCAGCTTTAATAAATTTGCTCATCTCTCCTGACAGAAGTGATTAAAAAAATACCTTAAAACCCTACCTTTTTGGCATTAAATAACTAACAGAGGTTGATATGCCATAAACAAGACTCAAATTTAAATTCATTAGCCTTCTTGGATTATACCACGCATCTATTTAATGAGTTTTGGCATTCTGGAGATGTGAGAACATACTAGTTTCAGTCCATCCTTGATAGATAGATGATGTCTCATTGTATCGATTGATTGTCCTTTTGATAAGCATACTATTAATTCTAGTTGTTTTCCAGCTTTAAAAATAGATAGAGTCAGTCTGTTTACATGTTGCTTAATTATATACTTTCTTTTAATTATTGACATTTTTCCCAATAAATACTAAAACATTTTAAGAAAAGAAACTAAAAAAAACAAAACAAATAGTATGTTGTTGGGCAAATATCAGACCATAAACAATAATCTAATGATCAAACATTTTAAAGTAGAATTCATTTAAAATTTTTTGACAGCATTTACACAGCACTCTAGATATGTATAGGTCTTAATTAGAATTGTAATTTATTTATTATTTCTCTTTAAAACTAAAATGTTTGTTTTTGATTGATTTGTTTTCTATGGCTTATCAACCCTTTGCAGGTTATTTAAAGCCAAAAAATATTTCTAGGTTGTAAGAATTTTCTTTTGTTTTTGAGAATGATTTAGTAATACAATTTTTACTAATTTACCCATAGCTGGAGGAATAATAGGTGGATTCATACCTTTCCCAAAAGTATTTATCTATAAGTGAACATAAACCACCCATTAACAATTTCACGCTATTATCCATTACATCATCTAAGTTTACAGCACCTGGTACTCTTAAGCAGTCAAGTCCTGGGTATGACAATAAACTGCATCTGGCAGCAAGGCCTCTGACCAAAAGGTTGTAAGGAGCATGGAATCACCTCTTAATTGTTGTTGTTCCCAGATCCACCCTGACTCGGGGTGGTAGCACCTGGCAGGGTCCCAGTTATGGGCAAATAGTTTATTCCAAAACTGGGGGTGAAAACACAATGGAAGTATAAAATAAACTTTAATAATAAGAATTCCAGGTATGCATTTTTGAAGAAAAAGCTATTACCAGCAATACATTTTGGAAAAAAAAAACATGCCAACAATACATCTGACTCAACAAAAAACGCTTTACAAAAATGCATAAAAAAAGCTGATTTACAAACTTATTTTTTTACAAAGAATATATATTCTATTCCTACAAATCTATTGTAAAAATCTTGTCCACATTAAATTTGGTTCTGGGTAGCGAAGAATGACCAACTCTGTTGCCACTGCATACTCCATCATTGACACTGCCTAATTGCAGTTAAGATTTTTTCGAGTTAAAGAAACTTTTTCCGATAGTCAACTACATTCACCCCTCACTTTGTGGTGTTTGTTTTAACTTGATAAGAAATTATTGTATACCTGTGTAAATAAATGTTTGTTACTGTTTATAACAAACGCTTTTTGTCATTTCTTTGATGGTGTGGCAACTATTCTTCTACTCTAATGCCAAATTCAACACTCCATCGACTGAATTGTATCCATCCCCCCTTTCGTGGATCTTAAGAAACAACGTGGACATGGAAGGAATCAGAGAACAACCAGTCTGGAACATGTGGTAATCACGAAACCATTGGCCAACCAGGTATCGTGAAGATATAGTACCACACTGTGGTGTATTCTGTCAAACACCTTTGCATACAAGCTAACCAAATGAACCAGATTATTTCTCTCTTTTTTTTTTTTTTTTTTTTTTTTTTTTACAAAGTAATAATTTTATATGCACTTTTTCTCTCCCTATTAATTTAGAGCATCAAGCCAAAAATTAATTAATAAAGTGACTTACTATTGACTGTTAGTATTAACAGATTTTGCAGCTAAACTGAGTTTAGGTGAGAATGATTAATCATGTGTGAAGTGATTTGATTGACTAGTGCAATGTGGCATATCTTGTCAAATAATGTATGCCCTAGTTGTAAAGGTCTGAACAGGTAAAACTAAGGAATGTGGCTGGTTTTAACATTTGTCATAGCAATAGCATCAGGCATCCATAGATTAGCTGATGTGGATTATCTTGTTGATTATTGCGAAATATCCTGTGAAATCAATTATTGTTCTTTCATGTTGCAATTTGGTACTCTCACTACCTAGTCCAAGGATTGATCTCATGACTACTAGATAATACTAACATATGTATAGCCAACTACTATATCCACTATGATGATGACCAGAGGGTACTTGGTCGAAATGTTGGGTCTATTATAACACCTATATAAACCAAAATGGGAACAAAAGTTCGAAATAATTCCAAAGATTATTGAAAATTACTCATTTCAGAAATAAAATACAAATGGCAGAACTGCCTAACAAAAAGAAATGACAAAGTTTGCAATAAGCAATAAACAGAAACAAAAAACAAGAACAGGATAAAAATTTTTTTAAAAAATGTAAGCAAGCAATACATTCAAGGCAAAGCAACAGTAATACAGCAAAAAATTCATAAACTAAGAATTGGGTTTGACAAACAAGATCTAATTTCGATAAATAAACATAGCAGGACTAAGTCATATAACTGGGAACTGACCTATTTTATTGACTAGAAAGAAATCCCAGCATGCATTTGTGTGCTTTTCCCTATAAATTGGGAAGGAAAACTGTTTTGAAGTCATTCTCAGTGTAGATTGGAATCAACAAACCCATACACTGTTATACTAGTAAAATTGTTTCCACAAAGAAATATAGTAAAATGCAATACTTAATAATTTAAATTTTTTTTTTATTAGAACGAGGACTGAAGTTATTTTGAGCTCTAATGCTGTAGTAAATGATCCATGATAGTTTGAGTTTAATGTCAGTGAGGAACCATTGTCCAAGAAGGAGTTGATCTGCAGTAACCCCAAAATATACTGAGCTCACCTCAGATAATTTTGGAATGGACTTTGCACTCAGTGTTACACCAAATCATTAAAGTATCAGCAGGATGGTGGTGGCTGTAAGATATTCTCCTAGCAACTAGCTGCATATCCGCTCCTTAGAGAACATCAGTTTGAGAAAACCCTGACCTGTAAATACCGGGTCAACTCAGCTAGAATGTATACATATGGAAAAAAAAAAAAACTAGATGATAAGTAGATATACAAGCACCCACCTGGGAGAGAATAAATTCTTTCATCCTTATAAGAAGGAGATCCCATGTCCATAGAAAATTCCAAACCCACACACCCAACTGCTGATATTAATCAATGAAGTCTGGAATTAAATTGACAGCAATTTCAAGTATGAGAGTTGGTTTTGTGTTCTTGTTGTCTGTGTAACATTGCTTTTACAGTGAAAACTAATTAGAATACACTATTATATCTGAATACTCTTTACAAAAGTACTAGTCTATTCTATATATTGTATTATATTTGTGGTAAACTCACCACATGTTGCCATTGTTTACTACTTACTGAAAATGAAATGTATATCCGTAGTCTTGTGGTGATACCGACTGAGAAAAGCGAAGGGTCAGATGTTTGCTCTCTCACGACAAAAAGGCAAATGACCAAAAGTCGTCAGTGTGCATCTGGGTTCGCGCAGATGTTCTGGTTGAAAAATAAAAATTAATCAAATATTAAATTTCCATTTTGCGAACCTACGCAAATTTTATTTATCAGCCAATGGGAAGCCCAGAACCAAATACAAGTGTGAAATACCAAACGAGCTGCTATGACCCAAAAAGAAGATATATATAAAAAGCAAATACAGAAAGCATCCAGCAGGCAGACCTCAGGGGAAGAGTGCAATCAATATCCCCTTGACATAAGTCAAGTGGCTACTACGCTTGCCTCTTTCCTTCTCCCCTGTCTCAAAACTACTTACTGACCTAAGGAGCGACTACTTCAAAGACATTCCTCACATTCCTAAGCTTTAATTCTCTTTCAGCTTATTATTTACCATGAACATTTTAACCTCCCTTGGACCTATATTCAAGTATTACTTTAATTGTAAAACATTAATTGATATGTGTATATATAAAAATGTTATTTTTCAACTCAATTTGCTTTTCTTGATTTTATAATCATTTTATGACTTGTGGGCTATCTACCACAAGACCAAATTCCGTTAACCTGCAACAGTATACAACTACCCTTCACTAGAACGGACTCCCACTACAAATGGAATATATAAGCAACCCACTATAGTCTTATAACATCAAGGACAGTAATAAGAAGTTTTTATTCAATCATTTAACCTAAAGCAAGGCAACAAAGCCACTGAGATGTAAAGGTCTACTGAGCATTAAAGTATATAAGAAGAAAAACATTATTAAGAACAATAAAAACAGGAATTAAGAAAATAAAAAGATAACAATTGACATAACATTTAAATGTTTGGCAATCAAAATTGACTGGAAAAGGAAGAAGCCAAGTGAAAATTGCAAGAGAAAAGGCCATCATCATAAAACTTCAGGTTATGTCTATCAATTTTAACTGCAAAATGATGTGACCTAGCTGAAAATCTAGTCAGTCAGTCAATGTGCCATATATAATACATGTTTGGGTGATCATGTCTCTTTCGATCTATGATTGACTAGGCAAAAGATTCTCCTGCAATAGGTTGCCATTACTTTGTGATAGACTGGTTGCCAACCAAGGCTATAGAACCTAATCAGTCTTGCTATTCAATTCTTTTATCCACATCAGTCAGTTAAGTGCTGTACATGATATACATTTGGGCAAGCATGTCTCTTTTGATCCATGACTAATTAGGCAAAATGTTCTCCTGCAATAGGTTGCCATTACTTTCTGTGATAGACCAGTTAACAACCAAGGATATAGAATCTGTTCTGATGTTCAACACATTGCTGGAGTGAGAATAAATGGATTAAGACTTTTCGCATAAGTGAATGAAACGAATTTGATTGGGAATTGAACTCAGCACTCTGATTTCTCATTCTGAACCAATATCCTTACATCAAAACATACATCATTTTACCCCAAGCAAGGCAATAAAGCCAATAAAATGAAGAACAGTATTTTTGGAGCGGAATAAAATAACAGGAATTAAAACAACAAAATACAACAACTGACATTCCATTCAAATAAAGTCAGAAGAAACTTCCACAAGCAAGAAATGCAAGGCAAACTATTAGCATAGTACCTTTACATCCGGCCATTTCAACTGCAAAATGATAAGAACTAGTTGAAAATCTAGTCAGTCAGTTTTGGTTTTTTTTATTCGTATCCCCCCAAGCAAGGCGGTAATGCCACTTATGTGCAGGGGGCTACATAAGAGTAAAAAGATTAGATAGGAGGAGAGTGAAGAGAAAGACAAATCAGTTAGAAAGGAGCAAGAGTAGGGTGGGAATACAGGTGTGATGACAGTTGCAAAGGTGGAGAGAAAGGAAAGGATATACAGGGTGGTGTGGTTAAGAACTAGAGTCAAGTGGTTAAGAGATGAGTATTGGCATTGCATTTAAATTCTTGGAGGTTGTAGCTGTCAGGAAAGTAAGAATATGGAAGCGAGTTCCACAGGCGGGAAGTGCGAGAAAAGATGTGTCATACGTGATACATGCTTGGGTGATCATGTCTCTTTCAATCCATGACTGACTAAGCAGAAGATTTTCCTGCAGAAATTGCAGTACACTGTATAGAATCCAATCTGCCTTGCTATTTAACCCATAGCTGGAAGAAGGGATGGAGTAATACCTTTCCCTAGGTTATTTGTGCATACTGCACTTACATTCATAAAGTTGGGATACAAAAAAAGAAAGCTCATCAGGATAGTTTACTTGAAAATATTAATAGAAAAGCTATGTTACATTGATGAGAAAGTGACTAGAGCAGAGATGCCAGGTCAGGATGAACAACAATTCAGATTCTTCTTTGGGTTTTATCAAGAATCTCTAAATACATAGCAGATGCCTTAGACCAGCTAATAATATAATTTTGTTTTGCTACTACTATTTTTTTGATAAATTAGTCAATTTATTTTTGCTTGTTATTCAGAGCATTAGGTTTGAATTGTATTTTTAGCTTATTTTATTTTTATATTACCACATTATTTGAAGTCAATCTCTACTTTCAAGCTGAATGGTTTTTTTCCCCAAAGCCACAATTTTGTAAATTATAGAATTCAAACTGTTGATTTTATTGTTTCTCTTGCTCGAAGCTTCAACTACTTAAAGAAAAAATATTGATAGTCTAATTGGATTTAATTAAAAAGTACTTTTTTAATAATTGTTAAGATAATCAAGCAAATGGCAGTTATAACTGTGCTGTAAATTGTCTCATTAAGAAAAGGTTTCGGACCAACTTGTAGTTATTTGGAAAACCCTTTAAAATGTGATTTTTGTAATTTTTTTTTTTAAGTAAAAGATAAAATTTCAGCAACTACAATGTATCTATTTCTATTTTGGCAAGAGATAAGCAATTAGCTATAAAAATCATCATACAACAGCATCATATTTTCTTTTCATCAAGAAAACCACCACCTGCCTTAATGCTTAACAAATTCTTAGCATTCTTTCCAACATTTTTGAGAAAAAAGTACATGGAAAATGTTCCCAATCATTCTTCAAGCACTGAAAATGTTCACTTTCTCTTTTTTGGTATTCTCCTCCAACTCTGCAATATACTTCTTTCCATAATAATTCAATAGTAGTATGCAGGTTTTTATACCCTTTGAATTTTTGTGACCAATAATTTGTCCTCTGTAGAAAATAAGGGCATTAACATGACACAGCAAGAGAAAACAGGACAGCACCAAACTTAGGTGGAAAAAAGAAAGGCTTTATAACAGAAAGAGGGAGAAAGAAAGGGTAAATACAAAATAGAGTTTAAAAAGATGTTGCAAAAAAAAAAACAATGGTTTTTGCGAGGACTTAACTAGAGGCAGTAAAGTTCATTCTGTTAACAGTTTTTCTCATTTTCTGTTGCAATGTCAGAATATATTCATCTTCAGGTTGAAGAGGGATTTAGTTTTCCGATGCTTTACTGCAACTGTTGGGACATCCTCGTTCCTATGTTGTATTCTTGGGCACTCCATTTTCGGACACCATGTGGCTACTGGTTGAGTTTTACACAGATAAATTTGTCTGTGTTGATTCATCAGTGGTACAGAAAAATCAAAAGCCATGATAGGCTGTTTTTAGCCCAACTCAAGGGCTGGTAATAATGACCCCTACAAAGGGAGACAATTCATTTATCTATATAATATTTCCAATAGTAGAGAGGTCAGGAAATTGTGAGTGAAGTAATGATTCATAAAAATGTTTCTTTTCCTTTTGAATATTTCAATATTTCAATATTTAAACAATTTTAGGTGGGGACTGAGTTTCTCATATGACATTATAGTAAATCAATCCCCCATTTTGGAACCACTCGCATTGGGGGGTTGCTTTGTTTTGTTTTTTTTGGGACAAGTTGTTGCTCTTGTTTTTGTCTTATTCAAGTTTTCTTCAGTTCTTATGATGACATCTTCCTCAGAAACTCCAAGAATGGCTTTATTCAAAAATTTCACAAATGATTCTGTTTTTGAATATGCACAAGCAAAAAAGTTAATTGCACAGGATCAATTTACTATAAGGTTGTATGAAAAACTAAGCCCCTGCCACCTAAAATTGTTTAAAAATTGAAATTTTTATAAATTTGTTTTGTCAATCAAAAAGTTTAGGGTTTAATCGATAAGATTGCACTGAAAAGAGTTAAAAAAATTGATAATCAACAAATTTACAGACGGTGGTAATGTCGTACCGGCAAGTGGTTCTAAAATGGAGGATTGATTTACTATAACATTGTATGAAAAACTGAGCCCCCCGCCAAAAAAAAATTGTTTAAATATTGAAATTTTTTTTGGCAATCAGAAAGTTTAGGGTGTAATCGATGAGATTGCGCTGAAAAAAGTAAAAAAAAAAACAATGAAAAAACAACAAATTTAAAGGTGGTTGCAGTCTCCTTCAGATCCACCTTTTTTACTCTTATAGGTAAAAACTAATAAGAACAAAACATTGAAAGAGTGGGCAAAGTTCACATTTGGGCTTTTTGGTAGAAAGAAAGACTGAATGAAGAATGTGCGGTGGTAGGTTTTTTATCGTGTGGAGGGGTTTGGGAGGAAAAATGTCTGGAGATTTGATTCAGTTAAAGTGAATCATGAAAAAAGAACTATATCATTCTATATTGCAAAGGCATGCTATACATGCTTGGGAAAGGTATTAATCCATCTCTTCCCCCCAGTTATGGGTTAAATAATAGGACAGATTGGGTCCTATAGCCTTGGTCGGCAACCAGTCTACCGCAGAAAGCAATGGCAACCTACTGTGGGATAATCTTCTGCCCAGTCAGTCATGTCTCTTTAGGGAGCGTGTATCACGTATGGCACTTAACTGACTGAATGAGGCCTTTATCTTCAGCTGCAGTTGTCACTTGGTGCTCCAGCTCTTTTTCTGTCAACATTTGAACTCGTTTGTAACTTTCTTTGTTATGAATATTACACCCTCGTGTCTAGAAATCTTCAACTTCTTGGCAATTTGCTTTTGAGAATAACCTTTTATTTTCTTAATAATTATTTTATTCTATATTCTGAAATTTTATTCTACAAATAAAAATTCAATTTGTACTCTTACCTCAATGCTTAGCTGCTTTGATTTAGTGTTAATCACTTTAGAATTAAATAAAACACTAGGAAAATAGTATTACAATGGTGCAATCTTTTTTTCTTCAGAGACAGCTACATGTTTTGTTTACAGTGTTAGTGCCGAGTTAGCATTTAGAACCTGTATTAACATTAATCTTTGTTAAACATTTTTGTAATTGCAAAAGTCTACTGCGGAGTCAATGATGAAAAAAAAATATATAGAAAATATTCATAATTTAACAAAATGTATTTTGGATAGACAAATCTAAATTTGAACTTTTTGGTAATAAGAGGTGCCTGGAGAAAGACTGAAAAATAAAAGGAAAAACACTGTGGTTACTGAAATTTTGTCAGTCAGTTAAGTGCCATACGTGAAACATGCTTCGGGTGATCATGTCTTGAAAGAGACATGACTGACTGGGCAGAAGATTATCCCGCAGTAGGTTGCCGTTGCTTTCGGTAGTAGACTGGTTGCTGACCAAGGCTATAGAACCCAATCTGTCCCGTTATTTAACCCATAACTGGAAGGAAGAGACGGATTAATACGTTTCCCAAGGGTATTTGCGCATAAGTGAATGCAATGAATTCAACTGGAATTTGAACTCGGCTCCCCGATTTCTCGTTCTGAGCCGATATCCGCTGCACCACAACGCACATCTTTTGCTTTTAAAAAAAAAATATGAAAATATCTAATTTTAAGATGTTTTTTGAAGAAATGCAGAAAAGAAAACTTTTTGCCTGAAGTATAGCATGAATTTCAAGCAGATTTTTTTTACTTCTAAATCATGTAAATTCTATCCAAATGAAGGATTTGGTATCAGACAACTATACATTCTATCTTCTTGCAATTGATGTTTAGTCCTTCCTTCTTGCTTTCCTTCACTACTTTCTGTAGGAAATCTTGTAGCTTCCTTTCTGTGTCAGCTATCAGCATTGGGCCATCTGCATGTTTAATATTGTTGAGATTGTGACCACCAATAATGAACTCTGGTATTACTTTAGTAATTTTCTCGGGATTCAGTTCAGTGCCATACGTGATACATGCTTTGGGCAATCATGTCTTGAACAAGACATGACTGACTGGACAGAAGATTATCCTGCAGTAGGTTGCTTTCTGCGGTAGACTAGTTGTCAGCCAAGGCTATAGAACTCAATCTGTCTTATTATTTAACCCATAACTGGAGGGAAGAGACAGATTAATACTTTTCCCAAGGGTATCTGTGAGTAAGTGAATACAAGGAACACAACTGAAATTCGAACTCAGCACCCTGACTTGTTGTTTCAAATTGATACCCACTACACCACAACACACATCCCATTCTCGGGATTCTTCTTCTTCTATGTGCCTTGTGCCTTGTCCCTTCAGGACATAGGCGATCATGGCCTTCCATGTTTCCCTATCCCTGAGCAAGCCTTCTGTTACACCATGCAATCCTTGTTCTGTCATCCACCTGATTAAGTCCTTCAAATATGTTATCCGTTGCTTTCCCCTGTCTCTTTTTCCCTTTATCTGGCTTGTTAGTATCAGATTCTCCAAGCCCTCTTTCCTCATTGCATGTCCCAGGAACTTCAGTTGTCTCTTCCTGATGCTCAATATTAATTTCCTTTTTGTTTCCATCATTTCCAAGACCTCATCATTGCTCACATGCTCAATCCATGATATTCGCAGCATTCTTCTGTAGAACCACATTTCAGCTGCTTCAAGTTTATCCTTCATCTTTGATGGTATTGTCCAGCATTCACTGCCATATTGAACGACGAACAGCACATAGCAATCCAGAAAGCTTGAAAAAGTCTGATGAGAAGACATGTCCTTGTGTTACATTTTTTCTGTCTTCGTAAAGCCATTAAACATTTAACAAATGAACTTTTTACCGGTAGTATTGTATTCACTTGTACGAATTAATACATCAAGTCATCATTAATAGACTGAATTATTTGTAAGAGTCAATAAGCAAAGGATAATATCACTGACATTTCTTTTGTAAATTAATGGTCCATTGGTAGTCATATATCAAGAATATTGAGAACTTCTCTACCCTTATTGCTTGGGCATTTTATACAGTCTATGCATTAGCTATGCTAATTAGGCAGTTATTTACATATCTCTACAGTAGCATAATTTGTAAAATAATCAGAGATTGTTACATTATTGTTTAATGTATATTCCTTTTTCATTAGTTTGCTTCCTACTCAAATGTTAAGGAATGTGATTCTCGCTTTCTAACACATCCATTTTCTCCTTAATTTATTTCTCTTCCTTCAGACACCTAATAAATTCCAGCTCTCTCTGAAATCTGAGTCCGTTTTCATTTCCATGGCTTAACATAACAATGGCCTCTTGGCCTGGTCACACAAACACACGTTTTTTTTTTTCTTGTTCATCAGGTAGAAGTCAATATCTCCATAAAGAATGGCAGTGAATCCCTCTCAGTCTCATTTCAGAAATTGTTCTCCTTCAACACAAGACTTAGATTGTAATTGTGATATATAATGCCAGACATGAGTATTCTGTTGCTACGGCACAGCAACTCTTGTTTTATTTTCACCTTGTTTGCTCCTTTTTAATTTAGGTACATTTTAGTCACCGCTTTTGATTATCAGAATAGCCACAATAAAACACAGAATCAAAGTAGACACTTCTCACTTTCTTATACTCCTAAATCTACCCCCAAAACGAACCAAAAAAATGCAAATCTCCTGTTGGTATTCACATATATGCTTGAAAAGGCATATGGCAGCCAGTATATCTAAAGAATTATCACACTGGTTAAGGACAATATGTGAGACCGTAGTTTCTACATACAAAAAGAGGATTTTTATATTATTGCTTAATGTATACTCTCTTCACATTAGAGTTTAATGTAGGCTCCCTACTCAATATTAAGGGATGTGATTCTTGTTTCCAGATATGAGTATTTTTCCATAACCCTTTTCGCTTCCTCTTTCTTCTGGTATCTTATAAACACCAATCATGTTCATGTTGGCTTTCCTCAAATCAGAGTCTGTCCTGTTTTCTATGCCTTAATGTCTTCTCACCATATTTATTCAACATATAGTGAGGTTCATTATTGGAGGCCACAATCTTAACGATATAAGATATGCTCTTTCAAATGCTGATCTGAAACAATTTATTAATTCCTCATATGTTTGAAAAGTCATCATCATTTATCTATCACACCCAGATGGTGCGTAGGGCAGTAACTTTTTGTTGCTGTTTCTGTAACAAACTGTTTTTTACGGGGCAAGTTTGTTAGCCCTGCACCCAACCCCCAAACCTGGAGGACCAGTAGACCATTCTTGGTGCTTACGTTTACAGCACCTGGTATTCCCAAATGGTCACCCATTTAAGTATTGACCAGGCTCGATGTTGCTTAACTTCTATGATCAGACGGAAACTGGTGCATTCAACACAATATAGCCGTAGACCTTATTCAACATATACAGTGAGGTAATTCTGAGAAAATTAGAAGTCCTACTAGGGTTCATTATTGGAGGCCACAATCTTAACGATATAAGATATGCTCTTTCAAATGCTGATCTGAAACAATTTATGAATTCCTCATATGTTTGAAAAGTAAACTTGTAATTTTATTTGAAGTTTGTTTAATCAGACTATCTTTGCATGATTCAAGAAATGGACAGTTAGTTATAAATTATTCAATTTTAATATTCATTAAGTTGTATGATTTGAAAAAAAATAAATGAAAATATTCATTAAAATAATCCTTGCGGCATTTTCTTTTTCTTATTATGTTGTTGATGGCAAAAACAAGAAAATAGTTAAAAATTCTCATTTAATATTTGTGATTGTTTTAATTTTACATTCATTTAAATGAGAATTAATATTTAAAAATTACCAATGAAAACATTTAATAATCACCTGCTAGAAATGCAAATTAATTTATCTTACATTATAAACCTGAAAAATATTTTATGCTTTTTAATAAGTACTTTTGTTGTAATTGTTCCGAACTTTCCTCCCTACCCACTAAAACTGTAAATATGGGGGATTTGCTAGGATTTCATAGAAACTCTGAGGTACTGTAGTGGCTGTAGTATGTTGTTTTGGTGTAAGAAATACTGTGCTATCTTTTGTTCAGTAACTGTCGCTACTTAAATTTAATTATAAGACAGATGAAGATTGAGCTTCCTGATGTTAGCGACAGGCTACTGTAAAGCAAAGCAAAGCAACACATGGCAAGTTGTGACTCCATATTTACCAGAAAGACAATATAAAAACAAGGGACACAACCAAGTTAGATAACTCAACTTCAACATTGCTGGTATCTTCTTGTGAAAACTGGAGTTTTTTTGTTTTTTTAAAAAAAAGTAAAAAAAGGTCATTAATACAGCAAGTCTCTTAGAATTTCCGAAGAAGCTCCCATCTTGGTCAAGCAATCTGTGACTTGTTCTCTCCCCATGATCCATTCTCCTCCTTCACCATCATTTCCTTCGCTCTGGCCACATCAACTCTCAGATGTCAAGATTTGATGACTTTAAGGTCTCTCTACCAAAGATGTATTGTCTGTTTTGCAAAGGACTTCAGGCAACTTGGGTAGGCTTAAGATCTCTTGTGTCATGGCAGCTATCAATACACCTGCATCAGCTGCTTCACTGAGTGCAAAAATCTCAGAGTCTTTGTTGCTCAGTCAAGATTTTTTGATGACCAGCATATAGGAGCCAGTCTGTTATTTTTGCCACAAACAAGGATAAAACCACCCTGTGAGGAACCATCCTCTAAGCGTGCATAGAGGGCATCTGAATAGCAAACAATATTCAAATCTAAAGGTTTTTCCATCTGTGGAAAAAATATGGAACCTATCTTTTTTGTATTTATTTTTGAGTAATTTTCAATAATCTTGGAATTATTTCAAACTTTTGTTCTCAACTTGGTTGATATATCCAATAACTGGTTTTACAAGATATTTCGCAATAATCAACAAGATATTCCACATCAGCCAATCTATGGACACCTGATGATGACCAGAGGGTACTTCGTCAAAACGTTGTGTCTATTATAACACCTATATCAACCAAGATGAAAACAAAAGTTCAAAATAATTTCATGATTATTGGAACCAATCTTGAATCTCAGTTTTACTAATGACTTGTTGACCTCAAAGAGTTACTTTTGGAGATTTTCCAATATTACTTATCCTACACACATCAAATGATACATCAGGTCGAGTCTGAGTGGATACCTATGTCATTTGACCTGTTAATCTTTTAGATCAGTCTTCTCCTCTTGAGTCAGTTTATCATTTTTCCTTAAAGACCTTCCTTTCATCTAATCTAATCTAAACTTATTTATAAATGGAACTTTGTCTGTGTGTGTGTCCGTTACCTATAGACTCCGAAACGGCTGAACCAATTTTCTTGAAAATTTACACAGTTGTACTATAAGCATCTGTGAGTGTTCTTAGCTAGGTTTTGTGTCGAGGTACCCCTGATAAATATCAAAAATTGATAATCAAAAAAATCGGGTTATAGAAGGAGTGGTCCGATTTTAATCAAATTTGATACTTTCATAGACAAAGACATAAGAAATGATATTCAGAAGTTTCAAGGTTGCAGTTCTTACAATAGTGCAGAAAATCGATAATATATATATATATATATATATATATATATATATAAAAGGCAAGATGTTTGTGTGTGTGTCTGTTTATCTGTCTGTATGTCCTTTATACAAATCCACAATTTTTATCCAATTCTCACCAAACTTCACACAAATATTCTTTAGGCTGAGTCTGAGCTCCAGGACCATGGATTAGTTTTAAAGCTTTCATTACAACTGAGCAACGCTGGGCTATACTGCTAGTTATATCTATTGGGGATATAGCTGAAGCATATAGATTTTGGTCAATAGTAATCACATCTTTTGTTTACACTCAATCCCAAAACACTCATAACACTCAACACTTATAACACTCAATCCCAAAAATTTCAATTTTCATGTGTTCCAACTTTGAGTTATTTTTTTGTTGAGATCACTTTTTCTTTTTAAATGAATCATTTCCACAAAATATAAAACCATCTACATGCATTGCCAAAATATCCAACAGGTTCCCAGATGCATCACATAAAGAAACAATGCATTGACATGTGCACACATTATTCATTTTAGGTTAGTTAACTCATGATTAACTCACTTGTACCATGAACGGGGTGCATCATTCAATCTGCAAATACATCTTTTCAGCTTCCATAGCTGTGACTCAGGACATACCTCAGATGGTGGTCTGAGAAATACCTCTCTCTGCAGTCTATCACCTTGTAAAAATGCTGAGGTGAAATCAAGAGTCTCCACCTGCCACTTTATAACTGAGACCATTAACATTACCAGCCTACATAGCTTCACGTCTGCATGTTGGCGAATCTGTTTTCAGGTTATGTGAATTTTCTTCATAACTACGTGCAACAAGACAAGCCTTCATTATCTTTTTATCATCTTTAAATTTCTCCGTTATGACCCATTCTTGTTGATATACATTTCTGACTGGTGTCAGGCACACATTCAGAGACTTCATTAATTTCCGTATTTTTTATTTCTTTTTTCTTTATATCAATCACAACTTTTGCTTGTTTATATTCAGATGTGAGCAAAACTGCATGTTCTTGATAACCTCCGTCTGTTACTTGGGAGAGTTCTCGCTATTGATCAACATTATCCTAATTTATACACACTGGATTTTCAATTTCTGTATCTGGCTTCATATACGACCAATACCTATATTTTCCAGTTGATTTTCGTTGTGTTATCATAATATGTCTACATTTCCGCTCATCGCTTTTATTCATTTTATATTCCACAACTTTTCCTCGACTTGGTTTTGTAGTGTTGTCTTTCATTTCCTCCCTGTTGCTATTAGGACTTTTGTTATATTGTCCTTCAGCTTCCTCCTCCAAGACTTCATTCATCTCATTTGAAGAGATAGTGTTTTCTTTATTCTTTGGGCTTTCCAATTCCTTATTTACTTTCATTAAGTGGCATGGATGCATACTGTAAAATGCTCCTCCATATCTAATCAGTATATACTGACCTTCCTTATTCAATAGCAGGACCACATCATCCTTTACAGTTTTTTCATTGATAACAGTCACTGTCACAAATCTTTACATTTGCATAACTGCTTACATTAGATCTCAGTGCCCTCTGAATTTTCTCACTTGATTGTATAGTGGGTTGCTTATCTATTCTTTTCTGTTTGTTAGTAGTGGAGAGTATGTTCTAGTGAAGGGTAGTTGTATACTGTTGCAGGTTAATGGAATTTGGCCTTGTTGTAGATAGCCCACTATAAGTCATAAAGAAAGGTTATAAACCAAGAAAAGCAAATTGAGTTGAAAAATAATATTTTAGATACACACATATCAATTAATGTTTTTACAATTGAAGTAATACATATAGTAGAGGTCCAATTGAGGTTAAAATGTTCATGGCAATAAAATGCTAAAAAAGAATTAATGCTTAGGAATTTGGGAGCGTGTAAGTAAGGAATGTCTTTGATGTATTCGCTCCTTAGGTCAGTAAGTAGTTTTTGAGGCAGGGAAGAAAGAAAAAAGGTAAGGCAGGCGAGCATAGTAAGCCACTTGACTTTGGTCAAGGGAGATACTAATTACTCGCTTCTCCTCGAGTCAGTCTGCCTGGCGATGCTTTCTGTATCCGCTTTTTATATCTTCTTTTTGGATCACAGCAGCTCATTTAGGATTTCACACTTGTATTTGGTTCTGGGCTTCCCATTGGCTGATAAATAAAATTTGTGTATACTCGCAAACTGGAAATTTAATATTTAATTAATTTTTAGTTTTCAACCAGAACATCTGTGTGGAGCCGGCGGCGCATCGACGACTTTTGGTCATTTGCTTTTTGGTCGTGAAAGTGCAAACATCTGGTCCATTGCTTTTGCTCGGTATCACCACAATTGAATTTCCTTGCTGAATGTAAGGCTTTTAAATTTATTTGAAAAATATTACTGGTTGTTGCAGATTCCAATGCCGGTAACTGATCAGCCAAAACCGACGGTGTGTTTATGTTGGATCCAAATACAAGTTCATTTAGACTATGTCCAGAATGATTCTGAAGAGAATTTCTGGCACTAACTGCCCAAACTAGAGCTAGTTCTGGTTCATTTACTTTTCTCATCTTGTAATGATTTTTTTCATTGCTTCAGATACTATCAGATTATGGCGTTCCACAGTGCCATTGCCGAATGGACTTTCCGCAACTGTAGTAAACAATTCAATGTTCAGTTTTTTGTTCATCTCTTGGTAGCCTTCGTTATTAAACTCTCACCAATTGTCACTCAAAAACCATTTAGGAGCTCCAAAATATGCTATCCATATTAAAAACATGTCATAATTTCTTCAATCTTTTTAGTTTTAATCAGCCTGGCAGCAGAGTACAGAGTGAATGCGTCTATTAGGTGCAGAATCCAGTATTGATTATGTCAATGTTCTTTTAAATCCAGACAGTGTCATTAAACCTGTTTCAAAGAGCCAGTCCTATCACTGGTCAAAAAGGGGGTCTTCTAAACCTCATGCAAACTGAACAAGAATCACAAACCTCCTTGATAAGATCCAGAAACTCCTTATCATGAAAAGACCTACTGCTTTTCACCAATAGTCTTGTGGTGAATAGGAAATTAAGAATTAAAATCAACCTTCTTCACTTTTACAAAAATTAACAATGACGTGTGAAATCCTGGTTTTTCCCAAATAGAAAAAGGATTGACCATGTGCTTAAAGAAAAGGTCAGGACCGGATTTCGCAAGTAGATGTTAAATTGATTTTCTGACCAATGGGAGGGATTTGCAAGACCATAAAGACTTAGTGATCCAGTGACAAAAATCTAAATGCTATAAATACTTCAGTCAGCATCAGCCAGGGATGGAAGTAGCAGAGACGACAAGCTCAAATGTAACGGGAGAAGCTTCAAGTGACTCGGACATTTGTCCTCTTTCCCCTTCTTTATCGTGTGCTAATTCCTTTTACTTCTTCTCCATCCAAAGACATTTCTTATACATGCATATGTATATATGAACTCTTTCCAAGAAATTACTACTATGAACATTTTCTACAACTCTTGATACCCTTAACTTTCTAGTTGAACATTAATTTCTACAAATTCTTGTTATTCATTCCTTTTAATAAATTTCTATTTTAACCTGAAAAATGTATACATTTTATTCTTCCTCTGTTCTACACATTCTAATCTTCAACCAACCTGCCGACAATCTTCCTTCTGATGAGGATTCTGATAACTGGATAAAATCTGTAAGCTGTAGGGAGTTCAGTTACGCATGACACAAGGCTAGATTAATAAACATTAACCATCTCCCCATAGATACAGTATCAATTTCTTTTTTCATGCAGGAGCAAACTACTTCTGTCATTTCTCAGCCTTTCTACTTCTCTCACCTCTAGAACATTTTTTTTAAAGCTTCACAGTGTAACACTATGTTTGGTGCCTTTTCAATCTAAAGCACATCGGTCAATGAAAGACTAATGTCCAGTAGTCATCATCATCATCATTTATCCATCAGATGGTGCATAGGGCAGTAACTTTGTGTTGCTGTTTCTGTAACAAACTGTTTTTTATGGGGCAAGGTTGTTAGCCCTGCACCCAACCCCCAAACCTGGAGGACCTTTCTTGGTTCTTACATTTACAACACCTGGTATTCCCAAATGGTCACCCATTTAAGTACTGACCAGGCTTGATGTTGCTTAACTTTGGCGATCGAATGGGAACTGGTGCATTCAACACGATATAGCCGTAGACTATGTCCAGTAGTAGCACTTTGTAATTTTATATATATAACTAAAATCTGAAAGCTGTCATTTTTAAAATCCAGTTGCATTCCAGCAGTTTTCATAGATTTATGACTTTATCAAAGATGAAGGAAAAACTTGAAGTAACTGAAATGTGGTTCTACAGAAGAATGCTGCGGATATCATGGATCGAGCATGTATGTGAGCAATGATGAGGTTTTGGAAAAGACAGAAATGAAAAGAAAATACTAAGCATCAGGAAAAGACAGCTGAAGTTCTTTGAAAGTGATGAGGAAGGAAGGCTTGGAGGATCTGATACTCACAGGTCAGATAGAGGGAAAGAGAGACAGGGGAAAGCATTGGATAACATATTTGAAGGACCTGAGCAGGTGGATGTCAGAACAAGGTTTGGGTAGAGTAACAAGAAATAAGCGTGCTAAGACAAGAAGAGTTACCAGGGATAGGCCATGGTCGCCTCCGTCCTGAAGGGACACGGCACATAGAAGAATAGGAGTAGCAAATCATTTTTTTGTTTTTGACTGTCAGATTTACACACAGATACAATTACAAGAAATTTAACTGTTTTGAGATTTTATCTCCACTTTATCTCCAAAAAACTTAATGTCCTGTTAGCTGATTTTCTAAGCATCGCTTAGATGTGGCACAAGGCTGAAAGTATGGGGTACCCAGTGCCTGTTAGACCTCGCAGCTTTTCACTAACAGAAAAAGAATATATTGAAGTTCTCCTGCAACAGTTCGTGAACAGGCAGAGTCAAACTCTGTCATTCCTAGTAGTAGTGTCTCTTTCACAGAATTGGGCATTTTTTATTTAAATTCAACGTGACTTAAAAATTATGGTGTCTTCTTCTATGTGCCCTGTCCCTTCAGGACGTAGGCGATCATGGGTCTCCCTATCCCTTCTTGTGGCTCTTAGTATGTTTGCTCCTGTTAGCATTACAACCCCCGTTCCGTCATCCACCTGATCAGGCCCTGCAAATATTTGTATTTGCAAATATATTTTTTAATAGCGTCCTTGTCTGTCCTCCCACTTCCGTTACCAAAAAAAAAAGAAGTGCTACCATCCCTAGTTCCGTGTTGATAAAGATTTTCTGGAGTTAGCCAAAGCAAGTCAAAATTCTTTGCAAAATGTCGAAAATGCAAAATTTCATTCTTTTGACGACTGGTAACGAATGCTGATCTTAACAATCGCTGACAGGTTCTTATTAGTTAAAAAAAAAATCTTTGATCAATCCATTAAGGTGTACCTGGTCTGAATCTATGACAATGTTAACATTTCTAGAACTAAAATTGCTACAGTCTCAGATAAAATAAAATAGTTGAATTACATTTGAATTTGATTTTGAAACTGATTTTTTTATCTTACCTTGTCTGTTCGTTGGATTTATTTTATTTCCTTGATATAGGGTGTTTTTAAAATTTACTGTCTCAATTTCCTAAGAGCAGATTTGTATTCCGACAAAGAAATATCAGAAAAAAACACTTTCTTTAATTTTTCTCACATCGTTGTGTAAGTCAAGCTTCCACATGTTGTTCTTTACTAACTTTCCATTTTCCTCGGTTACTTTTTTTGCTGCATTGAAAACAAAAAAAAACCTGCACTCCTTTTGGCATGATGATTCCATATTTACGTAATTTTTATTACAGAAATTCATAACGTAACAAAAAAGTTGTTTATGTTCACTCCAGCTTCCCTAATAAAAACCTATAAATGATGGCATCGTGTTTTCATTTTGTAAGTAAATTTCATATCCGTAATGACTTTTTAACAGGTCTGTTCGCCCGATAAATCCAAACGTCGAACGCATTCTCGTATTTCTGAGTCTGATGTAATGATAAAAATACCACAGAGTCTTGCTTTTCTTCAGGTAAATCCGTGAAAAAAAATATAGAGACCATCTTGTTTCCCACTCTGTGTAGAATTCTTCACTTTGCAAAATAGGTGGCTGTTTCGCGAAGGACGTCATCTTTCTTTCGAATATGTTTCAACGTAAGTTTAACAGTAATAATTTTCATCACACGAAAGTCAGTTTTCGCTAGCAATATTAGTTTGTTAGTGACATCCTACACTGTAGTATAAATCAAAGCAACACGAAACGACCTGTGACTCCATATTTATTCCAGAAAACAAAATATACAATCAAGGGACATAACCAAGTTAGATAACTCAACTTCAACGCCTGATACCCACTTTTTGGCCTTGGCATTTTTGTATTTTTACAAAATAAATATTTACTTTCCAATTTAGTATCTAAACTTGACAAATTTAAGCAAAGATGAAGAAAAGACTCGAAGCAACAGAAATGTGGTTCTACAGGAAGATGATGAGGATACCATAGACCAAACATGTGAGCAACAATGAGCTTTTAGCGAGAATGGAAACAAAAAAGGAAATTTATATTAAACACCAGGAAGAGACAGTTGAAATTTCTAGGACATGCAATGAGAAACAAGGGCTTGGAGAATCTGATACACACAGGGCAGATAAAGGGAAACAGAGTGGCGGGCAAACTTTGGTGACATACTTGATGGGCTTAAATAAATGGATGGTGGAGCAGGATTTGAGAGAAATAACAGGACAATATATATTAAGAGAAAGAAGGGACATGAAGATGTGGAGGACCATGATCACCTATATTCTGGAGAGACACAGTCAGTTAAGTGCCATACATGATACACGCTTGGGTGATCATGTCTCAAAAGAGACATAACTGACTGGGCAGAAGATTATCCCGCAGTAGGTTGCCATTGCTTTCTGCAGTAGACTGGTTGCCAACCAAAGCTATAGAACCCAATCTGTCCTGCTATTTAACCCATAACTGGAAGGAAGAGACAGATTAATACTTTTCCCAGGGGTATTTGCGCGTAAGTGAATAGAATGGATTCAGCTGGAATTCGAACTCGGCTCCCCGGTTTCTCGTTCTGAGCCGATATCCACTGTACCTCAACGCATATAGCACATAAAATAAAAAGATTAAAATGGTGTCACGGTTTCTTCATGCTAACAGTTTCTTCTCTTGCACTTCTCATTTTTGGAACTCTCTTCTGGTTTGTTGCTTCCAGTCAAGTTTGATCTTCAAATATTTAAATGCAATCTTCTGTTTTCCTTTATGCAGTATACTGGTTGCCAATCAAGGCTATAGAACCCAATCTGTCCTGCTATTCAGTTCTTATATCCAGATCAGTCAGTTAAGTGTCATACATGATACATACTTGGGCAATCATGTCTCTTTCAATCAATAACTGACTAGGCAGAAGATTTTCCTGCAGTAGGTTCCCATTTCTTTTTGTGGTAGACTGGTTGCCAGTCAAGGCTATAGAACCCAAACTGTCCTGCTATTCAATTCTTATAGCCAGATCAGTCAGTTAAGTGCCATACATAATTCATACTTGGGCGATCATGTCTCTTTCAATCAATGACTGACTAGGCAGACAATTTTCCTGCAGTAGGTTGCCGTTTCTTTCTGTGGTAGACTGGTTGACAATCAAGGTTATAGAACCCAATCTGTCATGCTATTCAATTCTTTTATCCAGATCAGTCAGTTAAATGCCTTACATGATACATACTTGGGTGATCATGTCTCTTTCAATCAATGGCTGACTAGGCAGAAGATTTTCCTGCAGTAAGTTGCCATTTCTTTTTGTGGTAGACTGGATGACAATCAAGGCTATAGAACCCAATCTGTCATGCTATTCAATTCTTTTATCCAGATCAGTCAGTTAAACGCCATACATGATATATACTTGGGCGATCATGTCTCTTTCAATCAATGGCTGACAAGACGGAAGATTTTCCTGCAGTAGGTTGCCGTTTCTTTCTGTGGTAGACTGGTTGACAATCAAGGCTATAGAACCCAAACTGTCCTGCTATTCAATTCTAATATACAGATCAGTCAGTTAAGTGCCATACATAATTCATACTTGGTCGATCATGTCTCTTTCAAGGAATGGCTGACTAGGCGGAAGATTTTCCTGCAGTAGGTTGCCGTTTCTTTCTGTGGTAGACTGGTTGACAATCAAGGTTATAGAACCCAAACTGTCCTGCTATTCAATTCTTATATCCAGATCAGTCAGTTAAGTGCCATACATAATTCATACTTGGTCGATCATGTCTCTTTCAAGCAATGACTGACTAGGCAGAAGATTTTCCTGCAGTAGGTTGCTATTTCTTTTTGTGGTAGACTGTTTGACAATCAATGCTATAGAATCTAATCTGTCTTGCTGTTCAATTCTTTTATCCAGATCAGTCAGTTAAGTGCCATACATGATACAAACTTGGGTGATCATGTCTCTTTCCATCAATGACTGACTAGGCAAAAGATTTTCCTGCAGTAGGTTGCCTGCTATTTAACCATGGCATAAATGCCATGTATTCAACTCATAGCTGGATGGAGAAGAGCTGTATTCATATATTTCCCAGGTGTATTTATGCATAAGTGAATACAATGAATCAACTGAAATTTGAACTCAGCTCTGCTATATCTTATTCTGAGCCAATATCCATTGCACCACAGTGTGCATCCAATCACATATTAATTACTACCAGTATAGCCCGGCGTTACTCGGGTCTAATGAAAGCTTTAAAACTAATCCATGGTCCTGGAGCTCAGACTCTTTGGATGTTGGCACGAAAGACTAAAAAGCAATAGTTGTTTCCAGTTAAAGTGAAACCGTAGACTGAAAGAATAATGAATAGATGTAAGTCAAATTTTGATTTCCTGCTATCGATATCAAATAAGTTTTTTTTGTCATAAACTGAATTTTGAAGGCTAAATATGTCCTCTGAGTAAATGGTATCATGGCTGAGACTAAAAACTACAATTATACCTACTTAGAGCCAAAGCCAAAGCAAAAACTAAAATAAAAGGGCTGAAAAAAATACAGACATATGGGCAGATAAACAGACACACACACAAACATCTTGCCTTTTATATATATATATATATTATCAATTTTCTGCACTATTGTAAGAACTGCAACCTTGAAACTTCTGAATATCATTTCTTATGTCTTTCTCTATGAGTGTATCAAATTTGATTAAAATTGGACCAGTCCTTCTATAACCCGATTTTTACGATTATCAATTTTCGATATTTATTGGGGGTACCTCGACACAAAAGCTAGCTAAGAACACTCGCAGACGCTTATAGTAAAACTGTGTGAATTTTCAAGAAAATCAGTTCTGCTGTTTCGGGGTCTATAGGTAATGGACACACACACACACACACACACACACACACACACACACACACACACACACACATACAGGTACACAGATACAGAGAGAGACAAAGTTCCATTTATAAATAAATTTAGATTCAGAAACATGTTTTCTTTAATTAAACTCGCCATTACCAATGATCTACACCTGTAATTATAATCTGAAGTCTCTTTCACGAGTGAACTGTGTTTCTACTGCTCTTTTCTGTTTTATGGCAATGGGCCACATCATGTAGACACAATGGTTAAGCAATGTCAAATGATGAGTGACCATTTAGGAATACAAGGTGATATAAGCTTGGATGTGTAGATGGTGTAATGGATAATGACTGGGAATTGTTAATCAAAGGGCCATGTTCCAGTTTGCTTTGTACTTATGCACAAATTTTGTTGGGAAATGAATGAATCCATCTCTTCCTATAGCTATGGATTTATTAGCTAAACTTGTAACACTAAACGAATAATTAAATCTATTATCTAAAAAAATTCTTACAATGTAAAATATCTTCTGGCTTTATATAACTTGGCAAAGGTTGATAAGCCATAGTAAATGAATCAATCAATCTTTTCACATTCATGGTAGCAGATTTAGAAAAAGCTACCTTTGCAATCAATCTCCTGGCTGGAGAGCACTGGATTGGAACAGCTAATGGTTCCAAACCTAGATACACTCCTGATGAAAATTTTAAGACCACTAAAAAATCTTTAAAAAGAAATATTTTTTTTACGGATAGATTTTAAACTCTTCCCACTTAAGGTTACCAATACTACAATCTAAAAGTTTATGGAAGCAAAAAGCTATATTCCAAACATTTTTTTTAGAAATTTACATTTTTATAAAATGAAGCGATTTACACATGATCAAAATTATAAGACCAGAGACAAAAATTCTACAAAATTGTACAAAAAGTGTATGAAAACATTCAACAACTAAATTTAATAATGAGTTCCACCTCTACTGCTTTTGATGACTTCAAAAATTCTGTCGGGCATGCTAGAAATAAGCGTTTCCATTAAGGTGTGGGAGATGTTGCTCCAGCTTCTGAAGATGGCTTCACAAAGTTCATTTTTTGTTGAATATTGTTTGCCATTTCGATAAACATCGCTTGTCATCCATCCTCAAACATTTTCAATTGGGTTCAAGTCTGGTGAGCATGCAGGATGTCCCAAGAGATGGACCCCATTTTCTTGTAGAAAGGTCAATGTCTGTCTTGCAGCATGGATTGCAGCATTATTCTGTTGGAATAACCATCCATTCACACACAAACGATGGTCCTCCATCATCAATGATGCTTTTTGTAGCATGCTAACATAACCAGCCGCTGTTTGACAACCCTGCACCACCTGGAGCTCCATCATCCCTCTGTAAGAAAAGGCATCCCATACCATTAGGGACTCTCTACCACTATGACGTGTGAAGAAAATTTCAGGAGGCATGTTTTTGTTATGCCAATATCGTTGGAAGCCATCAGGACCATCTAGATTGAATTTTTTCTCATCAGAAAACAGGACTTTCTTCCACTTCTCAACGTCCCATGTTTAGTATTCACAACCAAACTTTAAGTAGTCCACCTTGTGACATGGAAGCAGCTGAGGAATTTGTTTACGCTTTTTATTTACCATGCCTTTTTGTCGTAAGTGTCGTCTGATGGTTACGGGACTGCAATCAGCATCTGTGACTGCCTTAATTTGACTAGAATAAAGTCCCGCCTCTTTCATAACAACTCGTCTTATTCTCTTACTCAATGTAGGAGAAATTTTGGGGGGCCTACCAGAGGATTTTGCTTTTCCATAATTCTCACTGTTCTTTAGAAAGTTGCAAATCACAGTTTTACTGCGATTTACCTTAGCTGCAATCGTCCACTGTGACAAACCTTGCTTATGGAATTCTAGAATTCGAGAACGCTCAGCTTTGGTAAGTTTGTTTGCTTTAGGCATGGTAACACCTTTATGCAGTGATTGCTAATCTCTAACTGAACTAAAAACATTGGAATTGCCATAGATCTAACAATTTATACCCCTGGTCTTATAATTTTGATCATGTGTAAATCGCCTCATTTTATAAAAATGTAAATTTCTAAATAAAATGTTTGGAATGTAGCTTTTTGTTTCCATAACCTTTTAGATTGTAGTATTGGTAACCTTAAGTGGTAGGAGTTTAAAATCTATCTGTAAAAAAAAAATTTCTTTTTAAAGATTTTTAAGTGGTCTTAAATTTTTGATCAGGAGTGTATATACATGAGTGAGTAAGCAACAAGGAAGTGTAAAAGAAATTGACAACAGAAAGCAACACTTATACTTAAAATCAGGAAGAGTCAGTTGAAATTTCCTTCAAACATGATGAGGAAGGAGGACTGGAAAACTTAACCCTTCCCCATACTGTTGTAACCTTGTTTGGTTATTGTTGTGACCTAAAAGATTACTGATGCATTGTGGTATTCTTCTTCTTCTATGTGCCTTGTCCTTTCAGGACATAGACAATGATGGCCCTCCACATCTATCTCCCTATCCCTGGTGGCTCTTAGCACACTTTCTCCTGTTATACCACGCAACCCCCCTTCTGTCATCCACCTGCTCAGGCCCTTCAAATATTTTATCCGCTACTTTCCTCTGTCTCTTTTTTCCCTCTATCTGGCCTGTTAGTATCAGGTTCTCTAAGCCCTCTTTCTGCATTGCATGTCTCAGAAACTTTAGTTGTCTCTTTCCGATGCTCAATATTAATTTCCTTTTCATTTCTACTCTTTCCAAAACCTTATCATTGCTGACAAGCTCAGTCCATGATATCTGCAGCATCCTTCTGTAGAACCACATTTCAGTTGCTTCAAGTTTTTCCTTTATCTTTGATGATATTGTCCAGCATTCACTGTCATATTGAAGAACTGACATCACATAGCAATCCAGTACTCTCGTCTTTGTTTCTAGTGAAAGGTTTCCTGTGTCTTAATACTTTACTCAGCTTCTGGAACGTGTCTTTCGCCATGCCAATTCAGACTTCAGATATCTGTGTTGCACTTTCTGTCTTCTGTTAGAACACTTCCCAGGTATTTAAATTTTTGTACTTGCTTGATTTTAGTATCCCCCACTTGTATTTAGCATGAAATGGTTGTATTGTCTTGGATCTGGGCATATTACTTCAGTTACTCATTGATTTGTAGTAACATTTATTACTATGGAGTGATATGCTGGTATTTTGGAAATAGCAAGATAGTTTTTTACATATCGCATGAATAGTACTGTATTAAGAGGTTTCTCCTGATAATACATAGTATCCTCTTTTGGAAGTCCTCTTGAGTAATATAACAACTGTCATATCACACTGTGAACACTGAACTCTGTTACTCAGCTGTAGTTAGTATGACTGTTGCTTCTACTTGTAATCCAGTTGATCCACCTGGTCAAACCCCCCTCTGTTGATCCACCCAGATTTCTGTCTGGTGCTTCATTTAAGTTATTATCATGGTCACGTTATCCCCAGTGGAATAATCTATTGTGATAGTTTTATTTGTTATCTGGCTTGTTAATTAGTAAAACTTGTATCACTTTTTGATCAGTAAGACTTGTATCATTTCTTGATTAATAAAACTAGTACATGTCTAGTAAGACTCTTATCACTTGTTAAGTACAAAAACTTGTATCATGTGTTAATTAGTAAGATTTGTATCACTTGTTAATTACTAAGACTTGTGTTACTTGTTAATTAGTGAGACTTGTATCACTGGTTAATTAATAAAACTAGTATACATGTTAATTCGTAAGACTAGTATACTTGTTAGTTAGTAAAACTAGTATACTTGTTAGTTAGTAAGACTTGTATCACTTGTTAATTAGTAAGACTATTATCACTTGTTAATTACTAAGACTTGTATCACTTGTTAATTACTAAGACTTGTGTTACTTGTTAGTTAGTGAGACTTGTATCACTGGTTAATTAGTAAGACTTGTATCACTTGTTAATTACTAAGACTTGTGTTACTTGTTAATTAATGAGACTTGTATCACTGGTTAATTAGTAAGACTTGTATCACTTATTAATTAATAAGACTAGTATACGTGTTAATTCGTAAGACTAGTATACTTGTTAGTTAGTAAAACTAGTATACTTGTTAGTTAGTAAGACTTGTATCACTTGTTAATTAGTAAGACTATTATCACTTGTTGATTAGTAAAACTTGTATCACTAAATCATTAATATATCAATAAAAAGTTAACAATATAAAAATATTTTTTTGACTTTAAATAACCTGTAAAAAGTTGATAAGCTGTAGAAAACAAATCATTTGAACATTGTCTGCATTATGTAAATCAACTTTTTTTATATCATGCTTCTTATTAGAAATAATGCCTAATCATGAATACAGTACTATTCATCTATCTACCATTACACTCAAGTTTTAAAGTCTTTGTATTGATCTAAACTAAACTTGATTAGTAAATTGGAGTGGAGTGGTTTTGAGAATGGTTTGGTTAATGGCATATCAACTCGTTATGGGTCATTTGAACATTTTCTTGTAAGCTTTGCCAATTTTTTCTTTCTTCCTCAAAATGTATTGCTGGTAATTTTAAAATTTTTTTTAATAAACAGTAATTAGAAAATGCTTCCTTGCTGCTCAAAACTTCTCAATCACAGGCCTTAGTACCAGACGTAGCTTATTGTCATACCCAGGATGAATTAAATTGGAAGTTACCAAAATTTGATAAAAGAAGTATCAGTACTTTCTTGTATGATAAAAAAAAAGGCTAGGTAATCTATCAGGTTAAAGATATAAAATGGCAAAAAGAGGAGACCAATATGTCAACTGCATGTCAGAGAATCTAAAATAAAACAAGTAAAAAATTCAAATACATGGGAAATGTTTTGACAGAGGATGGAAAGTGTGACATGTAAATCCAAAGATACATTGGCATGGGCAAAGATGCATTTCAGAAGCTAACCAGAGTACAGAGAAACAGGAAAATCTCATTAGAAAACAAAAATAAAAGAAAAGAGTGCTGGATTGCTATGTGATATCTGTCCTTCTGTATGGGAGTAAATGCTAGACACTCTTATCAAAGATGAAAGAGAGGCTTGTGGCAGCAGAAATGTGGCTTTACAGAAGGATGCTGAAGATACCATGGACAGAGCACATGTGCAATGATGAGGTGCTGGAAAGGATGCAAACAAGAAGAAAACTGATGCTAAATATTAGAAAGAGACAAATGAGGTTCTTTGGACATATAATGAGGAAAGAGGGCCTGGAGAACTTGATACTCACAGGTCGAATAAATAGGTGAGAGAGGGGAAAGCAGCACAAGATGTAGTTGTTAGGTCTGAGCAAATGATTGACGGAGCGGGGCTTAGAAGTGATACCAAGAGAAAAATTATTGAGAATGACAAGAGACAAAGCCAAGTGGAAGTCCATGATGACCTACGTCCTGAAGGGACACGACACATGAAGAAGAAAAGGTTGAGGTTGAAAATTCATCTTCGACAGAAGGAAATCTGGATATCTTTTGTGCTTTAAAGTTGCAACCCATATGAAAAGTCATCTTAGTTATCATTTAAACTTGATACTTTCTATCAGGTCAGGTCAGGTTAGACTTAGGCCTGCTACTGGTAGCATGTAACCCAGTACAACCTGCTGCATAGCCGGATGTGTAGCGCCTAAACCAGTTCCCCAAATAACTTTTCTGCTGGTGAGTAGGGTAGCATGTCTTTCCATTGAACTAAAAAGAAAACCTGTCAAAGAGTGAATGAGCTTTTTATTAAAGCCAACAGCTAACACACACACACACGCACACACGCACACACACACGCACACGCGCACACACACACACACACACACACACACACACACACACACACGCACACACACACACGCACACGCACACACGCACACACACATGCACACACACACACACGCACGCACACACACACACACACACACACACACACACACACACACACACACACACACACATATATATGAGTAGAATATATGGATCGGAATCCAACAAGAGGAATAAAATAAGTAAAGAACAAGTTGAAAAAAGTGTCTTTAATCTAACATGTTTCATATATAGCAACAAGCTTCTTCAGAGATTTATTAAAGACCTGTTTGAAACAGGTCCTGTTTTAATAAAATTATTGCTATGTATGAATTGAATATATGGATCAAAATCCAGTAAGATGATAAAATAAAGGCTAGGATAGAGTCTTAAGCCTTTAATGGCAACCTTTCTAGAAATGTCTCGATAAAACACTTGGTGTAATCGGCTCAGAACGAGAAATCAGGGAGCCAAGTTTGAATTCCAGCTGAATTCATTGCATTCACTTATGCACAAATACCCTTGGGAAAGGTATTAATCTGCCTATTCCTTCCAGTTATGGGTTAAATAACAGGACAGATTGGGTTCTATAGCCTTGGTCGGCAACCAGTCTACTGCAGAAAGCAATGGCAACCTACTGTGGGATAATCTTCTGCCCAGTCAGTCATGTCTCTTTCGAGACATGATCGCCCAAGTGTGTATCACGTATGGCACTCAACTGACTGACTGTACTGGGCTATCATTGGTATCAGGAATAGCATCTGGCCTTGTAAAACCTTGCCTCCATTTATTATGATGGTATTCTCTATCCAACAGGACCCACCTTGCTTTGTGTAAAATTAATCCTTGGCTGCCTCAACAACAAAAGAAGTAATGGCTATGATTGTGAAGATTATGATGATGATGATGACTTCAATTTGAGTCACGATTTGCTGACAGCTCAAACTGATCTTTCTTTTTGACTTTTCTGACTTTTTCTCTTGTATAAATTTAAACTTATTTAAATTCTCCCATTTTGTATGAATTCTTGCATAACTCATGCCATTTCCTACCACACCTTCTCTAATGATTTTGACAATGACTACAACTTTATGTAACCTCTTGCTGTTGATCTCCTGTGAAATGACTATTTAATTACTTCTAAAAAGAATACATTTGTCTGGTTAAAAGAATATTTTTCCTTGTCATCGCATAAACATCAATAAATGTGAGATTAAATTGTTTCAGTATAAAAATCTTAATCATTTTAGATTTTTAAGAAGAGATTTTTTTTTAAATCATTTCACCCCAAACAAGGCATTCCACTGCCACTATTGCGCAGGGGGTTACATAGAGGAAGATGGTGAGAAAGAGTGGTTAGATATAGGAAATGTCAGAAGGAGGGTGATAGACAGGTAAGGATGTAGATGGGAAGAGTGTTTGAGATAATGAATGCGAGTTAGTGTGTTAGAAGGTGTCTATTGACCTTACCTTTAAACTCCTGGAGATTGTAGCTGTTGAGGAAGCAAGTATGTGGAAGGGAATTCCACAGGTGGGAAGTGCGAGAAAAGAAGCCGTTGGAGTAGAAATTGCGGTTACATTTTATTGGTTTCACCGTAAAAGGGTGGGACCTAGTTGCTAATCTAGTATCTCATGCAAATTTGTACCTAGGGGTCACCAGTGATCTAAGTTCATTGGAGCAGAAGCCGTGAAAATATTTATAGAAGAGGCACAGGGAAGTCACATCACACCGGTGAGAGAGTGACTGCAGATGGTCTGCTAAGTCGGTATTGATCACATTACAGATTCCCCGTTGTATTTTGTCAAGATAGCAAAAAGATGAAATTTACTAAGAGCTACAAAGGACAGGAAATTGTGAACAACCATGATCACCTGCGTCCTGAATGGAAATGGCAAATAGAAGAAGGATATGAAGATGCTTGCATAAATTGTTGGCAGAACAGAGCTTAGAAGAGATAGTGAAAAACAAACTTTACTAAGAGCTGCATAGAGGAAATTGTGGAGAGCCATGATTACCCACGTTTTGAAAGGAAATGGCAAATAGCAAATAATATGAAGGAGTGTGTATTAATGGTTGGCAGAACAAGGATTAAGAGAGATAGCAAAAAGAGAACATTTTTGTTTGTTTCGAGGTTTAACGACCTATCAATTCTTATGGGATCATTTAAGGTCATAACAAATGATTTTGGGTAAGGTTATATTATTTTTACAGAATTTTGGAAGATGTCTTGCTTTTTAAACTTTTCTATAGCTTTCAAGTTGCATTACTTTTTAAATTTTTCCCTCTAGTGAAGGTCAGATCTATTTTTGATCTTCGGATCTTTACTTAGATTATATTTTGTTGTATAGTTTGATCTTTTTGAGGAAGGTTAAAACTTTACTAACAGCTGCAATGGATAGGAAATGGCACATAAAAAATGTGTATATATACAGTAGGGATGGACAAAATAATGGAAACGCCTGGTGGCATAATAGAATAATTTGAAGAATTTTATTAAATCGTCAAAAGCTTATCTATTTTTATGTTTCTTGATTTAATATTAATGGTACTTCATTTTTTGCTAAAATTGTTGATTTTTAAAAATATTACTTAGATAAGTTTATTAAAATCAACAGTCAGGATTATTTAAGAATTTTAAGTGATCAACTTTATTGTATGGTTCAGAAACTGTTACCTGATGGAAATACTATCTTTCAGGATGATAATGCATCCAGTTTATATTGCTAAAGTTGTACCTGAACGGCACGCAGAACATTCTAGTAAAGTAGAACATCTGGCCATCACAGTCCCCCGATCTCGATATCATTAAACGCTTATGGCTCATTTTAAAAAAAAAACAAGTGAAAAGTAGATATTCCCCACTATCATCATTGAAAGAATTGGAAACTGTTTTATTTGAAGAATGGATAAAAATTGCTATGAAAACAATTGAAACTTTGTACGAGTCGATCATATGCAGAATTAAAGTTGTAATTGCTGCCAAATGCAGTCCTGCCTGATATTGAAATAAATTTTCTTGAAATTTCAAGGTGTTTCCATTATTTTGTCCACACTCTGTATATTTACACGTGTTTAAGTGAATACACTTGATTGTCTTCATATGTATTGCAGAAAAACAAACAAAAACGTTGCAATATATTTCTATTCACAAGTACAGATGTTCAGAGTAACTCGTCTGCGTCATTTATAATTTACATGCATGTCCATACGTATGCCTAATCATGAATGCAGTTCTATTCATCTACCCACTCAGACACTCTATTTTGAAAGTCAATCTATTGATTTAAATTAAACTAGTCAAGGTTAATATTCTAATATGAAAAATGTCAGATTCAGGTCGGATGAAGTTTTCTGTGGAAATAAAGCAGAATTGTAGTTAATGTTGATCATTTTTCAAATTTCTCAGCGGCAAGAAAAAAAAACTGGCTAGTTATATTTAATGCCTCAAAAACCAAACTAATTATATTCCATCACTGCTGAGCTTCAGCATCACTTGTGTATGTATGACTGCATTTAAAGTCAGCATACCATCATTTAACTGTTGTTCTTGATAGAGTAGAGTCCAAATAACAATTATCAAGCCATTGCTTTGCTTGAACAGTAATTTTTTCCATCAGAAAGCAATGCTTTATCAACACACAAAATTCAAATTTTTCTATTGTTTTGAAAATTTACAACAATAGCTTCACTTAATTAACTGTAATTTGTAAACTAATAATTTGACTGAGCCCAAATTTTGTCATGTGCCATTTGAAGGTTAGTCAGTCAGTCAGTTAAATGCCATACGTGATACACGCTTGGGCGATCATGTCTCAAAACAAACATGACTGACTAGACTGATTATCCCGTAGTAGGTTGCCATTGCTTTCTGCGGTAGGTTAGTTGCTGACCAAGGCTATAGAACCCAATCTGTCCTGTTATTTAACCCATAACTGGAAGGAATAGACGGATTAATAGCTTTCCCAAGGGTATTTGCGCATAAGTGAATGCAATGAATTCAACTGGAATTCGAACTCGGCTCCCCGATTTCTCGTTCCGAGCCGATATCCAATGCTCCACAATGCACACTTCATAAAAATTCATATGATTGATGTGTTAATGTCTCAGTAACTATTTTTAACAGAGCTCATATTGCAGTTTTGAAGCTAAAGTTTTTCTCTAGCACTTCATATTACTGGTGTCCATATTATATTCATTTCACTTCTTGGTGGGCTTAGGAGATTTTTATGGTGCAGCATATTCTCTGATTCCTTAAGTTTTTGTATTTTCCAGTAACGTTCTTTGCCTATTATTTCAACTTCATCCAACAGGGGAGGGTGATGTCCTTTTTCCTTTTATGTGGTCAGCTAGGCCTGATTTTTCTATTTCCTCTCATGTTCAATACCTGGTGACAGTAGAGGCAAACAAAAACTTAGAGAGTTGAGTTAAATGGAGATAATTAAGACATTTGACTAGTGGAATGTGAACAATCTACTCCAGTGATTGAAATGAAAGGTTTGATTCAAAATTCCAGTCATCTGAAGAAGTTCATAGAATACAATGGCCGAAACATCTGACAAGAAAAATAAGGGCAGCAGTCCAAAAAATGTAAACAATGTAAATAATTCTTATACCTCATCTTAGAAATATAGACAGATCCTTAAGAAGGTTGGAGCATACAATAGCCAAAATGTCACAAATATGACAATAAAGATGAGAACTACAGTCTGAATAATGTAAATAATGTAAATAACTAAAATGCCTCATCTCAGAAATAGAGACAGATCCTGAAGAAGGTCAGAGTGTACAACATCTGAAACATTGTGAATACAAATAAGATGTAACCGTAAATTCTACTCCAACAGCTTCTTTTCTCGCGCTTCCCGCCTGTGGAACTCCCTTCCACAAGTCTGCTTTCCCGACAGTTACAATCTCCAGGTGTTTAAATGTAGGGTCAATAGACACCTCCTATCACACTAACTCCCAACTATTCTCAGAACACTCTCATCTACCCAACCCTCATTCTCAGTATCCTCACCCGCCTATCACCCACCCTCTGTCATTTCCTATATTTAATCAGCCTTTCTCCACCCTATGTAGCCCCCTGCACAGTAGTGGCAGTGACATGCCTTGCTCGGGGTGAAACGCTTATAAAAAAAAAAAAAAAATGACAATATAGATGAGGACAACAGTTTGAACAATGTAAATAATGTAAGTACTTCATCTCAGAAATATAGACAAATCTTTGTTTATACTGAAAACTGCTATATCTGTTCCAAATTCTGTAAGTATAAATGAAGACTCAACCTATTTGTGTTTGATTAAATCTTTGAGACAACCATACTACTTGATTCCATTGCTTAACTTAGAATATCGAAAAGTATATGACCATGAACTGCCGATATAAACTCTCTACTTGCTGTTTCATTGATTTCAAGACTATCTATTGACGTCACACACAATCATCTAAAGGGTCATCACTGTAAATCATCTGTTCAACTAACAACCATTACACCAGGTAAATATATTATTTAACGACTACCATGTACTTCCACTCTTTACAGTGGAGACTTTACATTGTTCAGACTTCAGCTGTCCATAAAATTAATAGTTGTGCGACAATCAGATACACTGTATCTTTAATGTCCACACTTTTGTTGTGGAAATTGTATGGCTTTCATGAGAAATTTTTTAAAGTTATTTCAGCCCAAGAAAGGCAATAAAGTCACTCAGAGAGTGATTAAGGAGAAAGAACAATAAAAGAAAAGGAATTAAGAAAAGAAAAGATAAAAGTTGAGATCAGATTACAATTTTTGAATATCAAACTGGATGATTGAAAAGCAAGAAGCTTGGTGTGATTTTTGCAAGCAAGAAGTTTGAGATAAGAAACTGTTAGCATAGAACCTATGATTAAATCTAATCCTTTGACATAACTGCCAATCTAGTACGTCTGTTAAGTGCCATGTATGATACTGAATTAAGAAAAGAAAAGATAAAAGTTGAGATCAGATTACAATTTTTGAATATCAAACTGGATGATTGAAAAACAAGAAGCTTGGTGTGATTTTTGCAAGCAAGAAGTTTGAGATAAGAAACTGTTAGCATAGAACCTATGATTAAATCTAATCCTTTGACATAACTGCCAATCTAGTAAGTCTGTTAAGTGCCATGTATGATACTCGCTTGGGTGATCACATATCTTTTGATCCATAACTGACTAGGCAGAAGATTTTCTCTCAGTAGATTGTCATTTCTTTCTGCAGTAGACTGGTTGGCAACCAAGGCTATAAAACCCAATCTGTCCTGCCATTTAGTCCATAGCTGCAGGGAAAAGTGAATTAATAACTTTTCCTTTGGATATTTATGCTTAAGTAAATACAGGCTCTCAAATTTCTCATTCTGAATTGATATCTCTCTGCTTCACAACGCACATCCTAGCACTGCATTTAAATTTGTAAAGTCTACGTAGCAAAAAAAGCGAGTGCCTCAGAATAATAATCATGAAAATATTTATAGAAAATGCTCAGGGAAATTACCTATTTGTGGTGAAAAGTGACAGAAGGTGAGATGCCAGGTCAGGACCAATAATACTGCAGATTCTTCTATGAATTTTAAATAAATAGCAGAAGCACTAGAGCAGATGTTGCAATAATATTTAAGGCATAGTCGAGCTGCCAAGTTGGGTCCTATCACATTACAGATTCTCCTTTGGAGCCTGTCTAGAACACTGAGATGAACAGCAGGGGTGCCTGATCATATATTCACAGACAGATGGTTAATTTGTATATATGAAAGATGAATTCAGACAGAAAAAAACTTCCTGGGGTTTAGCTTCCCTCTGTCTATTATACAAATATTTTCATGGCTTCTGCTCTAACAAACTTGTCACTGGTGCCCCCACCACAAGAATTTACTTGTGCAACCAGATTGGCAACAAGGTCCCACTCATTTACAGTCAAATCAACCAAATGCAGCCAACAATTCTACTGCATTAGCTTCTTTTCTCACACTTCCTGCCTGTAGAACTCCTTTCCATATGCTTTCTTTCCTGACAGCTACAACCTCCAAGAATTTAAATGCTATGTCAATACCCATCTTTTATCCACTTGACTCCAGTTCTTTCTACATCACCCTGTATATCTTGTTCTTTTCCTTTCTCTCTACCTTCACAACTGTCTTCACACCTGTGTTCCCACCCTTCTCTTTCCCTTTCTCTGACACCCCCTGTAACTGGTCCGTCTTTCTCTTCACTCTCCTCCTGTCTAAACTTTTACTCTTAAGTAGTTAACTGCACATCAGTGGCAGTATCACCTTGCTTGGGGTGAAACAATTAAAAAAAAAAGAAGTTACAAGGGATAGAGAGATGTGGAGGGTCATGATCGGAGTTACAGAGAGGGCAAAGCTGCGAGACTTGGTAGGAGTCAGGTACAGAGGTAAAGCAGAGATCTAGTAGAGAGGCGTGTCCTAAAGGCATACGGGGGGGAAAGCACATGGAGAAATCCACTACTTGCATAAAAGATTAAGAAATAGTGAAGTTCATGGTGTGAATGCCAGCTGAATCAGTGACAGAGTTTTTTAGCCACTTGGCATGATGGCGGTTAAGATCTTCGAACATAAATATGTTGGCAAAAGGGTGGGAAGAAGTAATCTTATCTATATTGTCAGAGATGCTGTCTAGCAAGGAGCAGTTGGGAGGGGAGGGGGAACGGTACAGAAAGAAAAGATAGCTAACCGATCTGAGAAGTGACAGACGGAGACACACATATGGGTGGTCAGAGGATTCGAGAGATGTCATCCTAGTGAGAGGGAGGTGTTCATTAACGTAAACCCTCAGCCCATGCATATGGACAGTGGAGTTCTTCCTTAAGATAGAGGGAAGATAGAGGAGAAGTCAAAGGAGGAAATTAAGGGGTTGAGATTAGTCTCACAGAGTGCTAGGATATCAGGGGACTTTTTGTGGAGGAAAGATTCAACACTACAGAAGTTGGTACAAATACCTCGGATGTTAGAAAAGGAAATGTTAAGAGGTTTAAATGATTTAACTTTGACTGGTTTAGGTTTTTTTAAGATATGGTTCATATTATATTTTTTGTTGTTAAGAAAAGACCTTGACTAGAGGAGGCATGCAGTCATTACCTGCGACATGCGCTGGAAGGGAAGTGGTGCAGGCTGCAGCAAAGTGTGGCCTCAGGGTTGCCCACTGAAAGCACTTGCAGGGACACTTATCCATGCACGACATAGCACTACAAGAACCCCGATATTATGCAACTGTTGATCAGAGTGGCTGCTCTTGATGCTATGCAAGAGTTAGGGCTCTTAAGTACCAGTCAGAAGCAGAAACAAGAAAACTGTCAACCTGGTACCCTCACGATGAAGAGACATTGCCACCAACCACACACATCGCAGGAAAATCATGGTAGCACCAATACTGAGGTCTGAGGAGAAAAAAGAGAAGGCTGAAAACGACTTCCTAAACACGGATCAAGGGATAGGTGTTTATGCCTGTTCAATAGAGGTGGGAGCAGTGTGAACCAGGCAATAGTAGGGTCTATCTACTCCAATTTAAAAAAAAAAGAAAGAAAAAATAAAAAATAAATAGGACAAAGAATTACTAAGTTTTAACTTAGTTTTAAAATCTAACAGCCACAGAAATTTAGTTAAAACTTAGTTAAAACTTAGTTTTAAAATTTAAAAATTTAAAATTTAAAAATTAAAACTTTAAATTTAAATTTAAATTAAATTTAAATTTTAATTTTAATTTTAAATTAAATTTAAATTTAAATTTAAATTTTAAAATTTAAAACTTAGTTTTAAAATCTAACAGCAACAGAAATTTCTAACAAGTTAAAGAAAAGAAAATCCAAACGTTCAATTAGGCATAACAGACATGAAAGAAAGGAAAATTAAAATTAATATATACATAAGGAAATGCAAAGATACATGAAAAATGGCTTACATTTAAAGAATTATTAATTTCACAACCCACAAATGATAACGGCTAGTAAGGTAAAAGTACTTTTGCAAGTTTCTGAATTTTTACTTGTTGGCAAAAACCATAAAAGACAGGCAGGGATGGGAGACTACTAACTAACTTGTATGTGACTCTTTACACTCTTTCTTTTTTGTTCCACACCACCCCACTGCCAAACTCTGCTTTGTCATCTATTTGCTCAGGACCATCAGATATGTTGTGCATTGCTTTCCCCTCTCTCTCTTATCTGTCTTAAGAGTATCATATTCTTCAAGCCCTCCTTTCTCATTACATCTCCACAAAACTTCAGCATTGTCAAGGATGACACAGTGACCCAAATATATATATATATATTATAATTTGGAGTTAGAATGAAAGCAGTGAAGATACATAACCTGAACCCATCATAAAAATTCAAAATGTAGAATAAGTAAATTGGATGTAGAATTATTATAGGAGAAACTGAATCTAGTATCAGCTGTGCTAGTTTCACGCAACACTGCAAATAACTGAAATATTAACCTAAAAAATAAAGCCATGTTCTATTATAATATTAGTTTACGACCTGAATTCTAATAATGTTTTCTAGAATATATAAATACTTCTATAATATATAAATATTTTTGCTAGATATACAAATAATTTTTGCTAGTATACATAAATATTTTTTCTAGAGTATATAAATATTTCTTCTAGAACATGTAAATATAGAAATACTTTATCTTTCTTATTTGCCAAGTCTTAAAAAGGTTCAGGACACCAAAAGATGTCAAGTGGTAAGGCGCCTGGCATTGATGAAATACCTTCAGAAGTCTATAAATACAGCAGACAAAAGCTAGCCAGGAAGCTTCTTGAGCTATTTGTAGTTATTTGGAAAGCAGAAAGTGTACCTGAGGACTTCAAAGATGCTTCTATCTGACATCTGTTTAAGAACAAAAGAAAAAGAACTATTTGTGACAACTGCATGGCATTTTCTTACTGTGCATAGTAGGCAAGAATTTTGCCCGCATTATGTACAACAGAATAATCACCTACCTTGTTAATAATATATATGTGTGAATTATGGACTAGTCGTGGAACAGTTGACATGATATTTTATCTCGGACAAGTCGCTGAGAAAGTTTGTGAAAAGAACCAAGTGCTATATGTAGTGCTTTTGTTTTGTGCTAGTTTCACGCAACACCACACATTACTACATAATTGAAACATTAATCTAAAAACTAAAATCATGTTCCAAAATAATATTAATTTAAGACCTGAATTCTAAATATTTTTCTAGAATATATAAATATTATTTGCTAGAATATCTAAATATTTTTCTAGAATATATATTTTTACTTCAATATATAAATATTTTTTGCAAATATATAAAAAATTTCTAGAATATAAAAATATTTTCTAGAATATATAAATATTTTTGTAGAATATATAAAAGTTTTATAGAATATAGAAATAGAATATATAGATTTTCTAAAATATATATTTTTCAAGCTCTAAATTGGCCAGCATAACACATTACTCAATAAATCCTGAGCCTGACATATAGGTAGCAGGACTTATAAAATATCCATATCCTTTTTATGAAGTACTAAAATGTAAATGGCATATGACAAAATTTGGGCTCAATTAGATTATTAGTTTACAAATCACAGTTATTTAAGTGAATCTACTGTTGCCGATTTTCAAAACAATGGAAAAATTTGAATTTTGTTGTGTTGATAAAGCATTGCTTTCTGATGGAAAAAATACTGTTCAAGCAAAGATATAGCTTCATAAATATTATTTGGACTATGCTCTATCAAAAAGAATGGTTGAGAGTTTGTATGCTGACTTTAAACATGGTCAGACAGACACAAATGATGCTGTCCAAAATTGGCAGTGGTCCCAAAAAACACCAAAAAAATCAACAAACTCATTTTGGTCAATCGTAAATTGAAGTTGTGCAAGATAGCAGAAGAGTTGAACATATCAGAAGGCAGTGTATTCACCATTTTGCCTGAACATTTGTCAATAGAAAAGCTGCATTCAAAGTGGGTGCTGCGTTTGCTCACAGTCAATTAAAAACAACAATGCGTCAATGATTCAGAACATTGGTTGCAATTGTTTTGACACAAGAAAGAGTTTTTGTATAAATATGTGACAATGGATGAAACATGGATTCACCACGTCACTCTGGAGTCAAACTGGCAGTCAGCTGATTGAACAGTAGCAGGTGAGAGCCATTCAAAGTGACCAAAGACACAAACATCAGCAGGCAAGATTTTGGCCTCCATATTTTGGGATGCACAAGGTATTTTGTTCATTGATTACCTTAAGAAAGGAAGGACTGTCAATAGTGAATATTATATGGCATAATTGGTGTGTTTGAAGGAAGAAATTGCCAGAAAATGGTCACAAATGAAAAAGGAAAAAGTGATTTTTCACCAAGACAATGCACTGTGTCACAAGTTGATTACAAGAATAGAATAACAACATAGATTTGAACTGCTTCTGCATCCACCCTAGATATTTAGAATTTGAACTGCTTTTGCATCCTCTGGATATGGTCCCCAGTGGCTACTGGCTGTTTGCCAATGAAAAAGTGATATTGGAAACTGAGGCATATTTTTTGTCCAAAGACAAATTGTTCTACAAAAAGAAAGAAGCGTTGGAATCAGTGTATCACCCTAGAAAAAGACTCTGTTGATGAATAAAGTAAAATTTTGCCTAAAAGTTGTTGTTTTATTGATTAGGCTCAGGATTTTATTGAGTGATCTGTTAGATTCCAAAAGCAAATTAATTTTTTGTCCCTTTCAATGAATTATTCCTTTATGAAAAGAGATGGCTTATTTTTAATTAGTAGGTGGGACAGGGTAATTCAACAATATTTGTTAGCCAGGGATGAAGAGTTTAATCCCTTGGAGGATTAGTATTAGTCTTCTTCATTATATTAATAGAAATCTGAAATTTCAAAGAGCATAGTTAACATACATATTGAAACATGGGTAATGGAAAAGATCTGACAAATGCTGAAAAACACTAAACAACAAAGTTATTGAGTAAGGAAATATCCATTTCAAAGATATCAAAGGTTTGCGGAGATTATCAAATGATTGCAAAAATAATACTTTCAGAATTGAGATCCATCAAGAAATCTCTCAGGCAACTTTATTTCAGTAAATAAATTATTATCAAATCTGACTCTGAATGCATGAAAACTAACTTTTGTGAAGTAATTTTCACTGGTGATGCTTGATTGACCTGATGTATGGCCAAAGGGGTGATTCTATCTGATGTGGCGGGTTCCTGTTTTTGAAAGAAGGCAGTGAAGAGATGCTAGAGTTTCATGATATGAGTAAGAATTTTTGACAAAGCCAATAAAAGACTAATGAAAATTGATGAAGACAGGAAGCTCAACAGTTTTCACTATTTTGTGATTTCATGGACAAGGCTTTTTTGAATGAGACAATTCCAAATTCCAAGCCACGCTGTTTCAAAGTGAAGTGTGTATTTATTCATTACAATGCTCCTTTCACAGCTTCTGCTCTGACGAGTTTATCTCCCTGGTGCCCTCTCTACATGAATTTACTTGAGCTACTAGATTGGCAATTAGGTCCTACCTTTTTATAGTCAAAACAGCCTAATGTAACCATCACCTCTACTCCATGTTTTTTTTCTCACACTTCCTGCCTGTGGAACTCCCTTCCATATACTTGCTTCCCTGAGAGTTACAAACTCCAGAATTTAAATGCAACATCAAATGTTATTTTTTTATCTCCTTGATTCTAATCTTTCTGTTATCCTTTCTCTGGTACCCCCTGTATCTTGTTCTTTTTCCTTCTTGCTCTACATTGATGTAATACCCTGCACAACAATATCAGCCATCTTTCTCTTACCCTTTCTTTAACACCCCCTGTATGTTGTTCCTTTTTCTTTTTGTTCTCATGTTATCCCCAATATACCAGTAGTAGTGTGGTGATACCGCCGACCGAGCAAAAGCGAGCAAACCGGATGTTGGCTCTATGCTGACCAGAAAGCGAATGAATAAAAATCATTTCCGCGCAAGTAGATTCGTGCAGATGTTCCGGTTGAAAAATAAAAATTAATCAAATATCAAATTACCATTTTTTAATTTACCAGCCAATGGGGAGCCCAGAACCAAATACAAGGATGAAATTCGAAACGACCAGCGTTTTGATCCAGAAGGAAAATATAAAAGGCCGCGACAAAAAAGACTAAACTATCACCCGGTTCTCACTCCACCCATGTCTATTGAACGGGTGAAGAAGCTCATCCCTTGTTTCCTGTTTAGGATGTGGTTTCTGGCTTTCTCTTTTCCAATCTTTTCACTCTTATGTAGCCCCCTGCACATCAGTGGCATTACTGCCTTGCTTGGGGTGATATGATTAAAAAAAAAAAAAGGCACCCAGACAGACAGGCACAGACAGAGGAGAAGAGTGTAATTAGTTTCTTCCTTGACCTAGGTTGAGCGGCTACTATGTTTGCCTCTTTCTTCCTCCCCTGTTCTCAAAGTACTAACTGACCTTTTCTAAGACATTCCACGCAAACCAACTTACTGACTCACTGACCATAGAAATGGCAACTTGAAAATGAACATTCTTTTCTTTCAGCTCTTCATTATTTTCCATGAACTCTTTTACCTCTGTTGGACCTTTATTTCAAGCATTACTTATTTTGTAAAACATTAATTGAAATGTATATATGTATAAATGTTATTCTATACTCTAATTGCCTTTCTTGAATTTATAATCATTTTTGAATTATAGTGAGCTATCTTCCCACAAGACCAAATTCCGTTAACATGCTACTGAATACTACTACCCCTCACTACAAATGAAATAAGAGAAGAGATACCTGCTATAGTAGTACTACCTTGCTTGGGGTAAAATGATTATAAAAAAAATAAAAAACTCTATACTTGGCCCGAGCTTCCTGAGTATAAAAAAATAAGATAATGGAATGACTGTTATCAAGTTTTGATCTGAAGTCATTTGGGAAGACATCTCAGTTGTGAAGATAAAATTATATTTATCATACTTTTATTCATGAATTGTTTTACAAATGAATTCTTTTAATTATATCCCAACCTTTACCCTCCTCATTTACTATATTTTTGTGAAAAGTTGTCTTCTGGTGTCGTCAAAATTTTACTAAAAGTTCTTTTTGATGTTTCTCTCTTGCCTTTTCAAATCAGTATTTATAATATATTCAAATATATATAGAGATAGAATTGTTGACTGATGTCAATTCAGTTGGGTTTCAATCCTGGCTAGAAACAATCAGATATCTAACCATATGATGAGTAGTGATACAGCAAAACAAGACTGCCTGTGGGTGACTATACATTTATATATATATATATATGTTGTAGCCATAAAAGTTACTGCATGAGTAATCATCAAAATAATTTTGGGAATAATAGTATATCAACACATGAACCTAAGAGGTATTTTTTAATATGGTTACACTTAGTCATAATTTCCATTCTTTCATTCAATAGTTTGTTTTTGTTTGGGAATAGCATAATCTATAACTTTTCTTCCTGGCACAGTCTACGTATTTTATCCCTGTTGTAAGGCTTGGCTGTTTTTAGTATACTCCATGTTATGTCTGGGTCTTTTCCATATTTTGATTTTAATTTTCACAAGTAGCTAGCCAATTTTGTACAATTTTTTAAGTTTTCTATTTTGAATGTAGACTTGTGATTGAACCACCTGGTCTTAAAGGTGTCTTTGGTGGATCCCAAATATATTTTATTTTGGCCATTTAAGTCATGTACTTTTGCCTTGTAAATGACTTCTTTTGTGTTGCAAAGTTCTTGAAGTAGACATTTATTTTTCTCCCTGCAGTTGTATTCTTGTTTTGTGCACTGCTATCTAAGTTTCTGGCATTTTGTTTTTTTATGAAACTATCTAAATTACTAGTACAACTATAACTTAGCTTTATTGTGTTTCTGTTGAAAATTTTGTTTAGTTCTGATTCTTTTGGAAAGTGTCTATTGATCAGTTTAAAAAATATTTGTCCTATTTTGGTCTTTACCTCTAAATTAAATGGTGGGTTGAACCAGATAATGTTTCATTTTCTATTATAATTTTTTGTTTGTCTATTTGTTTGAGAATTATATTGTAAAATGTTTTTATGGCCAGATTTTTTTAGTGCATCTTCATAGATATTTTTCTTTTCATCAAATATTGTTTTGTTTGACAAATTATTTAATAGTCTGTGTTCTATTCCTTTGTGAATGTGCCTAATTATACTTTTGGGATGGTTGGATTTTGTATTTATGTATGTTAACTTAGTGTTTGTTTTCATGTATGGCGAGACATTGGCAGTTTGTAAATTAAATTCCACATCTAAATATTGTACCACTTTTCTACTTGTTTCTACTATTATATCAAAATCTAGGTTTTTGAATAATTTGAAAAGCTCTTTCCTTATTTAATCATTTTCTCTTTTGTTGTCTGGTACTATCATTACTCCATCATCTCTATATAATCTGTGGTTGTCTATATGGATTATTTTGTTGATTTTATTTAAAATGAACATCTTCATCAATTCTGAAATTTCTGCTCCGTCATATGATCCTTGTGGTACATCAAACGTGCCATTGTTTGATTTTTTAATTCATGCCTTACCTTTGTCAAAAAGTATTGATTTGCAGCAATGTAGGATTATATCAATATGTTTTGATGGTATGTTTATATACCTTTTAGCAAAATTAAATGCTTCCATTAAGCCTTTTTCAGAAATTGATGGATAAAAGGTTTTCATGTCATATTTAATGAATGTGTATTTATTTTTGCATTCGATTTTTTGGAACCAAGAAATGCAATCACTTGTGTTCTTCCACTGGTTAGCTTGAGTGGCTGTTCTTAACAAGTCACAAATATTTTTAATATTTGATGGCTTATTTTACCCAGTTCTGTTTTTGTTGGATTAATAAGTCGGTATGATGGGTTGTTGGGAAAATCTTCTTTGTGGTTTTTGATTGTTAAGAAAGCTTGTCTGCCTGTTAAAATTTGTATTTTTTGGCTTAAATTTAATCTGTCTGTAATAATTTTAACTTCCTTGTTAATATTTCCAATATAGGAATCCGGGACTTTTTTATACGATTTTGTGATATCCTCATTTATCTTTTTTTCATATTCCCTTGGGTTTATTTGATATATATTGTTCAATTTGTCTCCTTTAATAAGGATATTTTGTCTCCTTTAATAAGGATATTTTCTGTCTTTTTTATTCTTTTTTATATATATATATATATATAGCTTATTTTAGTATGCCATTTAGCAAGTTAAATAAAACTAAGAGATAGGTAAAATGTATTATGTCAATCCTCCTTTGGTAGAGAGGATGCAAAATTCTGATTTTGCTTAGTTGGTTGCTTAGTTTTGGACATGGACAACTGCTATGAGTAGAAAATACAGTTATATAAGCCCATAAGTAATATTTCTTTGTCTTCTATGTGCCATGTCTCTTCAGGACATAGGCAATCATGGATTTCTATGTCTCTCTATCCCTGGTGGCTCTTAGCATACTTTCTCCTGTTATCTCACCCAAACCTCGCTCTGCAATCCACCTGCTCAAGCCCTTCAAATACATTATATGCTGCTTTCCCCATCTCTTTTTCTTTCTATCTGACCTGTGAGTATCAGATTATCCAAGCCTTCCTTCCTCATTACATGTCCTAAGAACTTTAGCTGTCTCTTTCTGATGCTCAGTATTAATTTCTTTTTTGTTTCTGTTGTGGATTCTTGTTTAGAAAACCACACAATATAAGAATAACACAAAACAGATATGAGAGGAAAAATGTAACTATACTGAACAAAAGATATACAACCTGTACATGGTTAGTAGATTCAGGAATACTTGTTAGTAGGAGTCAGATATATACAAAGAAGTAAGTCTGGGTAATAGTCTATATTCTTGCTGACCAACGAGTAGCAGTTCAACTGCTCTGACAAAGACCAACTCTAACAACAACAACTAAAGAACAGACAACTCAACTACCATTCTCTGTAGGCAGGATTATTTGTATACTTTGGAAGAATCCATAGAGTGCGTAAAAATGGGGTGATACCCCAACAGTTTCCATCCTTTCCTTTTCCATCATTTCCTTTTTCCATCATTGCTCACATGCTCAATCCATGACACTTGCAGCATCCTTCTGTAAACCACATTTCAGTTGCTTCAAGTTGTTCATTCATCTTTGATGATATTGTCCAGCATTCACTGCCATATTGAAGGACAGATATCACATAGTAATCCAGTACTCTCTTCTTTGTTTTTAGCAAACTTTTCCTGTCTCTTAATACTCTGCTCAGGTTCTGGAATGCGTTCTTGGCCATGCCGATTTGCCTTCGGATCTCAGCTTCACACTTCCCATCTTCTGTTAGAATACTTCCCAAGTACTTACATTTTTGTACTTGCTTGATTTTACCTATCCCCAACCAGTAATTGTCATTTTGGGTTCCTCTGTTTGCTGATGACCATATATGTAAATGTATTTCATTTTGGTACATGGCCTCACTACTGGAGGACCTGATGATCATTAAACTCACTGCAAGTGTTATCACTCTAAGGCTTGGTTGTATCACTTTACAACACTCAGCCATCATGTATATGTACATGTGAACCTAAAAGCAATCACATTGCATTTAATCTATTCAGAATAATTTTCTGAATCGGTGTATCTACATTATGAGACATTGATTGTTAATCTGCAGAATATTCTGGCTACATAGACGGCAGGTCAGACATGTTGCACCTGTTCTTCTCTTTGTCCCAATCTATAATTGATGACATTTCGAATTGCTTTATGTTTGGACTCGTTTATATTTGAAATCTTAAGAACTACTTTTTTCTTTTTTTTTTTTTTTGATGAACAGATATTAAGAAAAAGAATTTATAAACAAATAGACTAGCAGAGATTATTTGTATAAAATTTGTTTGTTGTTCTGGGTATGATGATAAACTACACCTGGTAGCAAAGGCGCTGTTCAGGATGTTTAGAGGAGCATAAAACCATCTATTAATTGGTGTTGTTTCCAGGTTCCCCATGACTGTGGGTGGTAGCAACTGTTAGGGTTCCAACAATGGGCAAATAGTTAACTTCCAAACTAGGGTGTTATGGTTTGCATTTCTTTGTGTGTAGTGGTAGTTGTAGCACAGCTCCCCATGTCCTTTGTAATAACAGAGTTTCCTCCCTCTTACCTCTCCAGTTATTCTTTATTTATACTTGTCTATCAATTTGCATATATTCTACACTGGGTCATTTAAGAGAAAAAGAAGAAGTTAATCTGGGTATGATTCTTTAGTTTTGAATGGCAACTTGTCTAAGAGAAGGAAATCTCTGATATAAAAAACTTTACACCTAGTCTGTGTAAAAATCTTTAACATTAATCTTCCTAGAGATTTATAAATATTATATATTTTATTTATAAAAAAAACCCCACAGGTATGCTACTTATAGTGGTGAGAAAGCAGGAAGAATGGAGTGTGCGATGGGTAAATAGTCAGCATTTTATATTTTTTATATATATTTTGTGATGGACAAATTGTTACCATTTTATGTGTAGGTATACACTGTGCAATGGGTAAATTGTCATCATTTTATATTTTATATTTATATATATATATATATATAGACATATATATATATATATAAATTAGAGAAAATTTACAAAATTCAAAGGTGTTGGATGTACATTTCAATATAGGATCTCTAATAGAGACTCTACATCACGTCAGCGACATTGTTTTTCCAAATGGCGAAGGCCCTGAGTTAGAGTGTAGAGGGGTTTTTGGTTAACAACGGTCACAAAGTGGAAAAAGACGGAGCTGGTAGTCACGGGGTTACAGGGTGTTGAAATGGTATGTTTAGGAAGGGGAGGAATAGGAATTCATTTTTTATAAAGATAGACAACTAAATGAGTTAAATTACTTTTTAAAGTTAAGATTTTGGGCTGTTTGAAGAGGTGTATTTAGGCGAGAAGGAATGGGTTTCAATATAAGATTTAAAAAATTATTTTAAAGTTTATTTGATTAAACCTTTTAGGTAGAAGCAAGTTAAATGCCAATTACAGGAAGTTATCAGTTTAAAAATTATTAGAGAAAAAATATTAGAGAAAAAATATTAGAGAAAAAATATATGTGTTAACCAAGGAAAAAGGGGTTTAGTAAAAGAATCCATATTTTCTAAAGATAGGCAATTAAAGGAGCTTGGGATAGGAAGGTAGGGGGGTTAAAATACTTTTTAAGGTTAACGTTAGGGTAAAATTAAGATTAAAACTTAAATTGAATCCTTTTAATTTATATTCTAACATCTAGTTAACGGGGATTTAAATTCTAAATTTAAGTATTCGAATAATTTGCCTTGTGGCGGCACTTACTGATGAATTCCCTCCTAAGATTCAGTAGCCAGTGTTGGTGGGGGTATTTTAATATTGAAATTTTTTCCAGTAAACATAGACAGCACCTATCACGAAAATTCCTCAGAATACAGGCTGAACCTATCATTTTCCAGCTAATTTCAGGATCCAGCCCTTCCTCTTTCATTTTCCAGAATACCTGCGAAAGAGCTGTCTGGTACCTCTGACCGGGGTTCGAGAAGGAGTACCTGTGGTTATACAGTCTTTGTTTGAAAGGACTGGCGGACATACCGATATAGGTCCGGAAGTCATTTTTTTTTGTTAGATGGAGAAATGCGGGCTTCATAAATCACCTGGGTGGATTTGTATTTTCCCTCCACCGGGCAGGCGTCTACAGAATTACAGTTGCATTCGTCTAGATTCAGCATTGCGCAAGTTCACCAGAATTCTCCTATTATGGGAATTAATAAGGCTGTCCATATTCAGGGTGCAAGAATAACTAATTTTAAGGGTGTACTTATTAAAAATCTTCCGTAGAGGGTTACTGTTATTAAAATGTTTGTCTATTAACTTGAGAAAATATTTACCAGTATTGATGTTAGTTAGTTTACAATAAGGGGGGTTAAACCAAATTATCTTTCTTTTTCTACAGTTTCCTTTATTTTTATTTTTGGATGATTTGGAGTCTATTGTAGGTTTATTATATGTTAAGAACAAGTTAACATATAATAAACACACACACACACACAGACAAAGTTCCATTTATAAATAAGTTTAGATTTAGATTGATAGATTTAGATATATATATATATATAACATGCACATTGTTTTTGGTTTAATTGACAACATATTATAATAGAGTCAGTTGAGCACGATTTGTGAGAAAAAGAGCAGCATGATACAATATGGTCCAAAAGAAATTTGGAAACCGCATGCTGTACTGCTTGGCATTGGAAACTCTAATACAAACATTATAGAGTGTTTGGGTGTCTATCTGAGGACAGTGTTGAAGATTTGGAAAGAGTTGGATGAGTTTAATGGTTATTACAAAGATTTTTTGGAGTGATCATTAGTGATGGCAACATGTATTCTATTCATCTTCCAGCAGACTTAACACAGAGGCCTACATCAAGTGTTTTGAAGAGGTAGAGCTGCTCTAGGACAAGAGGGTGGCTACTGGAAGATCCTATATCTGACAACAGGAATCTGCACCATGTCACACAAGCAGGAGAACCCAGTCATGGCTATCAGAGAATTTATGTCGCCATGTCACCTCTTACATCTGGCTACCTAACTGCCCAGACTCCAACCCTCTTGATTGTTATGCTCAAGGCACAGTTGAGCAAGAGACCAACAAAACTCTTTGTAAAACCAAAGATGAACTGAAAATCAGTATTATGGTAGCATTCACCAATTTAAACAATGAGACTGTCCAGAAGAGTTGCAGGAGATTCCAAAGTCGTCTGGAGGCTATAATTGAAGCCAATGGTGATTTTATTGAATAAATTTACTCCTAAGTATTTCAAGATATTTTTGTGTAATTTTGGTAAATATACAGTTAAATTGAGATCAATGTTATTTTCATTTATGTGTAATTAACTGACAATTTATCCATTGCAACCTGTGTATGCTATGTTGTTATACACTGTAACTTATTTAATAATATAAAATATATATATAAAATAAATATATGTATTCTGTATGGTAATAATCTTCTCGATGTGCTAGGGATACAGTTTAAAATACCTTATTATACTGAATTTTTCCTGTTGAACAATAATGAAAATGACTTTAGAAGCATTTTGAGGACCCTAGATGACACACCAGGATTTGTTATTGGAGGCCACAACCTGAACAACATAAGATACGCGGACGATACAGTACTGATTGCGGACACGGAAAGGAAACTGCAAGATCTCATACAGAAAGTAGCAGTGGAGAGTGACAAGAAGGGACTACAAATAAACTTTAAGAAAACTGAGTGCATGGTCATCAGCTAAAGATACAACCCAAAATGCCAAATACAGGTGGGGGATAACAGAATCAAACAAGTCCAAGAATTTAAGTACCGAGAAAGTGTTCTAACAGGAGATGGAAAGTGTGACACGGAGATCCAAAGGCAAATTGGCATGGCAAAGGACGCGTTCCAGAAGATGAGCAAAATACTAACACACAGGAAGATCTCAATAGAAACGAAGAAAAGAGTGCTAGACTGCTACGTGATGTCAGTTCTTCAATACGGCTGTGAATGCTGGACAATATCATCGAAAATGAGGACAAAACTAGAAGCAGCCAAAATGTGGTTCTACAGAAGGATGCTACGGATATCGTGGACCGAGCATACAAGCAACGACGAAGTGTTAGAAAGAATGGCAACAAAAAGGAAATTGATGCTGAGCATCAGGAAGAGACAACTGAAGTTCCTGGGACATGCAATGAGGAAGGAGAGCCTGGAGAACCTGATACTGACTGGACAGATAGAAGGAAGGAGAGACAGAGGAAGGCAGCGGATAACATATTTGCAGGGTCTGATCAGGTGGATGACGGAACGGGGGTTGCCAGGAGCAACAGGAGCAAACATACTAAGAGCCACAAGGGATAGGGAGACGTGGAGATCCATGATCGCCTACGTCCTGAAGGGACAGGGCACATAGAAGAAGAAGAATGTCCCATTCTTCTGTATTATAAATCACAAGAAACATTTAAATCAGTTATTGGAAATTATGTATATTTTATATCCTGTAATATACTATAATATATAATTTAACATTATAGGAAAAAAAATTGTAACCATACTTTTGGTATCAGTACTGATAACATCTCAGATATTTTACTAGCAAATGCTTAAGTGTAAGTAAAAAAAAAACAAATCAAACCTTCCATTAGAAAATATATATATATTTTTTTTTAATCATTTCACCCCGAGCAAGGCGGAAACGCCACTGATGTACAGGGGGTTACATAAATGTAAAAAGATTAATTAGAAAAGAGTGAGGAGTACAAGCTAGTTAGAAAGGATCAATAGAAAGCTGAGAAAGAAGGTGCGATGACAGATACATAGGAGGAGAGAAAGGGAAGGTTATACAGGGGAGGGGAGAGAGCTAGAGGCCAGTGGTTAGTAGATGAGTATTAACTTTGCATTTAAATTTCTGGAGGTTGTAGCCATCAGGAAAGCAAGAATACGGGAGTGAGTTCCACAGGCGGGAAGTGCGAGAGAGGAAGCTGCAGGAGTAGAATTGTCATCTGCATTTGGCTAACCTGACTGTGAATGGGTGGGACCCAGTTGCCAGTCTGGTTGCACGGGTAAACATCTGTTGAGGAGGCATCAGTGACTTAAGCTCGTCCGAGCAGAAGCCATGAAAATATTTATAGAAGAGACAGAGGGAAGCCACATTTCGACGATGGGAAAGTGGCTGCAGTCGAGTCGCCAGATCAGTACCTGTCACATTACAGACTCTCCTTTGGAGCTTGTCAAGAACACTGAGGAGAACGGCAGGGGCACCTGACCATAAATGGCAGCAGTACTCCATGCACGGACGGATGGTTTTGTACTGTTTTCATTTATTCTTAATTTCAAAATGTGTTTTTTATTCTTAGTTTCAAAATGTCTTCTTTTCTTCTTCATTTTAACCTATGTTTTTTTATTCTTTATTTCAACATGTATTCTTTTATTAGTTTCAAGGAGTGTTCCTTTAGTCTTAGTTTCAAAATTTTATCTTTTATTTTTAATTTCAAGATGTATTCTTTTATTCTTAGTTTCAAGCTATGGTATTTTTTTAGTTTCAATACATATTTATTTATTCTTAGTTTCAAGCTGTGTTTTATTTTAGTTTCAAGATGCATTCTTTTATTCTTAATTTGAAATTGTGTTTTATTCTTACTTTCAAGAATTATTATTTTCTTAGTTTCATCTTATGTTCTTTTATTCTTAGTTTCAAGCTGAGTTCTTTTATTCATAGTTTTAAGATGCATTCTTTTATTCTTAGTTTCAAGCTATGTTTTAATTTAATTCCAAGATATATTCTTTTGTTCTTAGTTTCAAGCTTTGTGTTATTCGTGGTTTCAAGAATTATTCTTTTCCTTATTTCATGATGTGTTCTTTTATTCTTAGTTTCAAAATGTTTGTTTTTTAATCATTTCATCCCAAGCAAGGCCGGAATGTTACTAGTATACTAGGTGTTACAGTGAGAGAAAAGATTGAGTATAGCAATGTTTGATGAAAGGGCAAGGAAAGTTCAAGGAAAGACAAAATTCAAAGAAAGACAGAATTCAAGAAGATGGAAGATGGTGATTGATATTGCATTTAAATTTTTGAAAAAAAATTATCAGGGATGCAAATAAATGGAAGGGAGTGCCACAGGTAGATGTTCTAGAAAAGAAACTGTTGAAGTAGAAATGGTGATTGCATTTCGCTATCATAACATTAGCATGGAACAGGCTTGCCTCCCAGAGAGTAAATCACTACGCCTGCTTGGCCTGAAACTCTCAGTGGACCTCAAGTGAAATGACTACGTTGAATCCATTACTAAATCCGCAGCTATGAAAGTCGGCTCTCTGTGCAGGGCCCGGAAATTCTTTCCGCCTGAATTTATCCTGCAATTATATAAATCCACCATCCGCCTGTGTATTGAGTACTGCTGCCACATCTGGTGCCCCTTCTATTCTCCTCGGGGTTCTTGACAAAATACAGCGAAGAATCTGTAATGTGATTGATACCGACTTGACTGACCGCCTGCAGTATCTCTCTCACCGGCGTGACGTGGCTTCCCTGTGCCTCTTCTATAAATACTTTCATGGCTTCTGCTCTGACGAACTTAAATCACTGGTGCCCCCCAGATGTGAATTTGCACAAGATACTAGATTGACAACTAGGTCCAACCCTTTTACAGTGAAACCGATGAAATGTAACCGCAATTTCTACTCCAACAGCTTCTTTCCTCGCACTTCCCGCCTGTGGAATTCCCTACCGCATGCTTGCTTCCCCGATGGCTACAACCTCCAGGAGTTTAAATGTAAGGTCAATAGACACCTCCTAACACACTAATTCAAACCCACTCTCTCCAACTCTCTCCCTATGTACATCCTAAGTTGTCTATCACCCTCCTTCTGACATTTCCTATACCCAATCCCTCTATGTAACCCCCTGCGCTATAGTGGCAGTGGAATGCCTTGCTTGGGGTGACACGATTAAAAAAAAAATAAAAACAGTACATGGGTGAGACGTAGTATTGTTTAAGTTCATGCAGTTGGGGCACGAGGGGAAAAACTCATCAAAGCAGTTGCTATGAAAATTATGTATATCGATTATATACTTGGTATCTGTACTTATAACATCTCAATTAATTTACAAGCTGCTGCCTAAGTGTAAGTAAAAATAAAACAAATCAAACCTCTTCTCTTCCATTAGAAAATATTTCAAGATGCATTCTTTTGTTCTTAGTTTCAAGATGTATTCTTTCATTTGTAGATTTACAATGTATTTTTTTATTCATAGAGTTAAAATGTATTCTTTTATTCTTAGTTTCAAGATGTATTCTTTTATTTTCTTTGTTTGCATAGCACACAGAGACCATAAAATAGCATTTATCTTTTGACGAACATGTGTGCCGTTTCAGTTGAAATAAAAATAAAATCCAAATTCTTTCATTCAGTATTTTAATTTCTGCAAATCTCTGTGTGTGGGAAGAGATGAATGTATTCACGTGTATTTGAATGGCATTTATAAACTCTAAATACATGCAAAAATATAAATGGTTTCTCATTTTTATCTATGAAGGGGAATCAATAAGTCTTTACCTATTAGCTGAATTTTCATTTGAAATTTTCATTGCATAGTTTTCAATTTATGTGATTAATATTCACCACAGAATTAAGTGCTTTAACAAAGAGTGATTATGTTGAAAAGTAAACATTTATTATGATAAATAAAGGCTATGAACATATTGATGTATGTGAGTTTCTCACTAACTTGTGCATATAGATGTTTTTCCATCTTTATATATTTGTATATATTTATAACTTAACAACTGTTTATGTGAATTTAAAAAGAAAGGATTTAAATGATTGTCTTTTTCCAATCTCTTCTAATTCTGCTTCAAAATATAGGGAACCATGGCTCTCCACAATTTCCTTTCTTTTGCAGCTATTAGTAAATTTATCTATTTGCTATCTTCCCTAATCCCCGTTTCACCAACTATTTATACAATCTCATTCTTCTTCTATGATCTGTGTCCTTTCAGAATATGAGGGACTATGGCTCTCCACAATTTCTTTTCCTTTGCAGCTCTTAGTAAAGTTTATATATTTGCTGTCTCTCCTAATCTCTGTTCTGCTAATAATTTACACAAGCTCATCCTTTTTCTTCTACGTTCTGTACCTATTTAAGATATAGGAGACCATTACTCTCCACAATTTCTTTTTCTTTGAAGTTCTTAGTAAAGTTTACTTATGTGCTATCTCTCCTAATCCCTGTTCTAATAACCATTTACACAAGCTCATTCTTCTTCTTCTTCTTCTTCTTCTTCTTCTTCTTCTTCTTCTTCTTCTTCTATGTTCTGTGTCCTTTAAGGATGTGGGTGATCATGGCTCTCTATTGTTTCTGTTGCAACTCATAGTAATGTTATTTGCAGCTCAGACCATACATCATATTTGTTCTCAGAATCCATTTTCTTCCAGTCAAACACTTTTGGCTTAAGAAATAACTATTTGGTCAGATCATTACCCATGAAATAAAACCATGAGCCAATTATAACTTTATTCTGTTGCAACCTTCTGCTGTAGATGAGCAAGGCAGAGATGAAGCAAGGAGAGGGGAAAAAAAATAACAGTGCCTTCATTTTTGTGTGTCGTGGTGAGCAGTCTCCTGTCATTCTCTATGCCATTCTCTGGGCCTCTCTGTTTTTGGCACTAGTGACCACACTCTGAAAGAGTACAGCAATTTTTGTATTGTCACTTTATCTAAAAAAGTAACTTACCAAGAATCCAAGTGACCCTCTTTGTCAGAATCATTTGACATGGTTATTGTGAAGTCAACTTTACTTAGTTGATAATCATCAAAACAATAACCGTATGAAACAATTTCAGTAACATCTTTCAGATGTTTCCATTTGACAAGATATTAGCTGATGCTGATATCACTACAAACTCTTATAGCTAGATGATCAAATCTAAGCCCTTAAACTTATCCTCTGTCTATTCTATCATCACTTGACATGGTTTTTATACTTGTAGTAGTAATATTGGTTGCATTATGGTGTAATAGATATTGACTCAAAATGAGAAATCAGATAGAATTCCAGTTGAATTCGTTGCATTCACTTCTGCATAAATACCTTTCAGATATGGGTTGAATAGCAGGACAGATTGGGTTCTATAGCCTTGGTTGGCAACCGGTCTACTGCAGAAAGAAATTACATCCTACTGCAGGAAAATCTTCTGCCTAGTCAGTCCAGTCATGGATCAAAGAGGCACAAACACCCAAGTGCGTATCACATAAGACATTAAACTGACTGATCTGGATAAAAGAATTGAATAGTAGAACAGATTGGATCCTATAGCCTTGGTTGGCAACCAGTCGACTGCAGAAAAATCTTTTGCCTAGTCAATTATGGATTGAAAGAGACATGATCGCCAAATCATGTATTGTTATGTTGCCAAGTATAAATGAATAACTCAACAACAGAATCAGAATATAAGTTGTATTCTGCGGAAAGACGGTTAGTATGTACAGAAGTGATTAGTAATATTTACAATAGAAAGATACAAGAGTCCAATCCATCGTAAGACGTGTGTATACATGATTACTTCCGGTACGCCACCGGAAGTGTGACTAACTCTTCACTGACTCGCACTGACTCTTCAGTAACTCATTAGAGACTCTCAAGTGACTCTCTATGACTCCCCTGTAGAGAATCCACCATTGCTATATATAGCAATTGGAACAGTCCATTTGTAGCCAAAACATGTATCACATATGGTACTTAACTGACTGATCTGGATAAAAGAATTGAATAACAGGACAGATTGCGTTCTATAGCCTTGGTTGGCAACCAATCTACTTCAGGAACTAAGAAATGGCAAAATACTGTGAGAAAATTTTTGCCTAGTCAGTTATGGATGAAAAGAGACATGATCGCCCAGGCGTGTATCATGTATAGCATTTAACTGACTGATCTGGATAAAAGAATTGAATAACAGGACAGATTGCGTTCTATAGCCTTGGTTGGAAATAGTCGACCACAAAAAGAAATGGCATTCTGCTGCAGAAAAATCTTCTGCCTAATTAGTCATGGATTAAAAGAGACACGATGAATCAAGTGTGCATCACATTTTGATGGCACTTAATTGACTTAGTGAGTAGTAATTGTATTAAAGTTTTTTTTATTTTATATTTGTTTTAAAGCATTGTCAACCTTTATTTATTTTTGGCTAGTATTTCTCTCATCTTATTAACCATTGGTTTTTATCACAACTATTCAAAGTGTCAGTTTATTTTTAAAAAAAAGAAAATATACACTCCTGATCAAAAATTTAAGACCACTTAAAAATTTAAGACCACTTAAAAATCTTTAAAAAGAAATTTTTTTTTTACAGATAGATTTTAAACTCCTACCACTTAAGGTTACCAATACTACAATCTAAAAGGTTATGGAAACAAAAAGCTACATTCCAAACATTTTATTTAGAAATTTACATTTTTATAAAGATTTACGCATGATTAAAATTATAAGACCAGGGGTATAAATTGTTAGATCTATGGTAATTCCAATGTTTTTAGTTCAGTTAGAGATTAGCAATCACTGCATAAAGGTGTTACCATACCTAAAGCAAACTTATCAAAGTTGAGCATTCTCGAATTCTAGAATTCCATAAGCAAGGTTTGTCACAGTGGGCGATCGCAGCTAAGGTAAATCGCAGTAAAACTGTGATTTGCAACTTTCTAAAGAACAGTGAGAATTATGGAAAAGCAAAATCCTCTGGTAGGCCCCCCAAAGTTTCTCCTACATTGAGTAAGAGAATAAGATGGGTTGTTATGAAAGAGGCGGGACTTTCTTCTAGTCAAATTAAGGCAGTCACAGATGCTGATTGCAGTCCCGTAAACCATCAGACAACACTTATGACAAAAAGGCATGGTAAATAAAAAGCATAAACAAATTCCTCAGCTGCTTCCACGTCACAAGGTGGACTACTTAAAGTTTGGTTGTGAATACCAAACATGGGACGTTGAGAAGTGGAAGAAAGTCCTGTTTTCTGATGAGAAAAAATTCAATCTAGATGGTCCTGATGGCTTCCAACGATATTGGCATAACAAAAACATGCCTCCTGAAATTTTCTCCACACGTCATAGTGGTAGAGAGTCCCTAATGATATTGGGTGCGTTTTCTTACAGAGGGATGATGAAGCTCCAGGTGGTGCAGGGTTGTCAAACAGCGGCTGGTTATGTTAGCATGCTACAAAAAGTATCATTGATGATGGAGGACCATCGTTTATGTGTGGATTGATGGTTATTCCAACAGAATAATGCTGCAATCCATGCTGCAAGATGGACCTTGACCTTTCTACAAGAAAATGGGGTCCATCTCTTGGGACATTCTGCATGCTCACCAGACTTGAACCCAATTGAAAATGTTTGAGGATGGATGACAAGAGATGTTTATCGAAATGGCAAACAATATTCAACAAAAAATGAACTTCGTGAGGCCATCTTCAGAAGCTGGAGCAACATCCCCTGCACCTTAATGGAAACGCTTATTTCTAGCATGCCCGACAGAATTTTTGAAGTCATCAAAAGCAGTGGAGGTAGAACTCATTATTAAATTTAATTGTTGAATGTTTTCATACACTTTTTGTACAATTTCGTAGAATTTTTGTCTCTGGTCTTATAATTTTGATCATGTGTAAATCGCCTCATTTTATAAAAATGTAAATTTCTAAATAAAATGTTTGGAATATAGTTTTTGTTTCCATAAACTTTTAGATTGTAGTATTGGTAACCTTAAGTGGGAAGAGTTTAAAATCTATCTGTAAAAATATATTTCTTTTTAAAGATTTTTTAGTGGTCTTAGGGTATAGTTTCAAAGAGGACAGAGGAAATTAGATGTTAGGGTATTATCTTACTTTATGGTCAAATTCCCTAAATTCTGGTGTAACATCTCATATTTTAATTGATATCAATTTCCAAGCCAGTGCCTGTTACATTCTGTACATATGTAGCAGATAAATGAATTAAAATCAACCTTCTTCACTTTTACAAAAATTCAAGATGATGTGTGAAATCCTGGGTTTTCACAAATATAAAAATTAAAAAAGGATTGACCATGTGCTTAAAGAAAAAGTGGGACCCAGATTTCGCAAGTAGGTGTTAAAATGATTTTTAACCAATGGGAGTGACTTGCACAACTTGAGGACTTAGAGATCCAGTGCTAAATTCAATAAGACTATATAAATGACCTTGGCTTCAGTCAAGAGTCAGAGATGGGAGCAGCGAAAGAGAGACACACATCTAAAATGTAGCTTCAAACTTCAAGAGACCAAGACATTGCCCTCTTTCTCTTTCTCCTAATCTCTTTCAACAATTACAACTAGAATCTTTTCACTTTTCCTCTTTGTTGATTTTTTTTTTTCAATTGGAGTAGATAGACTGAACTATCACCCAGTTCACACTCTACCCATGTTTATTGAACAGGTGTAGAGGCTCATCCCTTGTTCCCTGTTTAGGATGTGGTTTCCGGCTTTCTCTTTTCCAATCTTTTCACTTTTCCTTTTTGTTTATTTGTTTTTTTCAATTGGAGTAGATAGACTGAACTATCGCCCGGTTCACACTCCACCCACGTCTATTGAACAGGTGTAGAGGCTCATCCCTTGTTCCCTGTTTAGGATGTGGTTTCCAGTTTTCTCTTTTCCAATCTTTTCATTCCAATGTAGCCCCCCTGCACATCAGTGGCTGTACCGCCTTGCTCAGGGTGATATGATTAAAAAAAAAAATATATCACTACGGCTAAGGGTGCCATCTGTATGGTGCACCCATGACCCTATTTCTATTGTCTGCATCAGGGTATTCCTTGGAAAACTGAAAGTCTGAAATAGTATTTGATGATGTGTAACAAATGTAGCCCCCTGCACACCAGTGGCCTTACCGCCTTGCCTGGGGTGATATGAAAAAAAGAACATTTTGTACAAACTCTACGCTTAACCTCTACAACTTATATTATTCCCCCTCTTAATAAATTTCTATTTTAACATTCAAAATGTATAATTTATTCTTCTTACGCTTCACTAGTGACTCCCGACTTATAAAGAAGAAGCACCCCTACGGCTACACATATGTATGCTAGTCTGTATTTTCATAAGACTGAAAGATTGGGTTTCATGTCACCTTTGGCTTTTATTGCCCACAGCCAAAACACTAGTCAATGGAATAAAAGTAGTATATGCCATAACACAAATCATCAACATTTGACAAAGCATATAATCCATTGAATAACTGAAGTTTAACAAATTTAAAAGTAAGCAGATTTTTGTAAAAAAAAGTAATCAATATTAGAAAACAAAGCAACAATAATAGATAATAATTAATATACTTACCTGAAAAGTTAAGTGTTTTGAACTTTTCTTCATCTGTTAGCTACTAGCAGTATAGCCTGGTGTTGTTCGAGTGTAATGAAAGCTTTAAAACTAATCCATGTTCCTGGAGCTCAGACACTTTGGACGTTGGCACGAAAGACTAAAAAGCAATAGTTGTTTCCAGTTAAAGCGAAACCGTAGACTGAAAGAAAAATGAATGGATGTAAGTCAAATTTTGATTTCCTGGTATCGATATCAAATAAGTTTTTTTCGTCATAAACTGAAATTTGTAGGCTAAATAAGTCCTCTGAGTAAATGGTAGGCTGAGACTAAGAACTATAATTATACCTACTTAGAGCCAAACCCAAAGCAAAAACTATAATAAAAAGGCTGAAAAAATGCAGACATACAGGCAGATAAACAGACACACACAAACATCTTCCCTTTTATATATATATATTATTGATTTTCTGCACTATTTTAAGAACTGCAACCTTGAAACTTCTGAATATCGTTTCTGATGTCTTTGTCTATGAGTGTATCAAATTTGATTAAAATTGGGCTACTCCTTCTATAACCGGATTTTTCCAATTATCGATTTTTGATATTTATCGGGGGTACCTTGACACAAAACCTAGCTAAGAACACTTGCAGATGTTTATAGTACAACTGTGTAAATTTTCCAGAAAATCGGTTCAGCCATTTCGAAGTCTATAGTTAATGGACACACACATACACACAGACAAAGTTCAATTTATAAATAAGTTTAGATAGACAGAGAAAGGAAGCCGCAAAAGCTCCTACGGAAGGCAATGAAGGAAAGCAAGAAGAAATAACCAAGTATAAACTACAAGAAGACATAATACATAGTTACAAGCAAAAGGATGAGCCCAGAATGTGAATCAGGGAAAAGCAAATCAAACAAATACAAAAAATTAAATATCTTGGAAAAGTTCTAACGCAAGATTGAAAGTGTGACACTGAGATTCGAAGATGCATTAGGTTGGCCTAAGATGCCTTCCAGAAACTAAGCAGAGAATTAAGAGATAGAAAAATTCATTAGCACCCAAAGAAAAGAGTACCAGACCTTTATGTGATGTGGTTCTACAGAAAGATGCTGAGGATATCATGAATCAAACATGTCAGCAACAACAAGGTTTTGGCTAAAATGGAACAATAAGGAAACTTATACTTAGCATCAGAAAGAGGCAGTTTGATTTCTGAGGCATGTAATGAGGAAGGGGGGCTTAGAAAATCTGATACTCACAGGACAAATTGAGGAAAGGAGGACCGAAGAAAGCAGGGTATAACATAATTATAGGCTTGAGTGAATGAATTGCAGGAAAGAAATTGGGGGAGATAATTAATATGGAATTAACAATTTTCTTTTGATTTAAAAATTTTAATAACTAAAATTAATTAAATAATTAAAGTTGTTAATTCCATCATTTCAACGTCTTATATACCATAACAATCCAAACAATATACTTCACATGAAAAATATTTTCATCGAGAATGCAAATAACATAATTAAATATCTAATATTTTTCTTTGGCTTAATGAATATTTATGAGAGTCGTATAATTTTCTAGTAACCAACAACATTTTGTTTTTGTTTATAGATTTTTATTTCAAATAAATTCATTTTTTTGCTTTGACAAAGTCTGTCAGTGGATGAAATGCATCAGTTTTCTTTTAGTCTCTTTCTTTTAGTCATATTTTTCATCTATACAGATTATATCTAGGAATATTATATTCATATATATATATATATATATATATATATTATACACACACACACACACACACACACATATATATATGTATATATATTGTCATCTGCAGACAGATCTGTTTCGCTGTATCACAGCTCATCAGTACGGTTAGACTCCGATTGCTTTTTTACCCAGGATTGAAACCCGACCGAAATGGCGTCAGTTGGCGACTCTACCCCTGGGCTATGGGCGTTCGGTGGAAGTAGGCAGACTTTTTAGCACATATCATTATACGCACCCAATAGCTATAGATATATATTAATGCAGGTTTCATTAAATAATATAGACAAGTTTTGTCTGTTTATTTTATGCAGGATCCTTTCATATAGTCTGATGAGCTTGAGAGTACTATCGTTAAAAGACAATAAGAAATCACAGTAATTGTTGATTTTTGTATCTGGTCTGAGCTTTCAGCTTACAAAAGTTATTATCAATCTTTTAATGATAGTACTATCAAGCTCATCAGACGATATGAAAGGATCCTGCATAAAATAAACAGACAAAACTTGTCTATATTATTTAATGAAACCTGCATTAGTGAAAGAATGCTGCCAAAATACACACAATATATACATATATTAGTCATCCACATACAAGCCCGTTTTGCTGTATCACAGCTCATCAGTGTAGCTAGACATATCCACTTGCTTCTGGCCGGGATCGAAACTCGATATATATATGAACGTGAATAGCTGGATACAATTAGGCATTTTAAAAAGAAAAAATAAAAGCTACTAGTTTTGCTCCCATTCTTCAGGCCTCATTAGGAAATAAAAGAAATTAGAATAAAATAGATTTATGAATTATTGAGGAAAAATATTTAAATATGATAAGGAAAAAAGGTACTAGAGACTAATGATATCAAGCCTCAGCAAACATTCATGCTGTTTACAGAGAGAAGGTTTGCAAGACTTAATATACAAAGCCTCCAGCACCTTTAAATGAAATGATGAGTGTGACTGGGGCACAACCATGAACCAGTCAACACTGTACTTAGCAGCACAGTTCAGTGTGCCACATTTATAACCAACTCCTATATCCACTATACCAATGTCCAGAAAGACATTAATGGTGTGTTTTTTGAGCCGTTTATAGTCAGTGTCTATATCTTTTTGATATTTGGTTAAGATAGTGGATTCATACCTCTTTATAATTTAGTATTTCATTTCTGAGATTATTAATTATCAATATCCTTGTATTTAAAAAGTACTTGATCGAAACGTGTCTATAACATCTGTGTGCAGACAGTTTGCTGAAAGACAATTCACCAACGTATAATTCACAGATAGGACAATTGGTTAACACTTTAAGTCATTCCAAGTTCAAGCTCTCATTGAGTGTTTTTTTTTTAATTATTGGTAAACTGTTCCGGTGTTGGTGGATGCAAGCATTCCAAAGGCATTCTGTTAATCGCATCATTGATTGTTGTCAGTCCTGCGATGAAGTTTTAATTTTTTCTCCTTCAGTAACTTTTAGATTCCCTCGTTTTGTCAACAATATAGACCTATCTCTCAAATAAAGGTTTTCTGCCTTCTCATTCTGTCTTAACAAGCTCCATGATGAGGGCTGAAGGGATTAGAAAGAATGAACTAAAAGAAAAAAACTGGATGAGAGCTTGAACTCAAAAAGAGCTTTGACCAATTGTCCTGTCTATGAATTGTCTGTTGGCAAACTGTCTGTTGATGAATTTTTCTTTCAGTGAATTGTCCAGCTTCCTTAACATCCATATCAAACAAGATAAGAACAATAGTTTGAAATAATACAAGGATATTAACAATTACTCATCTCAGAAATGAAATACTGAATTAAGGAAAATGAATAAAATAGTAGTTTAGAATTTGCCAACATTCAGTGTATTGCCATAAGCCTTAACAAGTGGAAAAATTAGAAGCAACTGTGTTAAATAGGTTAAAAATATAGAAATTATATTTTTTATAAAATACAATATAGACGATTTTTTATCTATCAATTATGAATGAGGTGCTCATCATGGCTATCAGGTTTCCATTCGAATTTATGGATATTTCACCTATTCAAGTTGTTACCATAAAACACTGCCAGAAATCAATTTTCTGCTTCGATGGTGAAATTTGGTAGGCAAAGCAGAAAAACCTTTGAGAAATATGATATTACGGTAGGAGCATTTGACAGGTTTCAGATAGGCATTCTGGTGTGGTTGCTACTTTTGGAGAATATTGGTAGAATTGTTGATCTAAGCTAAACTTATTTATAAATGGAACTTTTTCTCTGTGTGTGTGTGTGTGTGTGTGTGTGTCCGTTACCTATAGACTCCAAAACAGCTGAACTGATTTTCTTGAAAATTTACACAGTTGTACTATAAGCGTCTGCGAGTGTTCTTAGCTAGGTTTTGTGTCGAGGTGCCCCCGCTAAATATCGAAAATCAATAATCGAAAAATCGGGTTATAGAAGCAGTGGTCCGATTTTAATCAAATTTGATACACTCATAGACAAAGACATAAGAAATGATATTCAGAAGTTTCATGGTTGCAGTTCTTACAATAGTGCAGAAAATTAATAATATATATATATATAAAAGGCAAGATGTTTGTGTGTGTGTCTGTTTATCTGCCTGTATATCTGCATTTTTTCAACCCTTTTATTTTAGTTTTTGCTTCGATTTGGCTCTAAGTAGGTATAATTGTAGTTCTTAGTCTCAGCCATGATACCATTTGCTCAGAGGACTTATTTAGCCTTCAAAATTCAGTTTACGACAAAAAAACTTATTTGATATCGATACCAGAAAATCCAAATTTGACTTACATCCATTCATTTTCTTTCAGTCTACGGTTTTGCTTTAACTGGAAATGACAATTGCTTTTTAGTCTTTCGTGCCAATGTCCAAAGAGTCTGAGCTCCAGGACCATGAATTAGTTTTAAAGCTTTCATTACACCTGAACAACGCCGGGCTATACTGCAAGTTATAAAATAAAGGCCTGTACTGAAATGACAGATTGATGATTACAGAAAGCCTCCCTGTGCCTTTTCAAAAAATACTTTCATGCTAATTGTTTGGATGAGCTTTTTGTTATAAAGGTACTTAGAATTTTTTAATTTAAGTGCATTCACTTATGAGAAAATACCCTTGGAAAAAGTATGAATTCATTTCTTCTTCCCCAGCTATGGGTTGAATAGCAGGACAGACTAAGTTATATAGCCTTGGTTGGCAATCAGTCTACCACAGAAAGAAATGTTAACCTACTGTGGAAAATTGTCTGCCTTATCAGTCATGTCTTGAAAGAAGCATGATCACCCAAGCATGTATAATGTATGGCACTTAACTGAGTGAGATAACATTTGTTTTATTAAATTTTCAAAATCTGGACTTTCTTTTTTATTATAACCCCATCAGGTGAAGAGGCTCATCCCTTGTTCCTTGTCAAGGATGTGGTTACCGGCTTTCTCTTTTCCAATCTTTTCACTCTTACGTAGCCCCCTGCACATCAGTGGCGTTACCGCATTGCTCGGGGTGATATGATTAAAATATATATATATATATATATATATATATATATAAGAAAAACAAAAACTGTTGATGAAACCAACAAACAACTTGTCCATTCAAGTTGTCTGAAGATATTCTTCTTCTTCTATGTGCCCTGTCCGTTCAGGACGTAAGTGATCATGGCTTTCCACGTTTCCCTATCCCTGGTGGCTCTGAGCACGCCTTCTCCTGTTACACTATGCAATCCTCGTTCCATCATCCACCAGGTATTTAAATTTTTGTACCTGCCTGATTCTATTATCCCCGACCTATATTTGACATGTTGGGCTGCCCTTTTTAATGATGACCATGTATTCGGTTTTCTTGCAGTCTATTTCAAGTCCTTTCTTATTACTTTCTTCAGCTACCTTCTGTAGGAGATCTTGTAGTTTCCTTTCTGTGTCTACTATCAGCGCTATATCATCTGCATACCTTAGGTTGTTTAAATTGTGGCCTCTGATTACAAATCCAGGTATAACTTCTAGGCTCCTCAAAATATTCTCGCTGTACAAGTTGAACAGATGTCTGAATATCACATGAGCATAAAACTTAATTTATGACTAGAACCATCATTTCACAGGATTTAACATTCATAAGTGTATATTTTTATATATATATATATAATTTGGCAATTTTTTTATTTAAACATGTTTTGTTAAAAATGACTGACAAGGAAGATTTTATTAATTTTTTATTTAATTTTTCCAGTATTCTTACATGTTTCCTTTTTTTGCTGGAGATAAGGAATGTAAAAATGTTCAATAAATTTTGACTTTTTAAGTGCTTTCAGCCTCTTTACAGGCCATTTTCAAGGATGTTATTTTTCCGATGTTGTTATGTTCTTATATTTGACGGTAATGTCATTTTTCTGTTTTTAGTGCTTTTTTTGTTTTTTTTGAAAAGGAGAGTATAATTTGAGTGTCTGTTTTTTTAAAAAAACTTTTAAAACTCCATTTTCATTATATTACACCAAAAGCCTTTAATTGGATTTTATCAAGAACCCCAAGGTGAATAGCAGGTGCATCCAACCAGAAATGGCAACAATATTCAATGCACAGGCAAATTAATAAATGTGCAAAATGGATTTTGATGAGAAAAACTTCTTGGCTTGACAGAGTAAACTAACCGTCATAGTTGTAGAGGACGAAGTGTCCATTACTAATTTATATTTACGAGTTGACTCGGCGTAACTTGAGTCATGAAATAACACAGGAAATAAGAAAACACGAAAAGGTGAAAGTAACCAGAACAACAATATATTAACAAAGGTTACATAGAGTTGAAAGCATGCAAATCACATAAGGAAAGAAAAGTTCTTTCCCTTTGTCTGGAGAGAAACGTAAATGTTTGATAGAAGATTAAATTGAATTAAGTTCAGTTTGAATAAAGTTAATGTACATACTGTTAATGTCTGTTTCCAATTGGAGTTTTTAGCATTGTGTGTGCATGCTGGTGAGAAATAAAAATTTGTGCCAATAATTACTACCCGCAAGTAGTGCATGTGTGTATGTGTGAGTTAGGTAATAAACTGCTCTTGTCTGGGACAGAACCCTAAATCCTTAACATGTGACACTCCTGGCTTATATCGGCATGCCATTAGTGCGGGAAAACTAGGGTTATCACGTGAACACTGAATGACCATGTGTGTCTGGGTGTGAAGGTATCAAACCCTACATAGTAGTAGATGCAGCTATACATTTGATGCAGTTATTCCATTTAAGGTCGGTTGAGAGAATAAGGCCAAGGAGGTGCAGTTGTCTCATTTTATCGATTGAGTGACATATATAATTTTCATGGGGGAAACATATTTTTGCAAAAGTCTCTAAGATCTGTCTTTTAATTTATATGACTTGTAAAGCTGTCATCTTTTGGGGAATATTTCACATGCACGATACATCTAAATCCATTTTTGCCTAGGAGGTAACCCATTTTCTCTAGTGTTAAACAGAAATTATCTTTGAAATTTTCTTTCATGAAAATTTTCCCAATGCAGTAAAAATTTCTATCTGATTTTTGTTTCACGCCTCTGTCAATTTTCTGAGCTAACTCAACACTTTGGTTTTTGTTCATCGACACTTTACACCTCATCCTCAAATGATGACCCCCTAACCTCATAAACAATATCTGCTTTTGACAAAGATGATTAGAAAATTTTAGATGAATTCAAAGTGAGACAATAAATGTTGAGAAACCATTTTCGATTACTAGATTGATTAGTGTAGTTTGAATGAAGGAAGAAGAGAAAATAGGATGTTGCTTACCTCATGGCGAGGCAAAAGAGGAAGCAGTGACAAGCAATTTCTTTTATAGAAAGATATTTTGGGAGATCAGAAAAAAAGATGAATTATGGAAAGAAGAAAAGCTATAAAGCTTGACTGAAAAATGAGAGTTGGTGATTTTTTTTTGTTTCATATGATAAAGAGTCATTCCCCTTGAGATTGATTTTTTTGGTCGAGTCCATTTTATTTTGGTGAAAGACAAAAGCACATCTATTGAACAGGTGAAGAGGCTCATCCCTTGTTCCCTGCTTAGGATGTGGTTTCCGGCTTTCTCTTCTCCATTCTTTTCACTCTTACATAGCCCCCCGCTCTTCAGTGGCGTTACCGCCTTGCTTGGGGTGATATGATTAAAAAAAAAATCTGTATTTTGTTCATGTAGTGTCCAGTGTTTTATTATTTTATTGTCATTTGTTTCTAGTAATATCCATGTTTCTTTCTTTGAACTTTTTTTGTGCGTGCTGGCACGGGAACACTTCACTATGGTGGAGTCTCTTCAACAGCAGTCACCATCATCACCACCTGCAGTATTGGCTTGGGCCTCTAATAAGCCAAAAACTGCAAAACATTATGCTCCTTATACAAAGGGTAAAGAAAATCTTCATAATTCCAAAGGCCCTGGAGGCCATTACTATTTGAATAATTTACCTGTTGATGATCGATGTAGGAACGCACCCACTCATTGGTGATAGCAGCAACACTACAGAGGAGGCTCTCAAAATTCTACAAATTCAGCAAAGTGTCCTTACAAAGAGATCCAATACTATGTGGGACATACTGCTAGCTAATGAAGAAGAGACAAAGAAGTTGACAAGTAGCACATTGATAGTACAGCTACAGCTACAAAGGACAGAAGTGATGCTTCACAGGGTGTCTAGGGATATCACAGAGAAGCAACTGGGGGTCTTCTTCTTGAGGGTTGGACAGGTCAGGGATATCTCAGCTATTTCTAGCAAAGCAGGCATATCAACAAAGGACTATGTCTTGCCGATAAGCTTGACTAGAGCAAATTTTATGGACATTCTCGACATACTATCTTGTCATAGCCAGAACATCCTAATCATAGTAGAAGTTTGCTTCCTCACTGCTAGTCCTGTGGTACCATAGGGCACTTATCAAGGTGTGTCCTGGGAAGAACCCAGCAATGACACCTGCAGCACCCAAAGAAGCAGCTGGTATAGAAAAAATTGGCCTGGCTCTCAGTGGTTCCAGTGAATGGACAGAGGTAGTAAGGAGGAGAACAAAGGCTGCTACCCCTCCTCCCCAGCAGGATGTCTCACCAAAGAAGGATGAAAAGCAGCAGCCAGAAGAACAGAAGCAAAGGCAGCCAACAAAGAAGCAACAATGGTTTTTTCTGTTTGACAAAAATGAATTGATGATGTTAATTCTCCAAAGAGCCGTACTTTTAATTAATATAAATGTGAAAATTAAGTAAGTGGTGGTAACAGATGAACAAAAAAAAATCAAAGGTTATTACTAAGATTGTTTTAAAAGAAAAATTTTAAAATAATTTCTAAAATAAGTCCTGAAAATTTCAATAAAATCCAACAATTATTTGATTTTTGCAAGAATTTTTTATACAATGTGTTTTTAACACCAAGAAAGACTTTGCTGCTATTGATGACAAAAATAGCAATTTATTAAAAGTTTCCTTCAGAATAACATTAGAAAAAACTAACATTATAAATCGTCCTTTCTTTATCTATTAAGAGCTTTGGTTTCACTGATGTTCAGTTTTTGAATTCATTGTTATATTTCTTTTTTCCCCCTGCCAATTATATTTGGGTTTCTTTTCCTAGTCTCAGTTTTTTGTTTTTTAATTAGGTCCTGCCAAAAATTTACTAAGAAACATCATACCATGATATAAAAAGGCCCCAAACTTAATAAAAACAAAGTTTTGTCAGCAAAATGTTTGTTATTATTAAGAGAAAAAAACAAAAAATCTTTTGATGATCTTAAAGTTTTTGATCCTTTCTAGCATATTTGAAATTTTTATTAAAAATCTTTTTTTTTTTTATCAGCAATTTTATTGACAATTTGTAGACTTATCTTAGAAATTATTTTAAAAAAAATTTTAATTTTAAAAGAATTTTTAATTCTTTTAGAAAAATCCTGGTAAGAATCTTTGATTTTTTTTTCATCAGTTACCCCCACTTACATAATTTTCACATTTATATTAATTAAAAGTAGGACTCTTTGGAGAATTAAAATCATCAATCTTTTTTTACCAAACAGAAACATCATTTATCAAATATATGCTCTGAATCATTAAATAAAATATACAATAAAACTATGATGTTATTTAATGAGAAAAGCTTATAATTGCTTTTATAAATAAGATACATTAAGAACACAGTTGTCTTAAGAAAAAAAGATTTTTGATGAATAATTTATTTTTACAAGAATTGTTTTCATTTATTTTTAATTTTAATTCAAAACATTTATCAAGATTTAAATCTTTTAAAATTCTGTACTAATTATACCCTTTTAGATGATATTATCAAGTGTTGTGACAAATCTTTGTTGCCAAGTTGTTGCTGTCTGTTAGGGCTCAGAAGTAAGGAAACAAGAAGGTAGGTTTAAACAGTGTGTTAGAATAAAAGAACATATTGCTGCCATATCTGGTCGGGTGCCCCTGCTGCTCTCCTTGGGCTTCTTGACAAAATACAAAGGAGGATCTGTAACATGGTTGATACTGACTTGGCAGACCGGCTGCAGCCGCTCTCACACAGGCGTGATGTAGCTTCCCTGTGCCTCTTCTACAAGTACTTTCATGGCTTCTGCTCCGATGAGCTTAGATCACTGGTGCCGCCTAAGCACGAATTTACATGAGATACTAGATTAGCAACTAGGTCCCACCCTTTTACAGTTAAACAAATAAGATGTAACCGTAAATTCTACTCCAACAGCTTCTTTTCTCGCGCTTCCCGCCTGTGGAACTCCCTTCCACAAGTCTGCTTTCCTGACAGTTACAATCTCCAGGTGTTTAAATGTAGGGTCAATAGACACCTCCTATCACACTAACTCCCAACTATTCTCACAACACTCTCATCTACCCAACCCTCATTCTCGGTATCCTCACCCGCCTATCACCCACCCTCTGTTATTTCCTATATTTAATCAGCCTTTCTCCACTCTACGTAGCCCCCTGCACAGTAGTGGCAGTGACATGCCTTGCTCGGGGTGAAACGCTTATAAAAAAAAAAAAATAAGTGTTACTTATCAGCAAAATCGAAGTGTGAGTCCAAATGGTATAGTTTCGACTGTCTCTTGACTGCCTCACAGCTGCCTCCCTGGAAGTCACTCAGGTTAGTCTCTATTAACAGAGGAAGAGTCCATTCCTATAGATAAGGCACCATAACATTAAGTAAAATTTATTTTCTAAGCATAAATGGAAAAGTTTAATACAAATCATCAAACAATAATATTTTTAAAAGAATTTTAAACTTTTCTTGTGCATATAAATGTGCCAAATTTTGTGAGTATGGATGACCATACTCAAAAAATAAGAGTTATAACTATAATAAATTTCAAGTTAACATTTCTAAAATTCAATAAAACATTATATTATAGAGAAAGTTTCCCTAATTTTAAAGATTACTGAGTACTTAAAAATTACATAAAAATTGCGGTCATATTATATTCACTTATTTGCCTTTAAAAATTTAACTTTTTTAATCATTTCCTCTTAATCAAGGCAATAAAGTCACTAAGATGCAAGGGCTTTCTGAGTGTAGGATAATATGAAAAAAAAATGAAATATGTATAAATCCCCATAGAACCTGTTATAGATTAGACTTGTTATCAAGCTGTCAGTCAGTCAGTTAAGTGCCTTATGTGAAACACACTTGGGTGATCATGTCTCGAAAGATGACTGACTGGGCAAAAGATTATCCCACAGTAGGTTGCCATTGCTTTCTGTGGTAGGCTGGTTGCCAGCCAAGGCTATAGAACCCAATCTGTCCTGTCATTTAACCCATAACTGGAAGGAAGTGATGGATTAATACCTTTCCCAAGGGTATTTGCACGTAAGTGAATGCAATGAATTCAACTGGAATTCGAACTCAGCTCCCTGATTTCTTGTTCCGAGCTGATATCCACTGCACCACAATGCACAAGCTGTCAACATGTCAAAACAGCTACTGTCAGGTTAAAAAATGTATTTCCATGATATTTTAAACTTAAAGTAAATAATAGTTATTTCAAAACAGACTACTTATACTTTAAATCTGTTAATATTACTTAAAGTTTCAGAACAGTATATTTTATTTTTGGAAGATTTCTTAATAAGGAGAATTACATTGTGATGAAAGACCCCTAAAATAGATGCTAATCAGCTCTTTTAGTAAAAAAAAGATAAATCTTTCTCTTTCCATCGTCTATCACCCTTCTTCTGACATATCCTATATCTAACCACTCTTTCTCACCACCTTTCCCTATGTAACCCCCTGCACAATAGTGGCAGTGGAATGCCTTGCTTGGGGTGAAATGATTATAAAAAAAAAGTCAATTTAAATAAAGATTTGAAATACAGCAAAGTATTTTGCATGTTGGAATTATAAAAATGTAATCTATTATCTTGTAATTAAAACTAAAATAAAAGCTTCGAGAAAGATTTACATTTGCAAAAATTAATTTTAAGCATTAGGTATCATGTTCTTTGTGGATGTCCCTACTTTTAATATGCCTACTGATGAACAGGACTTTGTCTTCTGAGTTTCAATTGTTGTAAGGCATTTCTCTGTCTGAGATCCATACGTGTGGGACGGAACAATGAGGATAAAAAACAAGAATGAAGCAGTAAAAGAAATATAAAATTCTACAAAATAAATCAATATAATAACAATTCCGATTTGATTGTTTTTTTAAAAAAATAGGTAAAAGCATACTAATGGAACATTTTGAAAGAATTTTACAATTAAATGTCACTATTTTAAAATATGAATTCAACAGTATATCCTATCCAATGGCATAGCTAAAGACATCTTTGTTATCTGAAAAAAAACAAAAAAACAATTTCATTATTAACAGAAGCAATGAGTAATTCTTCAAAATATCTATTAGTTATTAATTCACTGTTTTAATGTAATGCTAATGCCTAATGATTCTATTAGTTACTAGCAGTATAGCCCAGCGTTGCTCAGGTGTAATGAAATCCTTAAAACTAATCCATGGTCCTGGAGCTCAGACTCTTTGGACGTTGACACGAAAGACTAAAAAGCAATAGTTGTTTCTAGTTAAAGCGAAACCGTAGACTGAAAGAAAAATGAATGGATGTAAGTCAAATTTTGCTTTCCAGTTACTCGATACCAAATTTTCTGCACTATTGTAAGAACTGCAACCTTGAAACTTGTGAATATCGTTTATTATGTCTTTGTCTATGAGTGTATCAAATTTGATTAAAATTGGACCACTCCTTCTATAACCCGATTTTTTCGATTCAGGGGTACCTTGACACTAAACCTAGCTAAGAACACTCGCAGACGCTTATAGTACAACTGTGTAAATTTTCAAGAAAATTGGTTCAGCCATTTCGGAGTCTATAGGTAATGGACACATAAACACACACACACACACACACACACACACGGTGTTCCATTTATAAATAAGTTTTTATCTGTTTTAATCTGATGTTAATCCCCAATGATTCTATTATTTATCAACTGACCATTGTAATCTAATGCTAATGCCCAATGATTTTATTTGTTTGAAGTAGTAGGGAGATGGTTGAATGTTTATTGAATTGGCCTTGTGTCAAACATAACCAAATTTCCTCCAACTTAAAGGTTATTAGAATCATCAGAAGGTTTGAAATGTGGATTAATAAAATATTTTGTTTGTATGTTAAAGTAGAATTTTATTAACAGAACAATTATCGGAGTTAAATGTTCAAAAAAGAAATAATAGTAAGAAGTTAAGTGTCCAGAATTCTAGTTGTAAGTAACAGAATGTGTTGATGCAGAAAGATTAACAGGTTACTAATAAAGTCTGCGTTACTTTCCTTTTTTTATAGCTGGCGAGAAAGCAAAACAGAAGGTAAAGCAATAAGAGAAAATTGTACTTAGCATTAATTTTTAAATGTTAGTTTAATTATCTTATTATTGTTGTTGTTGTTGTTTTTGTTGACAGCAAGAATAGTGAAGATGAAGAAGAGGTAAATGAAATTAGCATTTGAGAAGTAGAAGGAGAACGAATGTGTGACGAGAGCTTACGTCTGGGTCAGGCTCAAAGTTTCTTTTGTCACATCATAGCTTGTCATCTTTAATTTCTGCTCCCCTCTGACTGATTGATTTGATTTTCTTTCTTTGTTTTATAGCTAAAGATTTTTCACTCTGGATTGTTAACTTTTCTCTCAGTTCTGCAAATTGCCCCCTTTCATTGGTTAGAAAATTAATTTAACATTGGATCACAAAATTTGGCTTTCCCTTTTTCTTTCAGTACAAAGTCAAACCTTTTCCTATTTGTCAAAATTTGATTTCACACAGGATTGTGAATTTATGTAAAAGGTGAAGAAGAAAAGGGTGTTACTTTTAATTCCATGTTCACCACAAGTTATCAACTCATTGTTTTAATATAATGTTACTGCTAAATGATTCTATTAGTTATCAACTTACTGTTTTAGTCTAATGCTGATGTCCAATGATTCTGTTTTTCTTGTTAGGATATCAGTAAATTCCAAGCTCTCATCATTTTAATGTTGAAATGGCTTGATGTAATCAATTATGATTCTATCTTAACATTTTCTTCTAATGCAATTCTTGCTTTTGTCACTTTCTTCTGGCTTCTAGCCTCCTATTTATCTTTGATCTTCCAAAATTGAATGCAATGCCAATCATTATATATATATATACGAAAAATCTATAAGTGAGCCACAACTTACCGTGGTTTCACCCTATGGATCCTCAGGGAAAGAGGCTCTTTCCCTGACAATCCGTAGAGTGAAACTGCAGTAGGTTGTGGCTCACTTATAGATTTTTCGTGTTCTTGCTCTACTTCCGTACTTTCGTACTTTTGTATTGAGCACTTTTTCTGGTGTTTAGGTTCCGTCTTGGGGTTTTTTTCTTTCTTGCGGATGCTTGACTGTTTGTTCTTGTTCTGTTGGTTTCTTTTTTTCATCCCCAATATCCGACGACATATTTCTTGTCGGATTTTGACGGATTTAGGTTCTGTTTGTTGGCATTTTTTCGAATATTTATGTTTATTTTGATTAGTGTAAACTTACAGATTCTAGTTTATTTGTATTATTATATATATATATATATATATATATATATATATATATATATATATATATATATTATAATCATATCACCCCAAGCAAAGCATTTTAATGCCTTTGTTGTGCAGGGGGTTATATAGGAGGAAAGTTATGCGAAAGAGTGACAGGTTATAGGGGGTGTCATGAAATGGGTAAGAGAAGGATGAGAATAATGATGAGAGTGGAGTGGGTGGAGAAATGAGCAGGAGAGAGAGGATGCAAGTTAGTGAGATAGGAGATGACTATTGACTTTACATTTAAATTCTTGGAGATTGTAGCTTTCAGGGAAGCAAGTAAATGGAAGAGAATTCCACAGGTGGGAAGTGCTAGAAAAGAAGCTGCAGGAGTAGAATTTGCACTTACATTTTATTGGTTTCACTGTAAAAGGGTTGAACCTAGTTGCTAATTTTATGGCTCGAGTAAATTCATATATAGGAGGCACCAGTGAGCTAAGTTCATCAGAGCAGAAGCCATGAAAGTATTTGTAGAAAAGACAGAGGGAAGCTGCCAAGTCAGGATTGATCCCATTACAGATTCTTTGTTGGATTTTGTCAAGAACCCCTACATGGATATCAGGAGCACCTGACCAGATATGGCAGTAGTACTCAATGCATGGGCAGATGGTAGATTTAAATATGGGCAGGATGGTTTTAGATGGAAAAAAATTCCTGGCCCTACACAGAGAACCAACCTTCCTAGCAGTGGATTTATGGATTCTATATAGTCATCCCACTTGAGGTCTGTTGTGAGAGTTAACCTGGGGAGGCGCAGTGTTTTGCTTTCTTTTATTGTTTATAGTACAATAGTGTTAGTAGTGTTTTTCTATCTTTTTTTTATATTATCTCAAACTAAGTAACCCCTTGCATCTTAGTGACCTTATTCCCTTGATGAAAAAGAAAATTATTAAAAAAATTAAATTTTTGAAGGAAAAATTTATCAATCATTAAATAGAAGTATTAACTTTTGGGTGAACAAACACTGTCAGGAGTTAATTCCAGAAATTGTAACAAAAAATAATTTCTTATCAAAACAGACATTTGAGAATTCAGAGGAATTTGTTTTCCGTTTTCATATCTAAGAAAAAATATTTTTGTTTTAATTGGGAGGACTGGGAATACTGATTTTATGCTATTTACTTTTTGTTACTTCCCTTTCTTCTAATAACAATTAGACATTTGAAAATCATATTTGGAAGTCTCTTGAAGTCTTTCACACATTTTTTTAATTGGCGTATGTTAAAAGTGGAAAGATAGGATAAATAAACAAGATTGTCATTTATAAATATGAACTTATAAAACAATCAAAACCATATCTGTCGCCTTATGTATAAAACATTTTGTAGTTAATTGCAATATATATATATAGTGTATCGAGGCAGCAGATAATTTTCTAAACATATATACGGGAGAGTGTGGTTGTAGTAAAACCAATATTTCTACAACCACGCTCTCCCATAGACTTACCTGTTACCATTCTGATCAGAGTACAATTAAACAACATTTCTCAGAAAAACATAAACATGTAGGTAATATCAGACAGATTTTAGTCAAAAATACAATATTCCTCACTCATACACACAGTAAAAAAAACCTTCAGAAATTAGAGGCCATCTACATTAAATCCAAACAACCCACACTTGATAAAATCAAGTTTAAATATGGTCATAACACATTACATTGCATTTAAATATATGGTTCTGTTATCATTTTGAGATCTCATGTGGTGTGACGTCATTACAAATTTACAAACTGCGTTTGCTATTTTTTGTAGTTGTAATTGTTGCTTAGCAAAGTTTTATGTCAACACAAGATAAAATTGTTGCTGATGGTAGGTGTTTTTATGCTAACATCCTTGTAACCTCTCTGAAGATGGCTCATGTCAGCTGAAAGCTTACAACCAACTTTATAAAAAATTATCCCATGTTGGAGAATTTTTGTCTTTATTTTCACCTGAAATTAAAGCTGAAATATGATGTTTAGAAAAGCTCATGGTTAAATATAATAGACATTCATTGTCTCTTATATTTAACAATATATATATATGTGTGTGTGTGTGTGTGTGTGTAAATGAGTATATATATATATATATATATATATATATATATATATATATATAAATCAGTAGTGTGTGTGTGTGTGTATATATATATATATGCAACACGGATGTGCGTTGTGATGTAGTGAATATTGGTTGGCTCGGAACAAGAAATTGGGGAGCCAAGTTTGAATCCCAGTTGAATTCCTTGCATTCACTTACATACCAATACCCTTGGGAAAAGTATTAATTCATCTCTTCCCTCCAGTTATGGGTTAAATAACAGGACAGATTGGGTTCTATAGACTTGATTGGCAACTAGTCTATCACAGAAAGCAATGGCAACTTACTGTGGGGTGATCTTCTGACTAGTCAGTCATGTCTCTTTCAAGACATGATCACCCAAGTGTTTATCATGTATGGCACTTAACTGGCTGATATATATGTATATGCATTATATATATATATATATATATATATATATGTGTGTGTGTGTGTGTGTGTGTGTGTGTGTGTGTGTGTGAGTGTGTGTGTGTATATATATATATTAATAAAGAAATAATGTTAGATACAAAATCCATTCAAATTTATATATATCTGTGAAAATTATATTTAAGCATGAAACAGACAGTTGCAAATCAGCATTGGTCTCACTATCCACTTTTTATTAACATACATTGTATATCTGATATTTAGCTGTTTTACCTATAAATGTAGCAGACCTTAAAACTATTTACTTATTATTAATTATATACGCACACACACACACACACACACACACAGACAGACACACACATATATATATGCTGTAATTAAAAATAAGTCAGTCTTGAAGGATATGAACTGAGGGGTAGTTAGTTGCAAGCATAAGGAAATCAAACCTACAATACCTTAGGCATGACATCAAGGCTAGAAAATATGTGCCAACATCCTAGTTGGACACATCAATGACAGAAGATAGAAAAAAACGAAAGCGATGCTGAACTGTTTGCATCAGATTAGATAGAGTGAACAGTAAAGTGCATGGTCATAGATAGCATTAGTGCAGTTTTCCATGGCTCCTGACCCTCAACAATAAGTACAAGAAGAAGCATTACACTGACGCCAATTCAGTCGGGTTTCAGTCCTGGGTTAGGAAGTGACCGGAGTCTAAGCCGTACTGATGAGCTGTAATACAGCAAAACAGATCTGTCTGCAGATGACTATAGTATATATATATATATATATATATATATATTTTTAAGCTATTGGTTCTTTTCATCTGGATATATATATATATATATATATCCAGATGAAAAGAACTAATCGCTTAAAAATCTAAATATATATATATATATATATATATCTAATATATATACAATATATATCTTATTATATATCTAATATATATATAATATATATCTTATTATATATCTAATATAATATCTAATATATATATATATCTAATATAATATCTAATATATATATATATATATATATATATTAGATATTATATTAGATATATAATAAGATATATATTATATATATATTAGATATATAATAAGATATATATTGTATATATATTAGATATATATATATATATATATATATATTTAGATTTTTAAGCGATTAGTTCTTTTCATCTGGATATATATATATATATATATATATCCAGATGAAAAGAACCAATCGCTTAAAAATCTACAGTTTACATTTTTAAAAAGTGCTTAATACAACATTGATCAAATATTATAATAAAATCATCAACGTTCAAAAGAAGATTAATAATAATGGAGGTATTACTAATAAAAAAGAGAAAAACTTACACTTAATAACATAAATATGAACACAGTAACAATGTGCCTACTATGTTCGGAACTTAACATACACATGACACTATATACATAAACTTGATAATGGCTAAAAGTATAGCCAAAAATGCTCGAAAGAACAAAATCTTAGAACATTCTTACATAATTTGATTTCTAAACAGAAAAAATTATAAGAACACATGAAAAATTATATTAAATAATTAACACTAATACCTTGTCTATCATTTTTAATAAAACTTGCATAAAAGAAAGATTGTTGTCCAAATACAATATATATATATATGGGCTACCCCTGGGCTATGGGCATTCCACCGAACGCCCATAGCCCAGGTGTAGAGTCGCGGACTAACACCATTTCTGTCGTGTTTCAATCCTGGGTAAAAAAGCAATCGGAGTCTAACCGTACTGATGAGCTGTGATACGGCGAAACAGATCTGTCTGAGGATGACAATATGTATATATAAATGGATTTTGTATATTTAGGTAGCATTCTCTCTTTTATGCAGGCTTCATGAAAAATGACAGACACAGTATTATGGTTTAGTTTTTATGTTATTTTAAATGTGATCTTATTTTTTTCTTTACGGGACATAAATTATATAAAATCGTCTGAATGTCTTATTTTTTTGAGCACTTTTGTCTATACTTTTAAACCATTATGGGAGATAGATTTCATTTTACATGTAACAAAATATATCTAGTGTTATGTGTGTTTGTATAGTCGTGTGTATGTCTAAAAACATATACACTAATCAACAAACATATTCAACACTACATATATTCAATTAGAAAAAGGACACTCATACTTCACATCAGGAAGAGATAGATGAACTCTCAGAAGAGCATAATGAGGAAAGTGGGTTTAGAAAAGTTGATATTTACAGGGCTGATTGAAGGCATGAACAACAGAGGAAAGTAGCACATAATCTACCTTATATACATGTGTAAATATTTGGCAGAACAGGGATTAGGCGAGATTTAAAAAGACAGACTTTGTTAAGAGTTACACAGCACAGGAAATGTTAGAGAGCTATGATCACCACTGTCTTAAAGGGTCACGGAACATATTTGGCAGAACAGGGATTAGGCGAGATTTAAAAAGACAGACTTTGTTAAGAGTTACACAGCACAGGAAATGTTAGAGAGCTATGATCACCACTGTCTTAAAGGGTCACGGAACATATTTGGCAGAACAGGGATTAGGCGAGATTTAAAAAGACAGACTTTGTTAAGAGTTACACAGCACAGGAAATGTTAGAGAGCTATGATCACCACTGTCTTAAAGGGTCACGGAACATAGAATGATAAAATGAACAGGCTTGTATAAATGACTGGCAGAACAGGGATGAGGAGAGATATCAAAAATGCAAACTTTATTAAGAGTTACAAAGTATAGAAAATTGTGAAGAGCCATGATTGCCCGTGTCCTGAAGAGGTAGAAATAAAAAGGAGAAACATTTTTATTCAAATTGTTATGTAATGCTAAAAATAGTGAAAATTTAATACTCACAGGACATGATGAAGCCTAGCGGTATAAAGTAAAACAGCTGATGACCTATTTAGTGAGTTTGAGTAAATGGCTAGCAGAACAGGGATTAGGAGAGTTAATAAATAGAAAAAATTTACTTAGAGCCAGAAAGGACAAAAAATTATGGAAAGTCATGATCGGCACTGTCTTGAAGGCACATAGCACATGCAATGATAAAAAAAAAAGGCTTGTATAAATGATTTTCACAACATGGATAGGAGAGATAGCAAAAATACAAACTATACCTTGAATTGATAGCTAAATCCACTGCTAGAAAGGTTGGATCACTGTGTTGGGCCTGGAAGTTTTTCCTGCCTGAATCCATCTTGCACATATACAAATCAACCATTTTTTGACCGTGTTTGGAATACTGTTGTCATATCTGGTCAGGCACCCCTGCTGTTCATCTCAGGGTTCTTGACAGGTTCCAAAGAAGAATCTGTAATGTGATTGGCAGCTTGACTCTAGCCAATTTCTCACTGGTGGGATATGGCTTCTCTCTGTCTCTTCTACAAATATTTTCATAGCTTCTGCTCTGACGAACTTATGTCACTATGTCCCCTTCGCTGGAATTTACTCGTGCAACCAGACTGGCAATAATGTCCCACCCTTTTACAGTTAAATCAACCAAATGCAGGCAACAATTCTACTCCAGCAGCTTCTTTTCTCACACTTCCCGCCTGCGGAACTCCCTTCCATATACTTGCTTTCCTGATGGCTACAACTTCCAGGAATTTAAATGCAATCTCTTATCCACTTGACTCCAGTCCTTTCTATATAACCCCGTGTATCTTGTTCTTTTCCTTTCTCTTTACCTTCACAACTATCTTTGCTCCTGTGTTCCCATCCTTCTTTTGCCCTTTCTCTGTCACCCCCTGTAACTGGTGCGTCTCTCTCTTCACTCTCTTCCTGCCTAAAACTTTAACTCTTTTATGTAGCCCCCGCACATCAGTGATGTTACCGCTTTGCTTGGGGTGAAACAAAAACAACTGTTATAAGTGAGAGCAAATTGTCCAAAATAGACATTGCATATAGAAGTAGAAGAAATGTGGTATCATTTTTCGTGAAACAAAAACGAGAGTACTCGATTGTTACACTGTGGCTGCGAATGCTGGACAATCTTATCAAAGATGAAGGAAAAACTTGAATCAACCAAAATGTGGTTTGACAGAAGGAAGATGAGGATATCATGAATCGAACAGGAAAAGGTAACTGAAGTTTCTAGGACATGTAATGAGGAAGGAGGTCTTGGAGAACCTGATACTCACAGGAGAGACAGAGGGAAAGATAAACAGGGTTTATGGATGGCAGAGTAGAGTTTGGGAGGGTTAACAAGAGAAAAGATGTCAAGAGCTACAAGGGATAGAGAGATGTGGAGGGTCATGATCACCTACATCTTGAACAGAAATGGCACATTGAAGAAGAAGAGTTATAAATAACTAATCAGTATTGAGAAGAGGTGGATTCATACCAAATCAGAAGTTGATAAACAAATAAGAAATTATAATGTGGCTATAAAGTGGGGGATCAGTTCTGTATTATAATCAATATATAAACTAACCCCTCACCTTTGTTGCCATGCTAGTTTCTATACATTTATATTCTAGATTTATGGGCTTGAGCAAATGGATGGCAGAGCAGGGTTTGGGAGGGGTAACAAGAGAAAGAGTGTCAAGAGCTACAAGGGATAGAGAGATGTGGAGGGTCATGATCACCTACATCCTGAACAGAAATGGCACATTGAAGAAGAAGAGTTATAAATAACTAATCAGTATTGAGAAGAGGTGGATTCATACCAAATCAGAATTTGATAAACAAATAAGAAATTATAATGTGGCTATAAAGTGGGGGATCAGTTCTGTATTATAATCAATATATAAACTAACTCCTCACCTTGTTGCCATGCTAGTTTCTATACATTTATATTCTAGATTTATGGGCTTGAGCAAATGGATGGCAGAGCAGGGTTTGGGAGGGGTAACAAGAGAAAGAGTGTCAAGAGCTACAAGGGATAGAGAGATGTGGAGGGTCATGATCACCTACATCCTGAACAGAAATGGCACATTGAAGAAGAAGAGTTATAAATAACTAATCAGTATTGAGAAGAGGTGGATTCATACCAAATCAGAATTTGATAAACAAATAAGAAATTATAATGTGGCTATAAAGTGGGGGATCAGTTCTGTATTATAATCAATATATAAACTAACCCCTCACTTTGTTGCCATGCTAGTTTCTATACATTTATATTCTAGATTTATGGGCTTGAGCAAATGGATGGCAGAGCAGGGTTTGGGAGGGGTAACAAGAGAAAGAGTGTCAAGAGCTACAAGGGATAGAGAGATGTGGAGGGTCATGATCACCTACATCCTGAACAGAAATGGCACATAGAAGAAGAGTTATAAATAACTAATCAGTATTGAGAAGAGGTGGATTCATACCAAATCAGAATTTGATAAACAAATAAGAAATTATAATGTGGCTATAAAGTGGGGGATCAGTTCTGTATTATAATCAATATATAAACTAACCCCTCACCTTGTTGCCATGCTAGTTTCTATACATTTATATTCTAGATTTATGGGCTTGAGCAAATGGATGGCAGAGCAGGGTTTGGGAGGGGTAACAAGAGAAAGACTGGTAAGGGCTACAAAGGATAGGCAGATGTGGAAGGCCATGATCACCTACGTCGTGAAAGGACACGGCACATAGAAGAAGAAGAGTTATAAATAACTAATCAGTATTGAGAAGAGGTGGATTCATACCAAATCAGAATTTGACAAACAAATAAGAAATTATAATGTGGCTATAAAGTGGGGGATCAGTTCTGTATTATAATCAATATATAAACTAACCCCTCACTTTGTTGCCATGCTAGTTTCTATACATTTATATTCTAGATTTATGGGCTTGAGCAAATGGATGGCAGAGCAGGGTTTGGGAGGGGCAACAAGAGAAAGAGTATTAAGAGCTACAAGGGATAGGGAGTTGTGGAAGGTCATGATTCACCAACATCCGGATGGGACATGGCACATAGAAGAGGAATAAGGTTGTATAGAGCTAAGGCTGAAAATAGTTCTTTGTTGCTGCGGTTGTTATGACTACACTGGCACTATGCCACTTTGTAGTTCTTGAGATGAGAACTTACTCAATAAGGTTATTATTGTTCTGTCTCTCTTGTTCATACCATTCGTATTCTGTTGCTATCTTTGTTAAGTACACAAATATTGATGCTGTCAATGATAATTTGTACAGTTTGCTGAATGACATTCTTGGCAATTTGCCTGACAAAGAGTTAAACCCTATTCAGACATCGGTGGACATTGAATATCATCTGTTTTTTTTTTTTAATTATTTCTTAATGAGTTTTTAATATTCAATCCATTATTTGTATGTTGTTTTATTACAAAAGAGTTACTTTATGTTTAATATGTTCAGGATGTTAGCAATCATGGCTCTCCACAATTTCCTGTCCTTTATAGCTCTTAATAAATTTTGTCTTTTTGTTATCTCTCCTTAACCTTTTTCCCCCATCCATTCACTCAAGCTCATTTTTCTATGTGCCATATCTCTTCAAAATTCAAATTTCTCACACCAAAATCATTTTACTCAACTGACTCGATTTTCTTAATAGTTGCCTTATGTAAACATAGCATGAATTGCTGATGGAAAACAAAAAATGAAATTTTAATTAACATTTTGAACATGTTAGAAATGATTTTAAAATTTTTTTATAACAGCAACAAAATTTGATCTTTCCTCTTAATAATAAACATTTTGATGATAAAACATTGATTTTATTAATTTTGAGCCCTTTTAACATCATGAAATGCTTTTTTTTTTAACAATTGAGTTGAATTACCTAAATTCATAGTTTTGTTCTTCTGTTTGACTACAACCTTTATCTCATAGATGATAAAAATAACAAATCTGATTTTCTCAACGATTTTCTATAAAAAGAATTACTTACGTGTATAATTTGTTTTTTGGTGTGTGGTTGAAAGAAGTATGCATTTTTTTTCCTTCTTTCAAATGTTTGTTTTTAATTTTCATAAGCAGGGAGAAAATATAGATGTTGAGTCAAAGATAATATTTTTCCAAATGAGTTTCTAAAAATCTGTGAGCATCTTTAATCTGGGTGATAGAGACATTTTGGCTCCACTCTGGAAGTGTTAATTAAATGAATGTTTACAATGACCCGGATGATAAAAGCAAGACAAGAACTTGTCAATCTAAATTCTATTTGTCAGATCTTGCTTTGATGATTGCAGGATGTCACTGTCTTTTGTTTAACCACACATTTCCATGTAAATCAGGCGCCATGCATAAGACCAAAGTGTTCAATAATGTCATTGTAGGTCATTGTAAGTAACTTGTGAATCTTCAATGGCATACTTTTAGGTTGTAAAAGGAAACAGATTTCCTTTTTCTATATTTGAAGGGACACATTTCATTGTGAGATTTTTAATTGATCATGGGCAAGTAAAGCAATAAACTGTAATTGTCCAATTAAGTTTTTAATTGACTGTGTTCATCAGGCAAGTAAAATCCCAAAGGCTGCCTGTGAGTATTAAATTTTCACTATTTTTAGCATTACAGTACCATTTGAATAAAAATGACACTATGTTTCTCCTTTTTCTGTTTATTTCTTCCTCTTCAGAACACAGGCAATCATGGCTCTTCACAATGTTCTGTACTTTGTACAATTTGCATTTTCGATATCTCTCCTAATCCCTGTTCTGTCAGTCATTTATACAAGCCTGTTCTTTTTATCATTCTATGTTCCGTGACCCTTTAAGACAGTAGTGATCATGGCTCTCTAGAATTTCCTGTGCTGTGTAACTCTTAACAAAGTCTGTCTTTTTGCAATCTCTCATAATCCCTGTTCTGCCAACTATTTACACAAGTATGTTAAGTAGGTTATGTACTGCTTTCTTTTGTCACTCTTGCCTTCAGTCAGCCCTGTGAGTGTATAATTTTCTAAACCTTCTTTCCTGATTATGATCCTCTGAGATTTCTTCTATCTTTTCTTGATGTTAAATATGAGTATCCTTTTTTTATCATTGTCTTTTAAACTTTGTTGTTGCTCACATGTTTGTTCTTTGATTTTCTCAACACCCTTGTGTAGAACCACATCTCTATTGTTTCAAGTCCTTCTTCATCTTTGAGGAGGTTGTCCAGCATTCACTGTCATGTAGGAGGACTTATACAACATAACAGTTCAGTACAGCTTTGTTTTTAATGATATTTTTGTTTTCTAATACTTTGATCGGCTTACTAAATATAAATCAGATATTGAATTTATGAAAATCATTTAATAGTTTAATTTGGGACAAGTTTGAACTCATCCACAAATTTAACTCGTTCATTGTTATAGCATCCACAGTGTGTATACTACCATTAATTTGTTTTCGAATAAAATATTTTATGATACTTGAATCCTTAGTGTTGCATACTTACCTATATACTGTAATATTATGTTACTATCTTCTTAAATATGTGGACACTATTGAATGGTGATTATACTGACTAGAAGTCTACTAGCAGTGTATTGACTACACAGTGTGTGAGTCATGTATTTGTTGATATACTATAATTCCCAACCTCCTTTTTAGTGATTACTTACACAGTAAACTTTTGGGGTTACAACACTTAGACTATAAAAAGAACAAACATCATTTGAATCAGAATTGTTTGTGTATAGGTCATTTTCTAACCTGCTTTTCTGAAAATCTCAATCAGAATACCTAGCAAGTTCGTCTAAACATTTTCAGTACTTTGTGCCCCTGGCATTCTTGTTGCTGTGGCTTTAATGGTTTCTTCAAAAATAAAACAATTTTTTAAAAAATTTGCATTTTAAACTATTCACAGCCAAGAGCATGATAAATAACATGTAAACATTGATCAGGAATATGCAGATATTTTTTTGAGATTTTTTAAAGTTTTCGTCTATCAAAACATTGGTCTCTCTCTAGCAGTACTATCAAAGTGTACTACAACTCTATCATGAATATTAAATCTTTTCTGCTGTTGGGAATTATGAAAATAGTTTATTCAATATTATCTTCATTATTTACATTATGTGCATTGTGGTGCAATGGATATTGATTTGGAATGACAAACTGGGGAGCTGAGTTCGAATTCCAGTTGAATAATAATAGGGCAGTTTGGGTTCTATAGCCTTGGATGGCAACCAGTCTACCGCAGAAACCAATGGCAATATACTGCGGGATAATCATCTGCCAAAGCATGTATCATGTATGGCACTTAATTAACATTGTTGTCCTCATCTTTATTGCCACATTGACAACGTTTTGGCCATTGTATGCTTCATCCTTCTTCAGGAACTGTCTATATTTCTGAGTTGAAATATTGTAATTACTGACACTATTTACATTGTTCAGACTGTTGTTCTCATCTTTATTGTCACACCCACGTTTCGACCCTTGTACGCACTGACCTTCTTCAGGATTTTTCTATATTTCTGAGTTGAAATATTGTAATTACTGACACTATTTACATTGTTCAGACTGTTGTCCTCATCTTTATTGTCACACCCACGTTTCGACCCTTGTACGCACTGACCTTCTTCAGGATTTTTCTATATTTCTGAGTTGAAGTATTGTAATTACTGACACTATTTACATTGTTCAGACTGTTGTCCTCATCTTTATTGTCACATTCATGTTTCGACCCTTGTACACACTGACCTTCTTCAGGATTTTTCTATATTTCTGAGTTGAAATATTGTAATTACTGACACTATTTACATTGTTCAGACTGTTGTCCTCATCTTTATTGTCACACCCACGTTTCGACCCTTGTACGCACTGATCTTCTTCAGGATTTTTCTATATTTCTGAGTTGAAGTATTGTAATTACTGACACTATTTACATTGTTCAGACTGTTGTCGTCATCTTTATTGTCACATTCATGTTTTGACCCTTGTATGCACTGACCTTCTTCAGGATTTTTCTATATTTCTGAGTTGAAGTATTGTAATTACTGACACTATTTACATTGTTCAGACTGTTGTCCTCATTTTCATTGCCACATTCACAACGTTTCAGTTGTTGCATGCATCACCCTACATATCTAATACTGTCCTACATGGCCCGGTGGATAAAAGTGTTGGTTAGATCCAGTGACTTGACCTAAAGAGTTGTTAGTTCAATAACTGGCTAGAGCAGAGAGTTGAGTTAAAGGGAGATAACTAAGACATGGCATGACTTATGAATGAAGTGGCATGACTTATGAATGAGAGCAATATAGCCCAGTGATCGAAATAAAGAGTTTGGTTTGAAATTCTAATCACTGGGAGAAGGTTGGAACATACAATGGTTGAAAAGTTGTGAATATCACAACGAAGCTGAGGACAAAAGTCTGAACAATGTAAATAATGTAAATAACACGGTCGAATGGTTGATTTGTACATGTGCAAGATGGATTCAGGCAGAAAAAACTTCCAGGCCCAACACAGTGATCCAACCTTTCTAGCAGTGGATTTAGCTATCGATTCAAGGTATAGTTTGTATTTTTGCTATCTCTCCTATCCATGTTGTGAAAATCATTCATACAAGCCTTTTTTTTTATCATTGCATGTGCTATGTGCCTTCAAGACAGTGCCGATCATGACTTTCCATAATTTTTTTGTCCTTTCTGGCTCTAAGTAAATTTTATCTATTTATTAACTCTCCTAATCCCTGTTCTGCTAGCCATTTACTCAAACTCACTAAATAGGTCATCAGCTGTTTTACTCTATACCGCTAGGCTTCGTCATGTCCTATGAGTATTAAATTTTCACTATTTTTAGCATTACATAACAATTTGAATAAAAATGTTTCTCCTTTTTATTTCTACCTCTTCAGGACACAAAATAAAAGGCACAGTTTTTGGGGATATGAAGGGCAAGATAAGACTTGAACTGGTTTAGTTTCCAGTGGCATCCCTCTTTTTATCCTGATGCCTTGACTACATAAATTTAAAAAGAATAAAAGTATATATATATATAAAGAACACAATGAATACTTATACTTATAATTCACATGAATTTAAGTGTGCTTCTAGATTGCCATTTAGGTTCCACCCTTTTACTATTAAAATAATCAAATGTAACCGATACTTCTACTCAAACAGTTTCTTTTCTCACATTTCATACCTGTTGAATTCCCTCCCATTTGCTTGCTTCCCTATTATCTCCAAAAATTTAAATGTGATGAAAAAAGTGTGCATCTTCTTGAATCTCATTCTTCTTTTATTTTTTCTTCAATAACCCCTGTACTAAGTAATTTCTCTAACTGCGCGCTAGTGGTGGTCCCATATTGTGTTATATACCCACCAGAATGAGTATATGCTTCTTCTGAGAAACAACGATGATGACGATAATAAGTTCAACCATTCAATGGGGGAAACAAATTGTTTCTTTGTCAAAAGCAAACTGCAACCAAATGTTGGTGTTTTTCTCCTCATAAATGTTGATACATAATTTTCATAACAATTCAGCAAAAATCTGCTTGAACCAACTTTTGGTTTTCTTTCACAAATAAATAATGAAATAAACTGGATCCAAAGTGATTCAAAATTAGTTGCTTTTTCCCAACTGATAAAAATTGAGACATCAACACGTGTACATAATTAAAAATATCCTGCTATATTTGCTTTTATTCTGTTCTTTTTAATAAAGACCATGAACTTCCACTTGCGCTTATCCCTTTGTCGCTCTCAATACTTGTCTTCTTGCTATCCCTCCCAGAACCTTTTCCACAATCTATTCCACCAAGCTTATCAAGTATATCTCACTCTACCTTCCACTGTTTCTCTTTTCCTCTATTCATCCTGTGAGTATCAGATTTTCCAAACCCTCCTTCCCCATTTCATGTTTCAGAAATCTCAGCCATCTCTGTCTGATACTAAGTATAAGTTTTCTTTTCATTTCCATCCTCTCCAACACCATGTCTTCATTTACATGTTTGGTCCATAGCATTTTCACTATCCTTCTGTAGAACCACATTTTTGCTGCTTCAAGTCTCTTCTTCATCTTTGAGAAGATTGTCCAGCATTCTTTGCCATATAGGAGGGCTGATATCATATAACAGTCCAGTACACTTTTCTTTGTCTCCAATGAAATGCATCTTTGGCCATGCCAATTCACCTTCAGATCTCCGTGTCACACTTTCCAGGTATTCAGAACACTTCCCAGGTATTCAAATTTCTCCACCAATTTGATTTTAGTATCCCTGACCTGAAGCTGAACTCATTCCCTATTTCTATGCAAGTGGTTTGCTGCCAGTATAGGTTCTTGGATAATTAAATGTCTTTCCCAAATATGTCAAGGTTGCCGAGCATCTCTCACAAGTCTTTGAGGCATACTTTGTAGATTTCCTTTGTGTAGTTTATAAAACACAGGTAGATGTCTTTCTGCATTTGCATTGCTGTTTCTGATAACATTCTGCACATAAATGTTGTGTTCCTTGTTCTACCATCTTTGACATATTCACACTTTTCTTGTCCTACCTCTGGCCCAATTCTACTGCACACTTTTTTCATCAGAATCCTGACAATGAGTTTGTTATGTGGCTTATTAAGCTGATTATCTGGTAGAGTTTGCCTTCTAAGGTAGTGCTATGAAAATCAATCTGCTTCGGTCTTCTGGTATATTGCCACTGTTGTAGATTTCGTTCATTATTTCTGTGAACCTGTCATCAGTAAAATCATCTAAGGCATCAACATTTCTATTATAATACCATCTAATCCTGTTGCTTTGTTCCTGTCCAATTTGGCCAGTGCAGCTTCCACTTGGCATTTTAAAATTTCAGGTCTGTCTTTATGTGTATTGCCGGTTGCTCTCTCATTTTGTGGAAAAGATCTTCTTATTTCCTTGGGTAGTTTACTATATTCCATTCCATGTCTTGGCATTGTCAAGAATCTCTTTGGTGATTCACTCATTTTTTTCCTATGTCTGTTTTCCTTTGGGCTGATATTTTTTGCTGATGTTCCTAGATCTTCTCTGAGTGCGTCCAATTTAGAGTTTCCAGTTCTAATTTGTCCTTCATATTTGCCTTTTCATGCAGTCCCTATATTTTTTCTGCAGATTCGTTTCATTGCCTTTTCATGCAGTCCCTATATTTTTTCTGCAAATTCGTTTCATTGCCTTTTCATGCAGTCCCTATATTTTTTCTGCAGATTCGTTTCATTGCCTTTTCATGCAGTCCCTATATTTTTTCTGCAAATTCGTTTCATTGCCTTTTCATGCAGTCCCTATATTTTTTCTGCAGATTTGTTTCATTGCCTTTTCATGCAGTCCCTATATTTTTTCTGCAAATTCGTTTCATTGCCTTTTCATGCAGTCCCTATATTTTTTCTGCAGATTCGTTTCATTGCCTTTTCATGCAGTCCCTATATTTTTTCTGCAAATTCGTTTCATTGCCTTTTCATGCAGTCCCTATATTTTTTCTGCAGATTCGTTTCATTGCCTTTTCATGCAGTCCCTATATTTTTTCTGCAAATTCGTTTCATTGCCTTTTCATGCAGTCCCTATATTTTTTCTGCAAATTCGTTTCATTGCCTTTTCATGCAGTCCCTATATTTTTTCTGCAGATTTGTTTCATTGCCTTTTCATGCAGTCCCTATATTTTTTCTGCAAATTCGTTTCATTGCCTTTTCATGCAGTCCCTATATTTTTTCTGCAGATTAGTTTCATTCACAAGTGTTTTGTATTGCAATCTGCATTAGACTTCTTCAATCTCCAAAGTTTAATCCTTAATTTGCATATACCTGGGAGGTGGTCTGCTTCCTTTGGATAGTTTTTGCAGTGAAGATCTACATTCCTGAATTTCTTGATAGATCTAGAAGGAAAAAGATACACCCATAGGACGAAAATACGAGTGATAAAAAGGAGAAATGAAATATAGCGGGAAAAAAAGAAGAAAATTCTAAACAAAGAAAATAAAAGAAAATATTTCATTCTCTGAGAAACCAATATTTCCAGAAATTTGAGAGCAAAATTAATAAGGCCAATATGTATACTTTTTTGATCATTTCATCTCCAGCAAGACAGAACCACCACTTGTATTTAGGGAGTTACAGTGATAGAAAAACAATCGCATCTACCTCCCATTAGCATGGGACAGGCTAGCCTCCCAGAGAGTAAAATACTACGCCTCCTTGGCCTTACACTTTCAGCGGACCTCAAATGGAATGACTACATTGAATCCATTGCCAAATCTGCTGCTATGAAAGTCGGCTCTCTGTGCAGGGCCCGGAAATTTTTCCCTCCTGAAACTATTCTGCACATATACAAATCTACCATCCGCCCGTGTATTGAATATTGCTGCCATATCTGGTCGGGTGCCCCTGCTTCTCTCCGTGGGCTTCTTGACAAAATACAAAGGAGGATCTGTAATGTGGTTGATACTGACTTGGCAGACCGGCTGCAGCCGCTCTCACACCGGCGTGATGTAGCTTCCCTGTGCCTCTTCTACAAGTACTTTCATGGCTTCTGCTCCGATGAGCTTAGATCACTGGTGCCGCCTAAGCACGAATTTACACGAGATACTAGATTAGCAACTAGGTCCCACCCTTTTACAGTTAAACAAATAAGATGTAACCGTAAATTCTACTCCAACAGCTTCTTTTCTCGCGCTTCCCGCCTGTGGAACTCCCTTCCACAAGTCTGTTTTCCCGACAGTTACAATCTCCAGGTGTTTAAATGTAGGGTCAGTAGACACCTCCTATCGCACTCCCAACTATTCTCACAACACTCTCATCTACCCAACCCTCATTCTCGGTATCCTTACCCGCCTATCACCCACCCTCTGTCATTTCCTATATTTAATCAGCCTTTCTCCACTCTACGTAGCCCCCTGCACAGTAGTGGCAATGACATGCCTTGCTCGGGGTGAAATGCTTATAAAAAAAAAAAAAAAAAAAAAAGTGGGGATATTGAAAAAAGGATAAAAGAAACTTTGAGTAGAAGTTACATTTAACTATTTCAACGGTAAAAGGTTGAAATGTCAATCTAGTAGCACACTTAAATTCATGTAGATTATAAGTATAAGTATTCACTATGTTCGTTGTGGAGCATTGGATATCGGCTCGGAACGAGAAATCGGGGAGCCGAGTTCGAATTCCAGTTGAATTCATTGCATTCACTTACACGCAAATACCCTTGGGAAAGGTATTAATCCATCTATTCCTTCCAGTTATGGGTTAAATAACAGGACAGATTCTATAGCCTTGGCCAGCAACTAGCCTACCGCAGAAAGCAATGGCAACCTACTGCAGGATAATCAGCCTAGTCAGTCATGTTTGTTTTGAGACATGATCACCCAAGTGTGTATCACATATAGCATTTAACTGACTGACTGACTAACCTTCAAATGGCACATGACAAAATTTGGGCTCAGTCAAATTATTAGTTTACAAATTACAGTTAATTAAGTGAAGCTATTGTTGTAAATTTTTAAAACAATCGAAAAATCTGAATTATGTGTGTTGATAAAGCATTGTTTTCTGATGGAAAAAATACTGTTCAAGCAAAGCAATGGCTTGATAATTGTTATTTGGACTCTACTCTATCAAGAACAACAGTTAAATGATGGTATGCTGACTTTAAATGCAGTCATACATACACAAGTGATGCTGAAGCTCAGCAGTGATGGAATATAATTTCCCTTGGGAAAAGTATTAATCTGTCTCTTCCTTTTAGTTATGGGTTAAATAACAGGACAGATTGGGTTCTATAGCTTTGGCTGGCAACCAGTCTACTGCAGAAAGCAATGGCAACCTACTGCGGGATAATCGTCTGCCCAGTCTTTTGAGACATGATCACCAAAGTGTGTTTCACGTATGGCACTTAACTGACTGACTGATTCACTATTTCTTTAGATATACATACTTTTATTATTCTTAACATAACTTGTTTTATATTATTTCCCTGTTATCAAATCACCATATTTACCTTTTTTTCTAATGTATTTCCTATGTAAAAAAAAGTGTTATTTATTTTTATTAAATGTTAAAGATTTTTAAAAAAATTAACCACAGCAATTTTGACTAATCCAGTCATTCCTCTCTAACCGCACAATGAAGGTGGTATTAAATGAACATGCCTCTCAGAACTACCATACAAACGCAGGTGTCCCCCAAGGCTCCATCTTAGGTCCTACACTCTTCCTGATATACATTAATGATCTCCTTGATTCCATAAGAGCCCAAATAGGTTTGTACACCGATGACACCACAGTTTACTCTCGCCTCCTACAAAAATCTGGTGTAGGCATCAAAGCTAACCTCGCAGCCGAGATTGAAAAAGACCTCCAATCCATATTGGACTGGGGTAAGAAATGGCTAGTAAATTTTAATGCTTCTAAAACGAAACTACTCTCAATTAACCATCATCGACAATCTCACCTACCTCCCATTAGCATGGACCAGACTTGCCTCCCAGAGAGTAAAACACTACGCCTCCTTGGTCTCACACTTTCAGCGGACCTCAAATGGAATGGCTATATCGAATCCATTGCTAAATCCGCTGCTATGAAAGTCGGTTCTCTGTGTAGGGCCCGGAAGTTTTTTCCGTCTAAATCTATCCTGCACATTTATAAATCTACCATCCGCCCGTGCATTGAATACTGCTGTCATATCTGGTCGGGTGCCCCTGCTGTTCTCCTCGGGCTTCTCGATAAGGTTCAGAGGAGGGTCTGTAATGTGATAGATACCGACTTGGCAGACCGCCTGCAGTCTCTCTCCCACCGGTGCGACGTGGCTTCCCTGTGTCTCTTCTATAAATACTTTCACGGCTTCTGCTCTGATGAATTTAGATCACTGGTGCCCCCTAAATACGAATTTGAACGAGATACTAGATTAGCAACTAGATCCCACCCTTTTACAGTGAAACCGATAAAATGCAGCTGTAACTTCTACTCCAACAGTTTCTTTCCTCGCACTTCCCAACTGTGGAATTCTCTTCCACACGATTGCTTCCCCAACGGCTACAACCTCCAGGAGTTTAAATGTAAGGTCAATAGACACCTCCTAACACACTAACCTGCTCCTATTTCTATCAAACACTCTTCCCATCTGCCCAACCCTCATCCTCGCTATCCTTACTCATCTGTCACCTTCCTCCTGACATTCCCTATGTCTAACCACTCCTTCTCTTTACCTTCCCCTATGTAGCCCCATGCGCAATAGTGGCAGTGGAATGCCTTGCTTGGGGTGAGATGATTAAAAAAAAAAAAAAAAAATTCTTAAATCTTTCTAGTTACTTTGAAAACGTTCATTCAGTGTGAAACATTGACAACAACCTAATAATTTTAAAACTTTCAACTGGTTTTTATGGTTTTCATCAAATTGCATACAGATAGAAAATGAGTTCAGCAGATATACGAAAACAGTAATGGATGAACGACAAGGATGTATCTTCTTATTCAGATGTGTGTTGTGGTGCAGTAGACATCGTCTCGGAATGAGAAATCGGGAGCCGAGTTAGAATTCCAGTTGAATTCCTTGCATTCACTTATGTGCAAATACCCTTCCCTGGGTTTAATAGCAAGACAGATTGGGTTCTATAACCTTGGCTGGCAACAAGTCTACTGCAGAAAGAAATGGCAACTTACTGCGGGACAATCATCTAACCAGTCAGTCATGTCTCGAAAGAGACATGTTCACCCAAGCATGTATCACGCATGCCACTTAACTGATGATGATCTCCTTACTAAACTTATTCAACCTATGCATTGAGATGTTTCTGAGAGAACTAGATATCCTGCCAGTATTCAATATTCAGGACTATAATCTTGGCAATATAAGATACTAGCAGTATAGCCCGGTGTTGCTCGGGTGTAATGAAAGCTTTAAAACTAATCCATGGTTTTAGAGTTCAAACTCTTTGGATGTTGGCATGAAAGACTAAAAAGCAATAGTTGTTTTCAGTTAAAGCGAAATCGTAGACTGAAAGAAAAATGAATGGATATAAGTCAAATTTTGATTTCCTGGTATCAATATCAAATAAGTTTGTTTTGTCGTAAACTGAATTCTGAAGGCTAAATAAGTCCTCTGAGTAAATGGTATCATGGCTGAGACTAAGAACTACAATTATACCTACTTAGAGCCAAACCCAAAGCAAAAACTAAAATAAAAGGGCTTAAAAAAATACAGACATACAGGCAGATAAACAGACACACACACAAACATCTTGCCTTTTATATATATATATATATATTATCAATTTTCTGCACTATTGTAAGAACTGCAACCTTGAAACTTTTGAATATCGTTTCTGATGTCTTTGTTTATGAGTGTATCAAATTTGATTAAAATCGGACTACTCCTTCTATAACCCGATTTTTTCAATTATCAATTTTTGATATTTATCAGGGGTACCTCGACACAAAACCTAGCTAAGAACACTCGCAGACGCTTATAGTACAACTGTGTAAATTTTCAAGAGAATCGGTTCAGTCATTTCGGAGTCTATAGATAATGGACACACAGAGATACATACGCACACACACAGACAAAGTTTCATTTATAAATATGTTTAGATACAGATGACTCAGCATAAGTAGTAGACACAGAAAGAAAACTATGAAAACTTTTACAGAAGGTATCGAAGGAAAGCGAGACAAAGGATTAAACACCAACTAAAGAATAGAGACTGCATGGTTGTTAACAAAAGGATGAACACAAAATGCAAATTGCAATCAGAGGTACCAAAATCAAACAAGTACAAAAATTTAAATATCTACGAAGTGTTTTAGGAAAGGATGAAAAGTGTGACACTGAAATCTGAGGGCATGTTGGGATAGCCAAAGATACATTCCAAAAGCTAAGCAAAGTATTAAGAAATAGAAAACTTTGCTAGAAACAAAGTAAAAAGTACTAAACTGTAACATGATATCCATCCAGTGAGTGCTAGACAATCTCCTCAATGATGATGAAGAGACTTGATGCAACAGAAATGTGATTCTACAGAAGGATGCTGAGGATACCATGGACTGAGCATGTGAGCAACAATGAAGTTTCCGAGAAAATAGAAACAAAAAGGAAACTTATACTTTTTTTTTTTTAATAATCATATCACCCTAAACAAAGCAGTTTACTGCCACTGTTGTGCAGAGGGTTATATAGAAGGAAAATTATGAGAAAAAGTGACAGGTTATAGGGGTTCTCAGGAAGTGGGTAACAGAAGGATGAGAATACTGATTAGAGTAGAGTGGACGGAGAAAGGAGCATGCGAGAGAGGATGCAGGTTAGTGAGATAGGAGATGACTATTGACTTTACATTTAAATTCTTGAAAATTGTAGTTGTCAGGGAAGCAAGTAAACAAAAGGGAATTCCACAGGTGGAAAGTGCAAGAAAAGAAGCTGGAGTAGAATTTGTGTTTGCATTTTATTATCATCAAAGTAAAAGGGTGGGACTTAGTTGCTAATCTTGTGGCTCGAGTAAATTCATATATAGGGGGCACCAGGGAGCTAAGTTCATCAGATCAGAAGCCGTGAAAGTATTAAAAGAGAGTTGAGGTTTCTAAGGCACATAATGAGGAAAGACGGTTTGGAAGATCTAATACTCACAGGATAGGCTGAAAACAAGAAGGATAGACAAAAACAACATATGACCTACTTAATGAGCTTGAGTGAATGGATGGTGGAACAGGATTTATAAGAAATAGTGGAAAGACAATATTTATTAAGAGCTGCAAAGGAGAGGAAATTGTGGAGAGCCATGATTGCTAATATCCCAAAATAACATGTCACATAGAAGAATGAGCAAAAAGACAAAATTTATTAAGAATTACAAAGGACAGGAAATTGTGGAGAGCCATGATCCCCAACATTGACACTGTATATAAAGAATATGACGACTCTAGATTATTTACTCTTCATTATACAAGATTTCCACTTTATTGTCACAAAAAGAGTTTATTTAATATTTTATCCAGTATTTACATCAAATGATTAAGAAAGATTATATATATATAAAAAGGATCTCTCTTCATAATTGTTCTCAGCCAAATATCTACAAGTTTTATGAAGCAGCATGTTATCTAGAATTTTCGACAACTTACGTAAGGGTTGATTTTTGCGTAAAATGTTGACCAGTGACCAAATTTTTAAAGAAGGAAACAATTATTAGCTCCATAATTTGATACGATTTAGCCTGAGCTATTTTAGGCTTGCTCTTTAGATAGTTACCATATCTGGTTGGATGACTGGATCTATAAATTGTACCGATGGATGGGTATATAGAATCAATATGTATGACAAATTAGGTTTTATGTAAGGGAGGTAATTTCTTAGTTTCATTTCATGGAGTATTTTCTTTTAACCTGTCTTTTATTTGCTTATGAAAAAGGTTAGGATGTTTTACACACAAAAATGGTGGTATCTTTAGGGTTAGAGGAAAGGAAGAAAAAGCTTAAATGAAAAAGATTAAGAAGAAAAGAAAATAATTAATAAAAGGAAGGAAGGAAAAAGAAAATTAGGAAAATGAAGAAAAGGAAAGGAAAATGAAGAAAATTAGGAAAATGAAGAAAAGGAAAGGAAAATGAAGAAAATTAGGAAAATGAAGAAAAGGAAAGGAATGAATGAAGAAAATTAGGAAAATGAAGAAAAGGAAAGGAAAATGAAGAAAATTAGGAAAATGAAGAAAAGGAAAGGAAAATGAAGAAAATTAGGAAAATGAAGAAAAGGAAAGGAATGAATGAAGAAAATTAGGAAAATGAAGAAAAGGAAAGGAAAATGAAGAAAATTAGGAAAATGAAGAAAAGGAAAGGAATGAATGAAGAAAATTAGGAAAATGAAGAAAAGGAAAGGAATGAATGAAGAAAATTAGGAAAATGAAGAAAAGGAAAGGAAAATGAAGAAAATTAGGAAAATGAAGAAAAGGAAAGGAATGAATGAAGAAAATTAGGAAAATGAAGAAAAGGAAAGGAAAATGAAGAAAATTAGGAAAATGAAGAAAAGGAAAGGAATGAATGAAGAAAATTAGGAAAATGAAGAAAAGGAAAGGAATGAATGAAGAAAATTAGGAAAATGAAGAAAAGGAAAGGAAAATGAAGAAAATTAGGAAAATGAAGAAAAGGAAAGGAATGAATGAAGAAAATTAGGAAAATGAAGAAAAGGAAAGGAATGAATGAAGAAAATTAGGAAAATGAAGAAAAGGAAAGGAATGAATGAAGTAAAGAAAAGAAGTCGGGTTATTTCAAATAAAGTCGATGCAGAAGGTGTGACATTTGCTGGCAGAAGGAATAGAATTGGCCAGCCAAGTTTAAACTCTGGAAGGAGCAGTTCATATTCACCTGAGAATGGCATGAATACACTCTATTTGTTGCCATTTAGTCCTGTAAGGCCATCTATCTTAGGTGTTGTGCGAGTAAACTGAATCCATAAAACTGCATTTTTATTTAAAAAATCTAGACAAAATCCAAAAAAATATCTGCAGTACTATCAGTCTTGGCAACTCAGTTTCAGTCATTTTATCACTGATATAAGATTGCTTCCCTATGCCTTTTCTGTAAATATTGTTAATAGTAATTGTTCTGATGAGCTTTTTTCTTTGGCGTTCCAGCTTTACGAATTCAAGCACATTACTAGATTGGCAGCTAGGTCTTATCATTTCACTGCTGAAATCACTTGATGTATCTGTAAGTTCTATGGTAACAGTTTCTTCTCTCACACTTCTAGTATCTTGCTATCCTGTTAACTATGATTTTCGGAAGTTGAACTGCAATGTTAGTCAGCATCTTTTATTTTCCTGATTTCTGTTTTTTATTGTTCTTTCTGTTTACTTGCATCCTAGTGGCACTATCACCTTGCATGGGGTGAAAAGATTAAAAAGAAAAATGTTAATTAGATAAATATCTACCTTTGTACTTGATGTCAGCCATTATACAGGGTGACAATAAAGTCACTATACAATTACTTCTAAATAGCAAAGCAGAATCAGAAAAACAAAAAATCATTAATTAATTTACTATTGTTTGCCAAACATTTTATTGTAATTAATCAGAACAATTTTAATAATAAATTTCAGGTCTGTTGATATATATATATATGTATGTGTGTGTGTGTGTGTGTGTGTGTGTGTGTGTGTGTGTGTGTGTGTGTGTATGTGTGTGTGTATGTGTATGTGTGTGTATGTGTGTGTGTGTATGTGTGTGTGTATGTGTGTGTGTATGTGTATGTGTGTGTATGTGTGTGTATGTGTGTGTGTGTGTGTGTGTGTGTGTGTGTGTTAACGTGTCTTTTAAATAAAATAAGATTGTGTTTGAGTTTTGTTTAATGGCTTATCAATCTCTGTGGGTTATTCAACGCCAAAAAAGGTTTAAAGGTGTTTTTTTTTTTAAATGTTCTGTTATAGGGAGAAGGTTGATTTAGACAGATTTTGATGAAAAATTAAAAAAAAAATTTTTTTTTTAGAAAACTGAAGATGTCTTCTAGTTTTGTATTAAAAAATGTATTGCTGGTAAAAAAATTTTTCCTTCAAAAATGCATTGTGGCAATAATTCTTTTTTTCTTTCAAAAATGTATTTTGGTTATAATATTTTTCCTTTGAAACTGTATATTTTTCTATAAAAGTCTATTTTATACTATCATAGTGTTTTAACCTCAGTTTAAGGGTTAACTATTTGCCCATAGCTGGGACCCTAACAGGTGTTACCACTTTGGGTTAGAGGTTCCATGCTCCTCACAACCTCCCAATCAGAGGCATTGCTGCCGGGTGCAATTTACTGTCATACCCAGGACCTAAATAAAATAAGAGAAATCAGTTAGGAATGTATGCATTGAGAGAAAGCATAAAAAATGTTTTTTTAAAAATTACTTTTAATTTATAAAAATTTCACTTAATACTTTTGTACATTATTTTCACAAGAATTTTAAATGGAAATATATATTGTTTATGATTCATACATGATTGTCTCACGTTATTTAGAATAGAAAATCATTCCATTATTTGACAGGTGCATACCTCTTTACTTTCTCTCAATGCATACATTCATAGCTGATCTCTTATTTAAAAAGATGTGTTGGCACATAGTTAAACAGACATAAGTTTTTTCTTCTACATTTAATATTCATCTATTGCTTTATCACACATGATACATATCTGACTAATGAAACTAGGCCTCAATCAACATACTGTCTCTCAAATTTTTAAATCATTCATCTTTAATAAATCTCAGAAGAAGCTTGTTATAAGTGAAACATGTTAGATTAAAGACAGTTTTTTCCTACTTGTTCTTTACTTATTCTATTCATCTTGTCAGATTCCAATTCATACATTCAACTCATATATATAAATATATATATATATATATATATATATATAAGAAAATTTTTACAGAAAGTTACAAAATGGTATTAACCAACATATTTTTTTGAATTTAGTTCTTTGGAGATTATTTTTGATTGGTACTCGTATTTCAAGGGATTGTTTGTTTTTCTATAATTAAACAGTACATTTATATATATCCATCAGCCTGAATATTTGAGAAATCTTGTTAGGAAAATATCTATCTTCTGGCAGGATTTGAACCTGCAACTCCCATATACCAGGAAGATGCTGCCATTAGAACTGATGTGTCTTACCACTCGACCACAAAAGATTTCATGGTTAACAAAGTTGAACTAAGCCATATAAATATATATTTTCTTGATTTCTTTAGAACATTCATATCTGCGCTGGTTTATATTCTAATGCAAAGTAATGTCAACAAATATTATGAAATTTTCCCAGAAAGTTACGAAACTGACATATTTATTCAAATTTATTTGTTTTCCATTAAAATAAGGTTAAACAAAAATTTGAATATACTGTCTCGGCTACTGGCGTGTGTTTACATTGTATATAACACGCTAAGTCCACCTTCCTCTACTGACGCATATAGCTCAGATGTAGAACTACCGACTGATATCAATTTAGTTGGGTTTCAATCCTGGCAAGAAGCAATTGGATGTCTAACCATACTGATGAGCTGTAATACAGTGAAACAGATCTGTCTGCAGATGACTATATATATATATATATATTTTTGTTACCATGATTCACACCCCTGAAGATGATCTCAGAAAGAGATTGAAAGTACTTGGGTACCTTGAGAAATGAATGATAATAACATCTGTCAATGCTACAGCCCATTTCTGACCTCTTTCACTTATAATACACGATAGATTATCCATGAGTATGAATGGATTTTATTAAAAATAAGCAGACACAATGTTAGCAATTTATTTAATCTGACATGTCAAAAAGAAAATTTGCTGCCTAAATACACAAATTTTATATATATATATCTATACCTTTTTGATGCAGACTCCACGTGATTGTTACACATCATCAAATACTATTTCAGACTTTCAGTTTTCCAAGGAATACCCTGATGCAGACAATAGAAATAGGGTCATGGGTGCACCATACAGATGGCACCCTTAGCCGTAGTGATATTTTTTTTTTTAATCATATCACCCTGAGCAAGGCGGTAAAGCCACTGATATGCAGGGAGCTACATAGGAGTGAAAAGATTGGAAAAGAGAAAACCGGAAACCACATCCTAAACCACATCCTAAACAAGGGATGAGCCTCTTCACCTGTTCAATAGAAGTGGGCGGAGTGTGAACTGGGCGATAGTTTAGTCTGTCGACTCCAATTGAAAAAAAAAGTGAGATGATTGGGAAAGAGAAAACTGGAAACCGCATCCTAAACAGGAAGCAAGGGATGAGCCACTTCACCTGTTCAATAGACGTGGGAGGAGTGTGAACCGGGCGATATGTCTTGTGCAAAATAGCATGACAGTTTACTGTGAATTCAGAGTTTTCTTTCATCTTGGTATGTTTACCAACCAAGGCTATAGCTTCTAGTCTACTTTGCTATTTATCCATAGCTGGTGGGGGTAGAAGAGATTGATTTATACCATTCCTAAAGGCGTTTGTTTGTACGTGAATATGACGATCTCGGCTAGAATTTGAACTTGGTTCTCCAATTTCTCTTTCAGATCATCTATGATACTACACATATGATGATCTCACCTAGAATTTGAACTTGGTTCTCCAATTTCTCTTTCAAATCATCTATTCATTACACTGCTGTACATCCATCCATGATACTACACAAAACTAAAAATGAACCAAAAAGACAAAATTTATTCATAGTATGCAAAAAAATTAAAATCTCTAAGGCAGTATTTTGCCTCCTGCTTCCAATACTAAGAAAGTGATTAGCTTTTTATAGACAGACATTGGCCTGAAGCATGTGTCATATCTCCTTATATGGTGCTCACTGGTAACAAGAAGGAATAAAACAATAAGCTGATTACTTTTTTGATATCAACACCATGTGTCTGTTATTAACAATAATTACAATAATTGATAAAAGCCATTTAAAGGCATTATTGTTATTGACTAGCCTTTGAATAAACTAAAGGAATTAATGAGGAATTGGTGACGGTTTCTTTTTAGAAAAAAAAATTAGAAAATTTCTCTTTTTGGCAGAACACTTTTTGGTTTTCGGTTTATTTTAAGAAGAGTGGCACTTTCAAGAGAAATCTGTGAAAATACTTTTTAGCCGGCAGACTTGAAAACTTCCCTTCATTGTTCGGATTTCTCATCTTCACTACCATATTCACAATGTTTTGGTCATTGTACACTTCAACCTTTTTCAAGTGATCAGAATTTCAAACTGAACACTTTATGTTTATCTACTGGAGTAGGTTGTTCTAGTTCCATGTGGTATGTTTCTTCCAAAGGTCTCAAGATCAGTTATCTCTCTTTAACTCAACTCTCCAAATTTTTGTCCATTTCTACTGTAGCTGGGTATTGAACTCACAACTCTTTTCGGCAAGTCACTGAATTCAAACAATGCTTTTATCCACTGGGCCATGTGTCCTTGAAGACATAAGTGTATGAAAAATGCCAGAGTGTACAATGACCAAAATGTGAATATGGCAACAAAAATGAGAACAACAGTCCAAACAATGTAAATAGTGTAGTTACAATATCTTATTTCAGAAATATAGATAGATATTGAAGAAGAATATGGCAATAAAGGTGAGGACAACAGTCCAAAAAAAGTAAATAATGTAAATAGTTACAATACCTCATCTCAGAAATATAGATAGATATTGAAGGTGAATATGGCAATAAAGATGAGGAGAACAGTCCAAACAATGTAAGTAGTGTAAATAGTTTCAATACCTCATCTCAGAAATATAGATAGATATTGAAGGTGAATATGGCAATAAAGATGAGGACAACAGTCCAAACAATGTAAATAGTATAAATAATTACAATACCTCATCTCAGAAATATAGATAGATATTGAAGAAGAATATGGCAATAAAGATGAGGACAACAGTCCGAACAATGTAAACAGTGTAATAATTTCCATACCTCATCTCGGACATATAGAGAGATATTGGAGGTTAATATGGCAACAAAGATGAGGATAACAGTCTAAACAATGTAAATAGTGTAAATAATTACAATACCTCATTTTGGAAATATAGATAGATATTGAAGGTGAATATGGCAATAAAGATGAGGACTGCAGTCCGAACAATGTAAATAATGTAAATAGTTACAATACCTCATCTCAGAAATATAGATAGATATTGAAGGTGAATATGGCAACAAAGATGAGGACAACAGTCTAAACAATGTAAATAGTGTAAATAATTACAATACCTCATTTTGGAAATATAGATAGATATTAAAGGTGTATATGGCAATAAAGGTGAGAACAACAGTCTACCGCAGAATGTAATGGCAACCTACTGCGGGATAATCTTCTGCCCAGTCAGTCATGTTTTTTTCTGGACATGATCACCCAAGCATGTATCACATATCGCACTTAACTGACTGACTGACTCTAATGTATTTTTTCTTTTTCTGATATTCTTTCACACTCAGTAGCCCCTTATGTGATATGATTCAAACATGTGAGAAACAACAAAGTTTTAGAGAAAAATACAACTAAATAGATACTTATATTAACATCAGGAAGAGGCAGTTGACGTTTCTAGAGAATATAATGAGGAAAGGCGGCTTAGAAAATCTAATACACACAGAACAAATTGAAGGCAAGGAAGACAGAGAAAAACAACACACAGCATGTTTAGTGAGCTTTTGTGATTGGATGGCAGAAAAGGGTTTAGGAGAAATAACAGAAAGACAATTTATTAAGAGATATTTAGGACAGAAAGTTGTGGAGAGTCATGACCACCTATATCCTAAGGGGACATCGCACATTATGAAGAAGCCCTTTATGTCTTAGTAGTTTTATTGCTTTGCTTGGATTAAAAGTATTAGAAAGAAAAAATATTCAAATAAATTTGACATTATACAATGAAAATTTCATATCAGAATTCAGTTAATCTAAACTTACTTATAAATGGAACTTTGTGTGTGTCTGTGTATGTGTGTGTGTGTCCATTACCTATAGACTCCGAAATGGCTAAACCGATTTTCTTGAAAATTTACACAGTTGTACTATAAGCGTCTGCGAATGTTCTTAGCTAGGTTTTGTGTCAAGGTACCCCCAATAAATATCAAAAATTGATAATTGAAAAAATTGGGTTATAGTAGGAGTGGTCTGATTTTAATCAAATTTGATACACTCATAGACAAAGACATAAGAAACGATATTCAGAAGTTTCAAGGTTGCAGTTCTTACAATAGTGCAGAAAATTGATAATATATATATATAAAAGATGTTTGTGTGTGTGTCTGTTTATCTACCTGTATGTCTGTATTTTTTTCAGCCCTTTTATTTTAGTTTTTACTTCAGGTTTAGCTCTAAGTAGGTATAATTGTAGTTCTTAGTCTCCGCCATGATACCATTTACTCAGAGGACTTATTTAGCCTTCAAGATTCAGTTTACGATGAAAAAAACTTATTTGATATCGATACCAGGAAATCAAAATTTGACTTACATCCATTCATTTTTCTTTCAGTCGACAGTTTCACTTTAACTGGAAACGACTATTGCTTTTTAGTCTTTCTTGCCAACGTTTAAAGTGTCTGAGCTCCAGGACTATGGATTAGCTTTAAAGCTTTTCATTACACCCGAGCAACGCCGGGTTATGCTGCTAGTAACTGTTAAGCTGTAGATTTATTGATCCAGTCTTTTGCAGATAAATATATACTCTCTTAATACCGCTATTTCTATGTGGTCTTCAGTGCGTACTTTTTTTTAGCAAAGGCCGTCCTTGTTTTAAAAGGATCACTTGTAACTGGCAAAACAATTCAGGATATTTTAGCGAGAATGATAATGATGATTGTTATGATGATGATGGAAACTGGAAAACGTGCTTAGGAAGAAACTGAAATTGAGACCGAGATTTTTGGCTTCCAGAAAACTGCTATCATTTACTCCGCAAGGATTCTTGAGTTGTGAGGAATCTTGTTGATAACATGCCTTAAGAATAGGATTTCCATTGACTATGTTAATGTGCAACATCAGAATAATAATATCGTGCCATTCGATATTGGAACACTGGGAAAGATCTCAAAGAAACTAGGAAAAAACTAGAAGACTTGGAAATCAGGAGATGGTTTTAAAACCGATGAAAGATCAGCAATGTTGAAGGCCCTAAAAAGAATGATGGAGTATTGAGAAGAATTATCACTTGACTGGTATAGTCTTTTTCTAAGCATAAATATAAGGTAACCAGTGAAGATTGAACTCCCTGTTCAGTTGTTATTGATCGAGTGAGATAATTTTCTAAGCATGGCTTACATGTTGGACAAGGCTGAAAATATAGGGCAACCAGTGAGAATCAAACTCAGGAGTCAGTTGTTATTAATCTAGTGAGACAATCTTGCTAGCCTATACTTATGTTCCCAGGAAATAAAAGTATGGTTTGTGGAGAAAAATAAAAGGGTGAAATGAGAGGATAACTCTTAACAAAGGTTTATTAATTGAATTAAAAGTCGGATGGTGACTGAAGCGTCTGAGTGTGTAATGATAAAATGTTGTCCTTCAAAATCGGGTTATAGTAGGAGTGGTCTGATTTTAATCAAATTTGATACACTCATAGACAAAGACATAAGAAACGATATTCAGAAGTTTCAAGGTTGCAGTTCTTACAATAGTGCAGAAAATTGATAATATATATATATATAAATATATATGTTGGGACGCCCGTACCTATTTGGCTATAATGGACTATTCCATTACTATGTAAAGTAATGGTGGCATCTACGTAGGAGAGTGTGCCGAGCAGCCAATCGACAAGTCAGTCGTAGACTTCCGGTGACGACTCGGAAGTACCCATTGCTCATACTACGTCTTACGACGGTTGAGACGATTAACCTTTATTCTTGTATTGGATACTAATAACCTTTGTAAATACTATTTTCACGGAATACAACAATTAACCTATTCCTGTTGTGGAGTTATTTATTCTTACTCATGACACAACAATATAAAAGCAAGATGTTTGTGTGTGTGTCTGTTTATCTACCTGTATGTCTGTATTTTTTTTCAGCCCTTTTATTTTAGTTTTTGCTTAGTGTTTGGCTCTAAGTAGGTATAATTGTAGTTCTTAGTCTCCGCCATAATACCATTTACTCAGAGGACTTATTTAGCCTTCAAGATTCAGAAATAAAAATGTGGTTTGTGGAGAAAAATAAAAGGGTGAAATGGGAGGATAACTCTTAAAGGTTTATTAATTGAATTACAACATGGATGGTGACTGAAGCTTCTGAATGTGTAATGATAAAATGTTGTCCTTCAAAATCTGTCCTACTCAATTTAGTGTCATGACAAAAACTCCCTGTCCCACAATGCTCAATTTCCAAACAGAGGACATGACCAAAACCCCTATTTTTAACCTGTCCAGTCAAAGGGGGATAGCTTATCTTAATATTTTTGTTAGGGCCACTGTATCCTAACACCTTTTACGTTGAGGTGGTCAAATGATTATCTAAATATAGCTTAAATGTGGCACAAGGCCAAAATATGGGGCAGCCAGTGAGAATCAAACTCACTATTCAGGTATTATTGATCTAATAAGACAATCTTGCTAATCTTTACACCATCTTGAAGTACTCAAATGATTTTCTAAGCTAGGTTAGATGTGGCACTAGGCCAAAAATATGGGGCAACCAGTGTGGATCAAACTCACTATTCAGTTGTTATTGATCTAATAAGACAATCTTGCTAATCTTTACACCATCTTGAAGTACTCAAATGATTTTCTAAGCTAGGTTAGATGTGGCACTAGGCCAAAAATATGGGGCAACCAGTGCAGATTGAACTCACCATTTAGTTGTTATTGATCTAATGAAGCTATCTTGCTAACTTTTACACTTTGTCGACGTGCTCAAATGATTTTCTATGCATAGCTTAGATGTGACACAACACTGAAAGCATGGATTTTGAAAAAATTGATGAGCATTCATGGTCATAAAGCGAGACAGCAATCATATAAAAATTCATTACTCTTTTCCTTGTTTTTTACGAAGTTTTTCTATAAAGGATTTAATTAATCAATTAATCATTAAACAAGAGGTGTACCCAAAACCATGAAATAGGTCATGTAACTGTTAGCTTTTTTAGTTTTGGGTAAAAATGGAATACTGATTTTAGGCCATAGATTTATTGATCCAGACTTTTGCAGATGAATCTGCACTTTCTTAATCCTTCTATCACTATTTGGTCTTCTGTGTGTGCTTTTTGTTTTTTGTTTGTTTGTTTTTTTTTGTACAGCGGGAGTCTGTTCTTGCTTTTAAAATGGTCATTTGTAGTTGGCAAAACATTTCATAACATAAGAGTGATAAGGATGATGATGATTGTGATCATGATAGAAATCAGAAAGAAAGTGCTTAGGGTGAATTTGAAATTGAGACTAAGATTGTAGGTTTCCAGAAAACTGCTATCATTTCCTCTGCAAGGATTCCTCAAAATGTTCTAAAGTTGTCAAGTGTCTTGCCGACATCATGCCTCAAGAACAGAATTCCCATTGACTATGTCAATGTGTGACATCAAATTAATGAAAACCAGATTAGCACATGGTTGATAGAACAACTGTACTTGAAAAATATGACTTACTGGAAGTTTTAATTAGCTTTGTAAATAGAGGATTAAATAAATAATATGGAATAATAATTTCATAACAAATAAAAATGATTTTGTTGAATGATGACAACTATGGATGTGTGAGTGGTATAATGGCTAGCTGCTCAGAATGAGAAATCAGAGGGCTGAGATTGAATTCCGGTTGTTACATATCTAATCTAAATCTAAACTTATTTATAAATGGAACTTTGTCTTTGTGTGTGTGTGTATGTGTATGTGTGTGGCTGTGTGTATGTGTGTCCATTACCTATAGACTCCAAAATGGCTCAACCGATTTTCTTGAAAATTTACACAGTTGTACTATAAGCGTCTGTGAATGTTCTTAGCTAGGTTTTGTGTCAAGGTACCCCTGATAAATATCGAAAATCAATAATAAAAAAATCGGGTTATAGAATGAGTGGTCCGATTTTAATCAAATTTGATGCACTCATAGACAAAGACATAAGAAATGATGTTCAGAAGTTTCAAGGTTGCAGTTCTTACAATAGTGCAGAAAATTGACAATATATATATATATATATATATATATATATATATTGTCAATTTTCAATATATGATAATATATATATATATAATATATATATATATATATATATATATATATATATATATATATAAATCAAGATGTTTGTGTGTGTGTTTATCTGCCTGTATGTCTGTATTTTTTTCAGCCTTTCATTTTAGTTTTTGCTTCGGGTTTGGCTCTAAGTAGGTATAATTGTAGTTTTTAGTCTCAGCCATGATACCATTTACTCAGAGGACTTATTTAGCCTTCAAAATTCAGTTTACTTATTTGATATCGATACCAGGAAATCAAAGTTTGACTTACATCCATTCATATTTCTTTCAGTCTATCATTTTGCTTTAACTGGAAACAACTATTGCTTTTTAGTCTTTCATGCCAATGTCCAAAGAGTCTGAGCTCTGGGACCATAGATTAGTTTTAAAGCTTTCATTACACCTGAGCAACACTGGGCTATACTGCTAGTCTTTTAGAAATGTCTGAATTCATCTCTTAAATAGCAGAGCAAACTTGGATCTCTAGCCATGGTTGGAAACCAGTCTAAGAGAAAGATAACCCTGAATCCAAATCTGTACATGGCCTTGATCCTGTAAGCTGTCCATTACGTTTCGACCAAACTGCTTTGTCAAAACCAATTCATTGAATAAGAGTTGCGCAAAGATCTATGTAATTGATTATGTAACTATTTTTTGCATTGTACCACAAACATGTCCAATTTTTTTCTTCTCTTCCAAGAATTATTATCTGTTCTTCTTTGTTAATGCACTATGTCTCTCCAAGACATTGGTGATCATGGCTCTCCACAATTTCCTGTCCTTTGTAACTCTTAATAAATTTTGTCTATTTGTTATCTCTCCTAAACTTTTGGTATTTCCCAGAGCCTTCCCTACAAAAGTTAGAATGTAACACAAAGTCTTTTTTTAATGTGGGGCATTTTTATTGCATATGCTTTGGCAAAAATTCCATATAGACCCTGCACAAGCTGAATCAGGTCCTGTCTGCTTTCCCCAAAACAAGACTCTGCCTTTGACATCGTCTCATCTAGGTTCCTCTCAGCCTGAAGACAGAGTGTCTAACAAAGTTGAGCCCTCTCAGAACTCTGTTCTACCATCCATTAAGACAAGCTCACTAAGTAGGTTATGTGTTGTTTTCCTCTATCTGTCTTCTCATCAGTATGTCCTGTGAGTATCAAATTTTCCAAGCCCTCCTTTCTCATTATGTGCTCTAGAAACTTAAACTATCTCTCTGATTCTAAATATAAGTATTCTTTTTCTTTCCACTTTCTCTAAAACTATTTTTATTCTATTACTGGTCTATTCAGAAGCACATACTATTTATCAGAATTTGGATGATAATTTTCAATATATGACGGATGTAGTTTGCATTGATTTGCCCCTGAGTTCTTAGACAGCCATATGAAAATGGTTTAACTTGGGTCTTATGGTATATCACTACTGTTGTATATTTAATTCATTATCTTTCATGTTGTTAATGCCAAAATCACCCAAAGCTTCTAGCATCTTTATTACAATTGTCAGGCTCTACTGTTTTTGTTCTGTTTTGCCTGTGCTGATTTCGCTACAGAATTTAATCTTTCTGGAATAGTTTTTTGAGATATTCATTCCATTTTTTAAAGTATTTTTTCTATCTCTATTATCAGTGTTGCGTCTTTGGATTTTATGTGATCTGATGATAATCATGTCCCATTAGTTCTTTTATTTTTTTATTCATATCTTTAATATTCATTCTTTCTATTTCTGCATACTTTCTGGTGAGACATTCCTCTTTGCCTGCTTGTGTTTGTTCTTAATTTCTTTGTGCAGAGTCTTATATTCTGTGCCACACCTAGGCATTGTTTTTTGTCTCTTTCTCAGCATGTCAATAATTTCATTTGTCATCCGTTCCTTTTTTCCTTGTCTAGTTTTCTTTGGGATGATCTTGTTTACTAATGTTATGAAACCTTCTCTTAATGTGCACCATTTTGAATTTCTATTCTCATTTTGTTCTTTATGTCTGTTTTAACACTATTTATTTTTCTTTCAATTTGGATCCATCAAAAGTCTGTAATTTGAGTGCTGCTTTGGCCCTCTTCAATTTATGTATTTTCGCTCTAAGTTTTCATATCCCTGGAAGAGGATAACTATTGTAGTTTTGGATTTGAGCTTAAAATGAAATCAATATGAACCTGATAAAAAGAAACTGATGAAGAGAACATAAACCCCAAAACATGTACCAGTCAGTCAGTTAAGTGCCATATGTGACACTTGATTTAAACATGACTGACTGGGCAGAAAATTTTTCTGCTGTGGTTGCCATGACTTTCTGTGGTTGATCAAGGCTATAGAACCCAATCTGTTCTGCTATTTTACCCATAGCTGGATGTAGAAGAGACAAATTAATACTTTTCCCAAGGGTATTTCTATATAAGTGAATGCAATAAATTTAACTGGAATTTGAACTCAGCTCTCCAATTTCTCATGTGGAGCTGATATCTACTGCACCCCAACACAGATCTAAACATGTACCAACTTTCGATAAAAAAGAATATAATAAAGGTTATATAGTTTTTTATCTACAATCAGTAATTTTATATTCTCAAATAAATATCTACTTTTAATTTAATTATTTTCAAATATACGACCAAACAGATTGTTTGACTAAAATGCAAAAAATTTGGAGAAAATACATATGTTAATGAAAGTTTTAAATTTTGTTAAAAGTAAATTTAAAGTTTCATTTTATTTAATTGTAAAGTCTTAAATTTTATGATATTTAATTGTAAATTTAAAAATTTATCCACTGGAACATATAGACAGTTAGATAAAACATTGGTTGGATCCAATGACTTGACACAAAAAGTTGTGTATTTCATTACCTGGCTATAGTGGTTATAAACAAAAAAACTTAGAGAGTTGAGTTAAAGGGAGATAACTAAGACATACAGAAGTTGCATGACTCATGTAATGGGAACAATCTATCCCAGTGATCAAAATAAAGTGTTTAATGTAAAATTCCAAACACTTATGGCAACCAAGATGAAGACAACAGTCCAAATAATGTAAATTTAATATTTATATTTAAGTGTAAAGGATCTGTATTTTACACAGTGTTAGATAAATTTTAGAAACATTTCTGAATTTTACTCAGGTCAGTGTCAGTTATTTATAAGTCTTAGGAAAATTTTGAAGGTCAGAAAATATGTTCAACATAAAATCATGGAAAAGAATATTTGTCTGTGTCGAACATTGGTGGTATTCAATGTAGTTGTTGGAAAAGATAAGCACTTCCAATAAAAAATGGATTTATTATGAGACTCTAAAATGGAGAAAGACCTGGCTAGATCCAAGAAAGGTTTCACCAACTCAAACAGAATCTAATAGAAAGGGAAAAGTTTTCTCTGTGTTTGGTTGTGTTCAAAAGAAATCTTTATTATGAATAGCTGGAACCTGGACAAATTCTTACTTAACAATGTGAACAATTGGAATGATACATTAGGAAAGAAAATACTTTCTTTTTATGGCAAAGTAAGTTAACCAGTGATTTAGTTGCCTGATAACACCTGTCATCATGTTTTAAATGCAATATAGCTAACAATTGTGGAGCTAGTGTGGGAATTTCTTCTTGCTCAGACCTGTCATCTCCAAACAATCATTACTTTTCTTTATTACAATTACTCATGGTCTAGTTAATGATTCCAACAAAGTTGAGAAAAATTGGTCAAAATATTCATGAAATCAGAAACCAAAATTGTTCTTTTATGATGGAATACAGAATTTAATTGGTGGCAGAAGAAATGTAGTTTAACGGAAGGATGCTGAGAATTCCATCGATAGAGTGAGTAAGCAATGAAGACGTCTTAAAGAAAATGTCTACACTCAGAATCAGAAAGGGGCAGTCAAAATTTCTTGAATGCATAATGAGGAAGGAGAGTTTGGTCGTATCAAGGCTAGAGAGATAAGGGAAAGTGTGAATGGATAGTAGAAAATAACCTTTTTTTTTCTTTTTTTGTCAACTGCCACTGAAGCATGTGTGGTTGGGTTGGGTTGGTTAGATTTATTTGAAATTTTAGTAAAAGTCATGATTTAGTATTTATTTATTTATTTTTGCTTAATTTTAAACGAGTGTTTGTGCTTTGTTTTTTTTTGTTGTCTTTTTTTTTCTTCTAAGAAATTTCTTTGATTGGACTTTAACTTAGTTAACTCACCACCTTGAACTTTTTTAATTGGAGTAGTTGGATCAAACTATCGCCCGGTTCACACTCCACCCACGTCTATTGAACAGGTGAAGAGGCACATCCCTTGTTCCCGGTTTAGGATGTGGTTTCCGGCTTTCTCTTTTCCAATCTTTTCACTCTTTTATTTATTTATTTTTTTTCAATTGGAATAGATAGACTAATCTATTGCCTGGTTCACACTCCACCCACATCTATTGAACGGGTGAAGAGGCTCATCCCTTGTTCCCTGTTTAGGATGTGGTTTCTGGCTTTCTCATTTCCAATCTTTTCACTCTTTTATTTATATATATATATTGAACAGGTGAAGAGGCTCATCCCTTGTTCCCTGTTTAAGATGTGGTTTCCGGCTTTCTTTTTTCCAATCTTTTCACTCTTTTCTTTTTTTTTTTTTTTCAATTGGAGTAGATAGACTAATCTATCGCCCTGTTCACACTCCACCCATGTCTATTGAACAGGTGAAGAGGTACATCCCTTGTTCCCGGTTTAGGATGTGGTTTCCGGCTTTCTTTTTTCCAGTCTTTTCACTCTTTTCTTTTTTTTTTTTCAATTGGAGTAAATAGACTAATCTACCGCCCGGTTCACACTCCACCCATGTCTATTGAACAGGTGAAGAGGTACATCCCTTGTTCCCTGTTTAGGATGTGGTTTCCGGCTTTCTCTTTTCCAATCTTTTCACTCATATGTAGCCCCCTGTGCTTCAGTGGCATTACCGCCTTGTTCAGGGTGATATGATTAAAAAAAAAAAAGAACAAAGAGAGAAATGCTGCTAACAACCACAAGGGATAAGAATCTGTAGAGAACCATGATCACCAACGTCCTGAAAGGACATGGCATATAGAAGAAAATGATTGAATACTGGTTTTGCATTTTTATCTTATGGTTATTATTTTCAAAAATTTTCATAATTAGAATAAAATATCATTATCTCAAATGTCATTATGTGTGTCGGATAGGTAAGTTGTAAAGCCAATTCGATTACTTGACTTATTTGCTTTAATTTATAAAACATTCCACGAGCTTTGTAATCTTGTAAAAAAGATTAATTAATCTGATTATGCACTAAGCTACTTCTTGGATGCAATGAGTGCTCTTTGAGCGTGTTCTTTGCATAGCAAATTTAATTTAGTTAAAGACATTTTATCCTCTTATTCCATTTTGTAAGAAACTTTTTTTAGATATGTGCATTGTTTCTTTTTACATCCTTTATTTTAATATTTTTCCAGACACATTGCATTTATTAAAATTCATCATAAATTAGTGGTCAAAATTGAATTCATCTGCATATTTAACATGTATCTGTATGCTAAAAGTTAGGCACTATCTTTTCATACATTTTTCATTCTGTTTTATTTAATTTTTTGTCTTGTTTTTGGAGATGATTCTTTTTACACGAACATATTTCATTCTTTCGGACTATGTCAATGTTTTCTTCAACCAGTGCACCCTGAAAGGTAACCTGGTGCACCCAAAGTTAACAGATAAGTAATTTATGCGTGCGTTGTGGCGCAGTGGATATCAACTCGGAACAACAAATCGATGAGCCGAGTTCAAATTCCAGTTAAATTCCTTGCATTTACTTATGCTCAAATACCCTTGGAAACAGCTGGGAAAGGTATTAATCCATCTCTTCCCTCCAGTTATGAGTTAAATAACACAACAGATTGGGTTCTATAGCCTTGACTGGCAATCAGTCTACCACAGAAAGCAATGGCAACCTACTGCAGGATAATCTTCTGCCTAGTCAGTCATGTCTCTTTCTGGACATGATCGCCCAAAGTGTGTATCACATATGGCCATTAACTGACTAACTGAATTTATAGATTATTTTTATATTTTAAAAAATAATTATTTTTAAAAAGCTAGAGACTCTAAGCATGTGTTTCCATGTCTAAGTCAGTTCTTTGCCATTTAATATTTTAAAGTGGATGCTAAATTTGTTAATCTTTAAGGAGTGGATAATCCTTTCTCTTGCTATCCTCAAAGAATTCTAATCAGTCATTTTTGGTCACTATGAAATATAATAACAGATTCTTCATAAACCCCTTTAAATGAAAAGTCTACAACCAATCCTCTTTGGGAATACCTTTTCATACATTTTTCATTTTGTTTTATTTAATGATTTATCTCATTTTTGGAGATGTTGATTCTTTTTACCTGAACACATTTCCTTCTTTCGGACTATGTCACTGTTTTCTTCAGTCAGTGTGCCGTGTACCCCAAGGTAACAGATGAGTAATTTATAGATTATTTTTTTATTTAAAAAAATTATTTTCAAAAAGCTAGAGACTCCAAGTCAGGTCATTGTTATTGATATTTTAAACTGGATGCTAAATTTGTTAATCTTTGAGGCATGGATAATATTTTCTCTTGCCATCCTCAAGGAATTATAATCAGTCATTATTGGCCACCAATAAAAAAATAACAGATTCTATTTTTTTAAATAAAAACTCTACTGCCAATCTTCTTTGGGAATATCAAACTAAAATTTCATGTTTTCAAATTTAATGACTAATTTTTTCTTATTAAAATCTGGGTTTACAGCCATATCATACTGAGAAATTAGTTCCTTTATGATCACCGAAGTTAAGCAATGGTGAGTTTGATCAGTGCTTCGATGGGTAATCGCTAGTGAATACCAGGTGGTGCTTTCAGCATAGATGTGTGTGTGGTGTAATTAATAATGGCTAGAAATTGTTAATTAGAGAGCAGAGTTCTAGTTTGGTTCATTATAATCCTTTATGCACTAATAGCCTTAGGAAAAGTATGAATGTCGCTCTTCTCTCTCGAGCTCTGAGTAAATTAATAAAACTTGTATTAGTAAAAACATTATTATTTCAAAAGAATTGTGTACAAAATATTTAAATTTTGGCATTAAATTGCTCAAAGACATTGATATGCTATTAAAAAAAAAGGAAAAAAAGGTTGAAATTTAAAGCATGGGTTAGTTGGGTACAGAACACCCGGATTAAAAGGGAGAATTTAATGTGGGGTATCCTGTCCACAAAATACAATACAAATTTCAAGAAAAGACAATGCAATAAGAAATGTTGGTATAAAATTAGAAAATAGGGTATTCAAAAACATATATGCAGAATAAACAATTTGTGTATTTTTTAATATTTTGTTTGTCAGAAAAAAGATGTCTTTATGAATTAAGCAAATGTGATTTGAACAAAAAAGTGTCTATGTTTCGCTGTCTGTAATTCAACAGAGAAGTAGAATAATGTCTGTTTCTTTTTCTTTATGTGTCTGCAGCTAAGTAGGTGGCAAAGGAAAGGGCCAATCAATTTATGGTGAAAAAGAGAGTGTAAGTGAGAAATAACAGATAAGAGGGAAAAGGGTCAAATAGAAATAGTAGTAAGTAGCAGAATGCATGTGTGTAAAAAGATTAATCAGTCTACTTAACTAATAGGGTCTGTGTTCCTTTCCCTTTTCTGGCCCGGTAGAGATGTAAAAAGTTTTATGGGCAGTTGAAGATATCTTGTTGTTGTTGTTGTTTTCCTTTCCCTCTTCTTCTCTTTTGTATTGGTTGAGCCTGCCATGGACCTGTCTGTACGTTCTTTAGCCTCTCTGATCTCTGCACCATTCTGACTGTCTTGACTGGTCATGGAACATGGTTAAGTAGTGGATTTTAGTCATGTGACCAGCTCTAGTAGGCATTTTCATTCTTTAGGTGTGAAAAAAAATTGACTGGCATCATAGATTAATTTGCTATTTCTATCCAATCAGAATCCAGAATTTTACTTTTCACACTGACTTGTGAAATTTGCTTTGGTTTGGGTTTTTCCAAAATGTTTTTAGTTGTTTGGATCCCATTTTGTGGTGTGCAATTTTGCTTTGTGTGTTTTAGTTAACTGGTGGATCATATAGTTTTGTATCCTATAAGTTTTAGTTATTTTACAAGTGAACACTAAAGAAAAATTTAGAAAAACTGTATTACGCTGTAACTTTCAAAGTAATCTTTGCACATTGTCAGATAATTAATTCTAGTCCCTGGTGATATTTTAAGTTGCTCTTGATGATGATCCTTCAAATATTATTTAAATTTGTAATCAATAATACTGTCTACTACTAATAATAAGGCTTAATAATTAATATCAACTTTTGATTAGTATTTCTTCCGTCTTAATTTTTGTTGCTTTTTATCACAACGATGAAATTGTTCCATGATTGTTAATAATGGCTATTAATAATAATTGTTTATAAATATGGATTAATAATAAAGAATTAATCTCCTGCAGAGTTATCCTCATTGGTTAGACACACTAGTTGCATCCATTCAAATTTTATCTATCTATCTATCTATCTATCTATCTATCTATCAAATCTAATAATAATAGTGCAATAACAAACATTTATTAACCCATAACTTACAAGAACCCTTTAGAAAAATTTTGGTTGAAAATACAAAAATACTATTTAAGTTACAATATCAAAGGCAGCTTGCTATTAGAGAGGCACTATATATCAAATAATTTTTTCCTACCATCAACCTTACATTATTTAACAGTAGAAATGGAGTTTTGAAAGTTTTTTTTTAAACAATGCTCACATGATGACTAGCCATGCACATCATGTGATAGCTTAAAGAACTTACCTTTTCTAAAACACAAAAAATGCAGAAATTACATTACAATCAAATATGAGTACATAATAACAACACTGGAATAATAACATCCTTGAAAATGGCCTGTGAAGTGGCTGAAAGCATTTGGAAAGTTGAAAATTATGGAATATTGTTCCACTCCTTATCTCCAGCAAAAAGAAAAGATATAATAATACTGGAAAAATTAAATAAAAAATTAATAAAATTTTCTTTCTTGGTCATTTTTAATGAAACTTATATGCATATAATACAGAGGGTGTATCAAAAATACTTTTATAAACTTTGGGGGCAGGTTTCTCACACTAAACAGGAATAAAAATTCATATAAATATATGTCCGCAAATCCTTCATTTTTTTAGTTATTAAGTGTAAAGAAAGTTTATGGTAGATGGTGCTGTGTTGCAATGTAGACGAGGATACATTTGTGTACATTTGTGGCTAAGCTAACCAAAGTACTGAAAGACAGAAAAATCCCATTAGAAACAAAGAAAAGAGTGTTGGATTGCTATATGATGTCTGTCCTTCTGTATGGAAGTGAATGCTGGACGATATCATCAAAGATGAAGGAGAGGTTGAAGCAGCAGAAATGTGGTTTTACAGAAAGATGCTGAGGATACCATGGACAGAGCATGTGTGCAACAATGAGGTGTTTGAAAGGATGCAAACGAGAAGAAAACTGATACTAAATATCTGGAAGAAACAAAAGAAACAAATCCTGGGATACATAATGAGGAAGAAGGGCCTGGAGAACTTAATACTCACAGGTCGGATAAATGGAAAGAGAGACAGGGGAAAGCAGTGCGAGATGTACTTGTTAGGTCTTAGCAAATGGTTGATGGAGCGAAGCTTAGAAGAGATACCAAGAGAAGAATTATTGAGAACAACAAGAGACAGAGCCAAATGGAAGTCCATGATTGCCTGCATCCTGAAGACACATGGCATATGAAAAAGAAATGAGTTAACTAAAAAGTGTTCTATTTAACAATGACAGTATATTCATATTGTGAGCAGGCTGATAGCATTTTTACATAAGGGTGCATGCATGGTAATGGACGAGAAGCTGCATGGCTGTATAACAATACGAAAGGTAGCCAAGCCATGAAATCTTTGCTGCTGAGACAGGATCCGTGGCACAACAAACTATGGTAATAAGTATTTTGGGTTTGTACATTAGAACGTACATTTAACAGCATCTACCATAAACTTTAAACTTAACTCAATTATTTACATTGTTTGAACTATTGTCCTCATCTTCATTGCTGGGTTCAAAATGTTTTGACTGTTGCATGCTCCATCTTTCTTCAAATGATAGGAATTTCAAACCAAGCCCTTTATTTCAATCACTGGAGTACATCATTCTCATTCCATGTGCTATGACACTTCTGGTAGCCGTGTAGTTATCTTTCTTTAAGTCTTTAACTTATTTGTTCAGCACTGCAACTCACAACTCTTTGAGTCAACATCTATATCTACTGATATATCCCAAAGTCTGTAAAAGTATTTTTGATACACCCTGTGTATGTGATGATTGTCACTTTTTTTTGCAGAAGGTGACCATCTTTTTACTTGGCAGATTTTTTTCTGTTTTTCATTCAGAATTTTATTATTTCCATCATTTATACCCAAGATAACATACAGCTATGGACCCATAAGTGATCCTTAAGGCCAGCTTCACTTTTGAAACCTGTCTTACATATGTAGCAAACACAGTTTGTCTGAATTACCTATGTTGGTTATTTGCCTGTTGCTGTGTACAATCATGTGATCTTTGAATTCCGTAACAGATACACAAACCTTGTCACAAATCTCACACAAGTAACCTGCAGGCTTTTCTGATAGGACTGCATTCGTAGGAGTTTGCACCTGACTTCTTTGGTGTAATCTCATGTGAAAGACTACACTAACCTCAGGAGGATGACTTTTCCATAAATACTACAAGTATGTTGGTGTCCTAATTCTTTTTTTAATTTGAAATAGGTTGCTTATATGTGCCATCCTTCCTCGACTTATAAATTCTAGTGTATTCTGGTTTATTTTGGGATCAATTTATATATAATTTTTTAATCATTTCATCCTAAGCAAGGCAATAAAGCCACTAGGACACAGGGTGTTACTCAGTTTGGAATGATTTAAGAAAAAGTTAAACATTATTAAGGAGCAAGAACAAAAAAAGAACAGGAATTAAGAAGATAGAAGATAGCGGTTAACATTGCATTTAAATTTTTGAAGATCAAATTTGACTGAACAGCACATAATTTGAAGTTTCCAAGATAAATCATTATCCCCTAACACAAAAAAATAGTGATAATATTAGCCATTTCCTTAGATGGAAACAGTTGGCTTTCATTTAATTTATTAAATGTTTCTTTAAAACAACTTTTAATTCTTGTTTTTTTTCATTATCCTCTTTCATTAATAGTAGTTTTTCTCATATTCTCTAGTGCTCAGTAACCCATAGCATCCTTGTAGCTTTTAGTAGTTTTATTGCCTTCCTTGGGGTGAAATGATTAAAAAAAAGTAATCACAGAATCTTGGTTAGAATGTCTCTGTATTGAATATTTAAAAAATGATTATCATTTGAAAGTTAATAATGAATATCATTTTTCAGTCAGTAAAAAACAAAAAGAATAATTTAAATCTTAAAAAGATATAATGGGTTTTTTGCTCATTGCTATATTTTTTTTGCTTAAAGATTGAGAATAAAATCAAGAAAACAATTTGAAATTAAAGACTTGGATAGAATTTTTATTTTCTAAAGACAGAAGTGGAGGACAAGTTTCAGACATCACCTTAAGCTATGCGATAAGACATAGAGTGTAAAAAAAAAAGAAACGGTTGCTTTCAAGGCAATTCGCCAGGTTTAAAAAAGAAGATAAACAGAGTCGAGAAAAGATAAGAAGAATGAAATAAAGAGAAAGAATTAAGTGGAAGGAATAGGAAATCAAAATCAAAATAACACAAGTTGAGAGAAGAAAAATCAAAGAAAAGAAGAATTTATAAGGATAAAAATAAGAAAAGGACCCCCCCCCACACACACACACAAAAGATATAAGGTATTATGAAAGGCAACTGAAAATGGGAAGAGGGGGGGTGTAAAAAAGAAAATTCCAAATAAAACTTCTTGCTTGGAGAACTCCTTCCCAGATCCATGCTTTCCAGCCAGCCTTAACCTTCAAAAATTTAAATGCAATGTCAATCACTATCTATTGTTCTGATTACTCTTCTTTTGTTGTTACCCCTTAATAATGTTTCTGTTTCTAATTCTTAAACACCCATTAACCCCTTGTGTCTTATTAGCTTTACGGCCTTGCTTGGGATGAACTTGATTAAAATATATCAATAAAAAAATCAGAAATTACAACAAATTGATTTTTTTTACGGATTATCAACCCTTAGCAGGTTATTTAAAACCAGAAAATATGTTTACATTGTAAGAATTTTACTTATTTGTTTTTTAGATATTGATGATTTAGTGATACAAGTCTTACTAATTAATCCATAGCTGGTGGGGAAGAGACAGATTCATCCTTTTTGCAAGGGTTTTTGCACTTAATGGAATATAACAAGTATATCTGGAATTGAATCTTAGCTTTGGAATTTCCAACTCTAAGCCATTATCTGTTACACCAACCACACATCCAATCTTACAGTATCTGGTATCCCAATGCAGTCACCCATCTAAGTTTTGACCAATCTCATCATTACTTAACCTGTGATATATCAAGAATCACTATCTATTGTTCCCATTAGGCTTCTTTTGTTGTTCCTTCTTTGTAATATTTCTGTTTCTAATTCTTCCACACCCATTAAACCCTTGGGTCTTAGCTTTACTCCCTTGCTTGGAATGAATTTCATTAAAACATATAAATAAAGAAAATGGAAATTACAACAGACTGATTTGTTTTTTACAGATTATCAACCCTTAGCAGGTTATTTAAAACAAGAAAATATTTTACATTGTTAGCATTTTTTTTAAATACTGATATTTATTTAGTGATACAAATTTTACTAATTAATCCTTAGCTGGTGAGTATGAGGTAAATTTATCCTTTTTCCAAGAGTTTTTGCATGCAATGGAATATAACAAGCACAACTGGAATTGAAACTCAGCATTGGAATTTCCAACTCTAAGCCATTCTCTGTTACACCAACCACACATCCAAGCTTACAGCACCTGGTATTCCCATGCAGTTACCCATCTAAGTTTTTACCAGGCTCATCATTACTTAACCAATGATAAATCAAGTATCAGTGTTCAAAGCAGAAAGAATTAAAAATAGAAAGAAGAATTAAACAAGAAAAATGACTGAAAAAAATGATTAAAGATATAAATAGAAGATGTGGATCACTTGAATCTGATTTGTTGTTGGATTACAGACAAAATAATAGTGGGTACCTTGACATTGTATAATGGTTAGTAAACTAAAACAATTATAACTGAGTAGTGAGTTTGATTCTTACTGTGTGCTTTATATATTCTAAGCTATGCTATATATAAGTTAAGCTTGGAAAATAGTCTGTATACATACAAATTAATAAACTAAATTTTGTGTTTACATTATTTACATGCAAACAATTGACCCCCATCTTTGTTGTTATTATCCAACCATCACCAAGTGTATGTTGATCCAGGTGACCTACAGGGAATTTCAAATTGAATCTTTTATTTAATTTAAAAATCTTAAAAAAAAAAAAAAAGAGAAGAAGACTGTTGTCCTCATCTTTGTTGTTATTATCCAGCCATCATCAAGTGTATGCCGATCCATGTGACCTACAGGGAATTTCAAACTGAACCCTTTACTTAATCTAAAAATCAGTAAAAATAAAAAAAAAGACAGTTGTCCTCATCTTCGTTGTTATTAGCTGGCCATCTGCAGATGTACGTCAATCTGTTCAACCTACAAGGAATTTCAAACTGAAGCCTTTATTTATCTACAAGGGTAGACAGTTCTTTCACTCCTTATGTATAATCCCCTAGGCCATTGTCCTGTGAATTAAATCATGGTTCATGAATTTGGTGACATAGTAATTGTGAGTTCAATTCCTAAGCCAGGCAGTGTGTCCTTGAACTCAGTGAAAGCAGGGCGAGCAATAACTGAGATTTACTAAATACAAACTAGACGGAATATTCCTAGACATAGTCAGCAGAATGAGAGCAATTTACACCTACAGATTGAATAAAGAGTTTAGGTGGATGCCAATTCAAATAAACATCAGGGAATTCTGAACTTAACCCTAATCTAAAATGATTAATATGGACACGATAAAGGCCAGAGGGTACAACAGACAAATGTCATAACAACAATAAAGATGAGGACAGCAGATAGGTCCTCATCTAAGAAATTAGAACAGAAATTAAATTTACCCGTTTCTGCTTTTCTTTTTCATAATTATGATGTTGATAAAGGTTTTTTCATTTGTTTTATATGACGATACAGTTTAGATATAAAGTCAAATTTTACAGATACATTTATATTAGAAATATACCAATAAAATTCATTACAAACTTAGGAAAGAAGAAAGTGAAGTTTCTGTGTAAATTTCTTGGATGAAAAGTCGTTATTTACTTTTATTTGCCTTGGACTATTGTCCTCATCATTGTTGTTATTGTCACAACATTTTGGATTTTATGCTCTCTAACCTTCATCAGGTGTTTGTTGATCCAAATAAACCATCATGGAATTTCAAACTAAACCCTTTATTAATAAAAAAAAAAGCTGTAAAGAAAGCTAGATATCATTCTATGTTGAAAATGAGAATCAATTTCCAAAGAGTTCAGCAAATATACAAAAAAAAGAGGTGTAAGACAAAGATATGTCTTCTTACCAGACATCCAATCTATAAAGGGAGGCAGTGCTAAGAGAATTAGAGGTCCTGGCAACATTCATTATTGGTAGCCACAATCTTAACAACATAAGATATGTAGATGACACAGTGTTGATAGCAGACACAGAACAGAATCTACAAGAACTCCTACAGAAGGTTGTGAAGGAAAGCAAGAAGAAAGGACTAAATATCTATTGCAAGAAGAGAGAATGTATAACTGTCAGCAAAATTATAGATGGTCACAATATTTTCAATATTAGATATGCAAATGACAGAGTGTTGATAGCAGACACAGAACAGAATCTACAAGAACTCCTACAGAAGGTTGTGAAGGAAAGCAAGAAGAAAGGACTAAATATCTATTGCAAGAAGATAGAATGTATAACTGTCAGCAAAATTATAGATGGTCACAATATTTTCAATATTAGATATGCAAATGACAGAGTGTTGATAGCAGACACAGAACAGAATCTACAAGAACTCCTACAGAAGGTTGTGAAGGAAAGCAAGAAGAAAGGACTAAATATCTATTGCAAGAAGATAGAATGTATAACTGTCAGCAAAATTATAGATGGTCACAATATTTTCAATATTAGATATGCAAATGACAGAGTGTTGATAGCAGACACAGAACAGAATCTACAAGAACTCCTACAGAAGGTAGTGAAGGAAAGCAAGAAGAAAGAACTAAACATCAATCACAAGAAGATAGAATGTATGGTTGTCAGCATAATTATAGATCATCACAATCTGATCTAATGAATGTGTAAGGAGTATTCATACACCTTGGTTCCCCCTTACAGTCATGTGATGGGCTGGTGTCCGCCATAAATACAGGTGAAGTCGTGGATGCAGCAATGTCTATAGGTCTATGACTAGAGGTCTCCTGCGATTGGTCTATGTCCAGAGGTCTAGTGGTCTTTGACTAGAGATCTCCATCTAAAGATCTACGTCTATTGACTATGCCTATGTCTCAGAATACTGCATACGATGAGTACTGTCCATTACGTCTACATACTAGATTGTCCTACACGGTTACATTTGCCTAAACCACTTAGCTACTTTGAATGATATATATATCCCTTTCTGGGACATATCACAATATTATTAACATTAGATATGTAGATGACAAAGTGTTGATAGCAGACACAGAAAGGAAACTACAAGAACTCCTACAGAAGGTAGTGAAGGAAAGCAAGAAGAAAGGACTAAACATCAATTGCAAGAAGATAGAATGTATGGTTTTCAGCAATATTATAGATGGTCACATTCTTATCATCATTAGATATGCAGATGGCACAGGGTTGATAGAGACACAGAAAGGAAACTACAAGAACTCCTACAGAAGGTAGAGAAGGAAAGCAAGAAGAAAGGAATAAACATCAATTGCAAGAAGATAGAATGTATAAACTGTCAGCAAAATTATAGATGGTCACAATCTTTTATCAATATTAGATATGCAGATGACCCAGTGTTGACAGCAGACACAGAAAGGAAACACAAAAGAACTCCCACAGAAGGTAGTGAAGGAAAGCAAAGAAGAAAGGACTAAAGCAAATCAATTGCAAAAGAAGATAGAAATGTATGGTTTTCATAAAGCAATATTTATAGATGGTCACCATTCTTATCATCATTAGATATGCAGATGGCACAGTGTTGATAGAGACACAGAAAGGAAACTACAAGAACTCCCTACAGAAGGTAGAAGGAAAGGCAAAGTGAAGAAAGTGGACTAAACATCAATTGCAAGAAGATAGGAATGTATAACTGTCAACAAAATTATGGATGGTCACAATCTTATCAATATTAGATATGCAGATGACCCAGTGTTGATAGCAGACACAGAAAGGAAACTACAAGAACTCCTACAGAAGGTAGTGAAGGATAGCAAGAAGAAAGGACTAAACATCAATTGCAAGAAGATAGAATGTATGGTTTTCAGCAATATTATAGATGGTCACATTCTTATCATCATTAGATATGCAGATGGCACAGTGTTGATAGAGACACAGAAAGGAAACTACAAGAACTCCTACAGAAGGTAGAGAAGGAAAGCAAGAAGAAAGGACTAAACATCAATTGCAAGAAGATAGAATGTATAACTGTCAGCAAAATTATAGATGGTCACAATCTTATCAATATTAGATATGCAGATGACCCAGTGTTGATAGCAGACACAGAAAGGAAACTACAAGAACTCCTACAGAAGGTAGTGAAGGAAAGCAAGAAGAAAGGACTAAACATCAATTGCAAGAAGATAGAATGTATGGTTTTCAGCAATATTATAGATGGTCACATTCTTATCATCATTAGATATGCAGATGGCACAGTGTTGATAGAGACACAGAAAGGAAACTACAAGAACTCCTACAGAAGGTAGAGAAGGAAAGCAAGAAGAAAGGACTAAACAACAATTGCAAGAAGATAGAATGTATAACTGTCAGCAAAATTATAGATGGTCACAATCTTATCAATATTAGATATGCAGATGACCCAGTGTTGATAGCAGACACAGAAAGGAAACTACAAGAACTCCTACAGAAGGTAGTGAAGGAAAGCAAGAAGAAAGGACTAAACATCAATTGCAAGAAGATAGAATGTATAACTGTCAGCAAAATTATAGATGGTCACAATATTTTCAATATTAGATATGCAAATGACAGAATGTTGATAGCAGACACAGAACAGAATCTACAAGAACTCCTACAGAAGGTAGAGAAGGAAAGCAAGAAGAAAGGACTAAACATCAATTGCAAGAAGAGAGAATGTATAACTGTCAGCAAAATTATACATGGTCACAATCTTATCAATATTAGATATGCAAATGACAGAGTGTTGATAGCAGACACAGAACAGAATCTACAAGAACTCCTACAGAAGGTTGTGAAGGAAAGCAAGAAGAAAGGACTAAACATCAATTGCAAGAAGATAGAATGTATAACTGTCAGCAAAATTATAGATGGTCACAATCTTATCAATATTAGATATGCAGATGACCCAGTGTTGATAGCAGACACAGAAAGGAAACTACAAGAACTCCTACAGAAGGTAGTGAAGGAAAGCAAGAAGAAAGGACTAAACATCAATTGCAAGAAGATAGAATGTATGGTTTTCAGCAATATTATAGATGGTCACATTCTTATCATCATTAGATATGCAGATGGCACAGTGTTGATAGAGACACAGAAAGGAAACTACAAGAACTCCTACAGAAGGTAGAGAAGGAAAGCAAGAAGAAAGGACTAAACAACAATTGCAAGAAGATAGAATGTATAACTGTCAGCAAAATTATAGATGGTCACAATCTTATCAATATTAGATATGCAGATGACCCAGTGTTGATAGCAGACACAGAAAGGAAACTACAAGAACTCCTACAGAAGGTAGTGAAGGAAAGCAAGAAGAAAGGACTAAACATCAATTGCAAGAAGATAGAATGTATAACTGTCAGCAAAATTATAGATGGTCACAATATTATCAATATTAGATATGCAAATGACAGAGTGCTGATAGCAGACACAGAACAGAATCTGCAAGAACTCCTACAGAAGGTTGTGAAAGAAAGCAAGAAGAAAGGACTAAACATCAATTGCAAGAAGATAGAATGTATAACTGTCAGCAAAATTATAGATGGTCACAATCTTATCAATATTAGATATGCAGATGGCACAGTGTTGATATAGACACAGAAAGGAAATTACAAGAACTCCTACAGAAGGTAGTGAAGGAAAGCAAGAAGAAAGGACTAAATATCTATTGTAAGAAGATAGAATGTATAACTGTCAGCAAAATTATAGATGGTCACCATCTTATCAATATTAGACATGCAAATGACAGAGTGTTGATAGCAGACACAGAACAGAATCTACAAGAACTCCTACAGAAAGTTGTGAAGGAAAGCAAGACGAAAGGACTAAATATCTCTTGCAAGAAGATAGAATGTATAACTGTCAGCAAAATTATAGATGGTCACAATCTTATCAATATTAGATATGCAAATGACAGAGTGTTGATAGCAGACACAGAACAGAATCTACAAGAACTCCTACAGAAGGTTGTGAAGGAAAGCAAGAAGAAAGTACTAAACATCAATTGCAAGAAGATAGAATGTATAACTCTCAGCAAAATTATAGATGGTCACAATATTTTCAATATTAGATATGCAAATGACAGAGTGTTGATAGCAGACACAGAACAGAATCTACAAGAACTCCTACAGAAGGTTGTGAAGGAAAGCAAGAAGAAAGGACTAAATATCTATTGCAAGAAGATAGAATGTATAACTGTCAGCAAAATTATAGATGGTCACAATCTTATCAATATTAGATATGCAAATGACAGAGTGTTGATAGCAGACACAGAACAGAATCTACAAGAACTCCTACAGAAGGTAATGAAGGAAAGCAAGAAGAAAGGACTAAACATCAATTGCAAGAAGATAGAATGTATAACTGTCAGCAAAATTATAGATGGTCACAATATTATCAATATTAGATATGCAAATGACAGAGTGCTGATAGCAGACACAGAACAGAATCTACAAGAACTCCTACAGAAGGTTGTGAAAGAAAGCAAGAAGAAAGGACTAAACATCAATTGCAAGAAGATAGAATGTATAACTGTCAGCAAAATTATAGATGGTCACAATCTTATCAATATTAGATATACAGATGGCACAGTGTTGATATAGACACAGAAAGGAAATTACAAGAACTCCTACAGAAGGTAGTGAAGGAAAGCAAGAAGAAAGGACTAAATATCTATTGTAAGAAGATAGAATGTATAACTGTCAGCAAAATTATAGATGGTCACCATCTTATCAATATTAGATATGCAAATGACAGAGTGTTGATAGCAGACACAGAACAGAATCTACAAGAACTCCTACAGAAGGTTGTGAAGGAAAGCAAGACGAAAGGACTAAATATCTATTGCAAGAAGATAGAATGTATAACTGTCAGCAAAATTATAGATGGTCACAATCTTATCAATATTAGATATGCAAATGACAGAGTGTTGATAGCAGACACAGAACAGAATCTACAAGAACTCCTTCAGAAGGTTGTGAAGGAAAGCAAGAAGAAAGTACTAAACATCAATTGCAAGAAGATAGAATGTATAACTGTCAGCAAAATTATAGATGGTCACAATATTATCAATATTAGATATGCAAATGACAGAGTGTTGATAGCAGACACAGAACAGAATCTACAAGAACTCCTACAGAAGGTTGTGAAGGAAAGCAAGAAGAAAGGACTAAATATCTATTGCAAGAAGAGAGAATGTATAACTGTCAGCAAAATTATAGATGGTCACAATATTATCAATATTAGATATGCAAATGACAGAGTGTTGATAGCAGACACAGAACAGAATCTACAAGAACTCCTACAGAAGGTTGTGAAGGAAAGCAAGACGAAAGGTCTAAATATCTATTTCAAGAAGAGAGAATGTATAACTGTCAGCAAAATTATAGATGGTCACAATATTATCAATATTAGATATGCAAATGACAGAGTGTTGATAGCAGACACAGAACAGAATCTACAAGAACTCCTACAGAAGGTTGTGAAGGAAAGCAAGAAGAAAGGACTAAATATCTATTGCAAGAAGATAGAATGTATAACTGTCAGCAAAATTATAGATGGTCACAATCTTATCAATATTAGATATGCAGATGACCCAGTGTTGATAGCAGACACAGAACAGAATCTACAAGAACTCCTAAAGAAGGTAGTGAAGGAAAGCAAGAAGAAAGGACTAAACATCAATTGCAAGAAGATAGAATGTATAACTGTCAGCAAAATTATAGATGGTCACAATATTATCAATATTAGATATGCAGATGACCCAGTGTTGATAGCAGACACAGAACAGAATCTAAAAGAACTCCTACAGAAGGTTGTGAAGGAAAGCAAGAAGAAAGGACTAAATATCTATTGCAAGAAGAGAGAATGTATAACTGTCAGCAAAATTATAGATGGTCACAATCTTATCAATATTAGATATGCAGATGACCCAGTGTTGATAGCAGACACAGAACAGAATCTACAAGAACTCCTACAGAAGGTTGTGAAGGAAAGCAAGAAGAAAGGACTAAATATCTATTGCAAGAAGAGAGAATGTATAACTGTCAGCAAAATTATAGATGGTCACAATATTATCAATATTAGATATGCAAATGACAGAGTGTTGATAGCAGACACAGAACAGAATCTACAAGAACTCCTACAGAAGGTAGTGAAGGAAAGCAAGAAGAAAGGACTAAACATCAATTGCAAGAAGATAGAATGTATAACTCTCAGCAAAATTATAGATGGTCACAATATTATCAATATTAGATATGCAAATGACAGAGTGTTGATAGCAGACACAGAACAGAATCTACAAGAACTCCTACAGAAGGTTGTGAAGGAATGCAAGAAGAAAGGACTAAATATCTATTGCAAGAAGAGAGAATGTATAACTGTCAGCAAAATTATAGATGGTCACAATCTTATCAATATTAGATATGCAGATGACCCAGTGTTGATAGCAGACACAGAACAGAATGTACAAGAACTCCTACAGAAGGTTGTGAAGGAAAGCAAGAAGAAAGGACTAAATATCTATTGCAAGAAGAGAGAATGTATAACTGTCAGCAAAATTATAGATGGTCACAATCTTATCAATATTAGATATGCAGATGACCCAGTGTTGATAGCAGACACAGAACAGAATCTACAAGAACTCCTACAGAAGGTTGTGAAGGAAAGCAAGAAGAAAGGACTAAATATCTATTGCAAGAAGAGAGAATGTATAACTGTCAGCAAAATTATAGATGGTCACAATCTTATCAATATTAGATATGCAGATGACCCAGTGTTGATAGCAGACACAGAACAGAATCTACAACAACTCCTACAGAAGGTTGTGAAGGAAAGCAAGAAGAAAGGACTAAATATCTATTGCAAGAAGAGAGAATGTATAACTGTCAGCAAAATTATAGATGATCACAATCTTATCAATATTAGATATGCAGATGACCCAGTGTTGATAGCAGACACAGAACAGAATCTACAAGAACTCCTACAGAAGGTTGTGAAGGAAAGCAAGAAGAAAGGACTAAATATCTATTGCAAGAAGAGAGAATGTATAACTGTCAGCAAAATTATAGATGGTCACAATATTTTCAATATTAGATATGCAAATGACAGAGTGTTGATAGCAGACACAGAACAGAATCTACAAGAACTCCTACAGAAGGTTGTGAAGGAAAGCAAGAAGAAAGGACTAAATATCGATTGCAAGAAGAGAGAACATTAGTCCAGCGAATATACAAAAAATAAAAATGGTTGTAAGCCAAAAATGTGTCTTCTGAAGAATACAGAATGCATGGTTGTTAGAAAAAGAAACAACTCAACATGCTCATTACGAAATGGAGATACCAAAATCTGATAGGTACAAACATTTAGATATCTGGGAAATTGTTTAACAAAGGACGAAAACTGTGACACTGAAATTTCCCACATAGGGAAAGTGGAAGATGACTTCCAGAAGCTAAGTAAAGTATTGAAAAGTATAAAAATTTTGTTAGAAACAAAGAAAAAAGTACAAACTGTTACATAATATTTGTCCTCCTATATGGCAGTGAATTCTGGACAATCTCATCATTGATCAAAACAAGGTTTGAAACAAAAGAAATATAGTTCTACAAAAGAGTACTGAGAATACGATTTACTGAAAATGTGAGCAATCATGAAATTTTAGAGAAAAAGCAAACAAAAAAGAATAATTAGTTTATATCAGGAAGAAATTGTTGAAATTTCTAGAGCACGTAATGAGAAGAGAAGGTTCAGAAAATTTGATACTCAGAGAATAGATTAAAGGCAAAAGGGACAGAAGAAAACAACACATAACCTACCTAGCGAACTTGAGTAAATAGATAGCAAAAACAGAAGATTATTAAGAGCTCTAAAGGATAAAAAATTGTGGAGAGCCATGATTGTTAATATTTTGATGAATTGTAGCAGAATAAGCTTTAGGGAATGGATGATGGAACAAGGTCAAGGTTTAGGACAGGTAACTTAATGACAAAATTTATTAAGAGCTACAAAAGAGAGGAAATTTTGGAGAGCCATGATTGTCAACATTTTAATGAATATAGAAGAATGAGCTCGAGTGAATGGATGATGAAGCAAGGTTTAGGAGAGATAGCAAAAAGACAAAATATATTAAGCACTATAAAGTAAGGGAAATTGTGGAGAGCCATGATTGCCAACATTTTAATGAATATAGAAGAATGAGCTCGAGTGAATGGATGATGAAGCAAGGTTTAGGAGAGATAGCAAAAAGACAAAATATATTAAGCACTATAAAGTAAGGGAAATTGTGGAGAGCCATGATTGCCAACATTTTAATGAATATAGAAGAATGAGCTCGAGTGAATGGATGATGAAGCAAGGTTTAGGAGAGATAGCAAAAAGACAAAATATATTAAGCACTATAAAGTAAGGGAAATTGTGGAGAGCCATGATTGCCAACATTTTAATGAATATAGAAGAATGAGCTCGAGTGAATGGATGATGAAGCAAGGTTTAGGAGAGATAGCAAAAAGACAAAATATATTAAGCACTACAAAATAAGGGAAATTGTGGAGAGCCATGATTGCCAACATTCTGTATTGAAACTGCATATAGAAAAAAAGAAGAATTGAAATTCCTGCTACTGATGATCACTAAGATTTACTTAGATACAAAATTTGGTTGGTTAGTTGGTTGGTTGTTTTGTTTTATGGCATATCAACCTTGGCAGGTCATTTATTACCAACTAAATTTTTTTTAAAATTTATTTATTGCTGGTAATACCTTTTTATTTCAACAATTTATTGTTTTTCTGTAAGTTTTTGTGTCTAGTAATACTTTTTTTCTTTTTGAGTATCAAGATTCATTGGGATTTGTTTTTAAGGGCAGGGTCCCCAAGTCCTACTCTGTTATTTAACCCATAACTGGAGGGAAGAGATAGATTAATACCTTTCCCAAGGGTACCAGTGCTTAAGTGAATGCAGGGTATTCAACTGGAATTCGAACTTGGCTTACCAATTTCTCTTTCTGAGCCGATATCCACTGCACCACAATTCACATCCGTCACTAAACACTTACAGCACCTAGTATTACCAAGTGGTCACCCATCTAAGTACTGACCAGGCTCAACGTTGCTTAACTTCGGTGATTGAATGAGAACTGGTGTATTCAATGTAATATGGCCGTAAGCCACAAAATTTGGAATGTTTGGAATGTTACTTATATGTGGCACAATCAACTATTTTTCTATGTGAAAAACATCTTGTATTCACAAGTTATGGACATATTGACATGCTTAAAGTTGAGATAGAAAGCATTTATTTTACAAAACAAACATGCTTTTTCTACATAATCTCATTCTTTTTAAATGCACCTAATTTAATGATGGATATTAATCACATAGATCAAACAATATGCAGCAAGCAGTTCATATCAAGTTGCTGACATTGATGCACTCTTATACAATGCAATTTTGTCATGCATGAATGGTGTGTGAAATGGTCAGATTTCACTTTGCACAACTCATCATCTTGTTATTAAGATTTTAGAAGCCATTGCAAACCTTAGAACTGAATAGCTTTAAGCTTTTAAAAGAAGGTAGGAAGTGAGGTATCTGTCAGGAAAATATCCACCAGCCAAGTATCGTATGTTGCAGTTACTCCAATACAAGCAAAGAAATTTTGTCAAAATATTATAAGCATGTATAATTTGTGCCGCTTATATTTTGATTCAGATATCAAATTTCTTGCATTTTACATGAATAAAGGCTTTTGGAGCTTACTCAATGCCAAGAGAAAATTCAGTGGAACGTTTCTATGGCTCTCATATTGAACAAAAACATTTTTCTATAGCTCCTTGGATGATAACATCAGGCAAAAATCTGATCATATATCTATTAATGCTTATTACTCCCCATCGGAAAATAATCAGCAGGATTAATCAGTGTAAAATATCTTTTTTCTTGTATATTCCATCTTTTATTGGCAGGCAAAGATTTTTTTAAAAATATAGACAAAATATTAAAAGTTTCTGCCTTTTATATGTGCATAAATTTTTCTTCAGTGTCGCTATGTAAATAGACATATATCAATGCACAAAGTTTAAGAAAATAATTCAAAGATCAATTATGAGTTTGAGTTTAAGTTTTGTTTAATGGTATATCAACCTCCATGAGTTATTTAATGCCAAAAAGGTGGGGCTTTAAGGTATTTTTTTAATGTTCGGTTATAGTGAGAAGGTTGATTTATTCAGGTTTTAATGGAACTTTTTTGTTTTTATTCTCTTATATTTTAGAAAACTGAATATGTCTTCTAATTTTTCCTAAGAAGATGTGTTATGGTAATAATTTATTTTTTTTTAAAGAATGTGTTATGGCAATAATTTGTTTTTCAAAAATGTATTGTTGGTAATATTTTTCCTTCCAAAATTTATATTCTTCTATAAAAGTCTATTTTTATGTATACACTCGTATAAAAGTGTATTTTTATACTTTCATAGTGTTTTGAACTCAGTTTGGGGGTTAACTATTTGTCCATACCTGGGACCCTAACAGGTGCTACCACTTCGGGTCAGGGTGGACCTGAGAACAACAGGAATTAAGAGGTGGTTCCAAGCTCCTCACAACCTGCTGGATGCAGTTTATCATCATGCCCAGGACCAAAGAAATTATTGTTCTCTACAGGCTTAAACTGTATCATTTCAAAAATGTGTTTGCCATATTGATAATTATCGTTCCTTTCCTGTATTATTTTTGTTTAGGTATAGGTTCACATTTTTTTACATGTGTGCATAGGTATATATAAATACACATGGTGTTTATTATTCATTTTTGCCTATTTATTTTTTAATCTTAATTCCAATGCATTTTTATTTATCACAATTAGTTTGAACATCATTCTATGACTGTCTGTAAGCAGCAGAGGATGAGGACAAAAAGGCTGCAGTTTATCTCACCAAATACAAATACAGTTTATCTCACCAAATACAAATACAGTTTATCTCACCAAATACTGCCTCATTTACTGACAATCATAGAAGGATAATAAGAGAAATTGCGATAAAAAAATATTGAAATTAAGATGAAAGAAATACTAACAAAAGCTAATAATAACTAACATTCTTCTTCATGAGCCATGTCCCTTCAGAACGTAGACAATTATGGACTTCTACTTGGCTCTGTCTCTTGTTGCTCTCAGTATTTTTCCTCTTCGTATCTCTCCCAAATCTCACTCTGTCATCCATTTGCTCAGAACTATCAAGTAGGTCGCGTGCTGCTTTCCCCCCCGTCTCTCTTTCCTTCTATCCATCCTGTGAGTATTAAATTCTGATTTTGATTAGAAAAGAAAATAATTAACTAAGAAAAAAATGTAGTGAATGTGCACTTCTTACTTAAAATATTGCATTCAAATTTTATTTTTAGCTGCGATACTTATTTTTTACTTCACTAGAATGCCTTGTCCTGTTCTTTTTCAGGTTTAATATAATCTTAAGAATATTACTTATCATGCACGCACTTTTCCATGTAATATAGACATATATCATTCAATGTGTCATTAAATATACCATTAAATATACTGTTAAATATGCCATTAAATGTGTCATAAATCATGCTATTTAAAATGTGCAATATTTCAGCAGTAAATATTCATTTAAACAGTTTTTTTTGTTAAATAATATATTTTATATAAGGCAGTGTTGAAAACTTTTTCAACCTGATCAAGTGGAGATTCACCCCACTACAATTTTGATGTTTGGGAATTTGATCAGATTTTGGGTAAGGCATGATTGCTGGAGAACTTTTCAGTCAGTGAACATTTTGTTATTATTGTTATATTTATTCTATTTCACCTCAAGCAAGGGAATAAAGCAACTAAGATATAAGGGATTACTGAGTGTGAGAGAATATGAACAAAAAACATTATTAAGGAGAGAGAACAATAATAAAACAGGAATTAAGAAGAGAGAAGATTAATATTGACAATGCATTTAAATTTTTGATTGACTCGGAAACAAGAAACCAAAAGAGAGTTCCATAAATGAGAAAAAGAAAACTGTTAGCAAAGAATTAACTATTTCAACTTTAAAATGATGAGATCAATCTAGTACTATGCTAAAATTTATAAGGTAATTGATCCTGACCAGGTTTCTCAACTTCAGTCATTTTCTCACTAATATGACATAGCTTCCCTTTGTTTTTTCTACAAACATTTTCATAGCAACTGTTCTGATGAGCTTCTATCTCATGCCCTAACTACATGAACTTAAGCATAGTATCATCGAAGATGAAGGAAAAACTTGAAGCAACTGAAATGTGGTTCTACAGAAAGATGCTGCAAATATCATAGACCAAGCAATGATGAGGTTTTGGAAAGGATATAAATGAAAAGAAAATAATACTGAACATCAGGAAGAGACAGCTAAAGTTTCTGGAACATGCAATGAGGAAGGATGGCTTGGAGAACTTAATACTAACAGGCCAGACAGAGGGAAAAAGAGACAAAGGAAAGCAGTGAATAACATATTTGATGGACCTGATCAGATGGATGGCGGATAAGTGTTGTGTAGTGAAATAGGAGAAAGCATGCTAAGAGCCACCAGGGATAGGGAGATGTGGAAAGCTATGATTTCCTATGTTCTGAAAAAACAGGGCACATAAAAGAAAAAGAAAAATTATATTGGCAACCCAGTCTCAACATTTTAAACTAGATGCTACTAGCATTTCTACTCTAACAGTTTCCCTTCTATGGAACTCTCTTCCTATTTCTTGCTTCCCTGATATGTACAATCTTCAAAGATTTCAATGTAACATCAATTGGCATCTTGTCTTCTTAAAGACTGTCTTGTTTTTTCTCCTTTCCTCAGTACTCCCCATTCTTTATCTTCTATCTCTCTCCTTTTCACTCCCTATAACCCCCTGCAGTCTAGTGACATTATTTTCTTGCTTCAGGTGAAAAAAATTAGACAAAAGTCTAGGAAACATAGAGAAAAGTTCTTCAGAACAATTATTATAGAAATTATTATAGAAATGGCACAGGGAAGCAACATTATAATGATAACACAGTGACGAGAGCTGAGATGCCAAGTCAGGATATTGCAGATTCTTCTTTGGATTATATCAAGAATTTCTAAATACCAGAATCCCCAGACAATATGCGGTAGCAATATTCAAAGCATGAGCAAATATTAGACTTATAAATATGTAAATACTAGCAGTATAGCCCAGTGTTGCTTGGCTGTAATGAAAGCTTTAAAACTAATCCATGGTCCTGGACGTCTACTGCAGAAAGCAATGGCAAATTACTGCAGGATAATCTCCTGCCCAGTCAGTCATGTCACTTTTAAGACATGATTGCCCAAACATGTATCACGCATGGCACCACTTAACTGACTGACTTTTCAGAAAGGGAATTTTATTCCATCCATAACCTACACTTATATATATATATATATATATACTAGCAGAATAACCCGGCATTGCTCAGGTGTAATGAAAGCTTTAAAACTAATCCATGGTCCTGGAGCTCAGACTCTTTGGACGTTGGCATGAAAGACTAAAAAGCAATAGTTGTTTCCAGTTAAAACAAAACTGTAGACTGAAAGAAAAATGAATGGATGTAAGTCAAATTTCAATTTCCTGGTATCAATATCAAATAAGTTTTTTTGTCATAAACTGAATTTTGAAGGCTAAATAAGTCCTCTGAGTAAATGGTATCATGGCTGAGATTAAGAACTACAATTATACCTACTTAGAGCCAAACCCAAAGCAAAAACTAAAATAAAAGGGCTGAAAAAATACAGACATACAGGCAGATAAACAGACACACACACAAACATCTTGCCTTTTATATATATATATTATCAATTTTCTGCACTATTGTAAGAACTGCAACCTTGAAACTTCTGAATATCATTTCTTATTTTTTTGTCTATGAGTGCATCAAATTTGATTAAAATCGGATCACTCCTTCTATAACCCAATTTTTTTGATTATCGATTTTCGATATTTATCGGGGGTACCTCGACACAAAACCTAGCTAAAAATACTTGCAGATGCTTATAGTACAACTGTGTAAATTTTTAAGAAAATCGGTTCAGCTGTTTCGGAGAACGGACACACACACACATACACACACACAGACAAAATTCCATTTTTAAAGAAGTTTAGATATTATCGATTTTCTGCACTACTGTAAGAACGGCAACCTTATTTGATATTGATACCAGGAAATCAAAATTTGACTCACATCCATTCATTTTTCTTTCAGTCTACGGTTTCGCTTTAACTGGAAACAACTATTGCTTTATAGTCTTTCGTGCCAAAGTCCAAAGAGTCTGAGATTCCAGGACCATGGATTAGTTTTAAAGCTTTCATTACACCTGAGCAACGCTGGGTTATACTGCTAGTATATATATATATATATATAAGTGTAGGTTATGGATGGAATAAAATTCCCTTTCTGAAAAGTCAGTCAGTTAAGTGGTGCCATGCATGATACATGTTTGGGCAATCATGTCTTAAAAGTGACATGACTGACTGGGCAGAAGATTATCCTGCAGTAACTTGCCATTGCTTTCTGCAGTAGACTGGTTGCTAGCCAAGGCTGTTCTATTATTTAACCCATAACTGAAGGGAAGAGATTGATTATTACCTTTCCCAAGAGCATTTACATGTAAGTGAATGCAAAGAATTCAACTGGAATTCGAACTTGGCTCCTCGCGTTCCCATTCCAAGTCAATATCCAAAAAATAATATTCTTAGAAAAAGTTCTCAATACAAACTCAAGAGAATAATATTAATTTAAAATTTATAACATAAATATATTATAATATTGTTACAAAAGTAGCTATTTTGTTTTGACACTACTTGTGTCTTATCAAGTGATGGTGCTGATTTTGATTTGAAGAATTTTAAAACTAGCTAAACCCCCTCAATCAGGGAGACATTGTTACATAGTCTGTAGTGACCAATCAAAATACAAATAATTTTTAGTTTTAAGAATATAAGAACAGACTCTAAAAACAATTTATTAGGGCATTAATGTCAATATTTGATTAAAATAGAGATCAATGTTATGAATCGACTATTAGTTTCAATTTACAATAAAAATTAAAATTTGTTTTCAAAAAAATCTATTATGAATTAATGTTAGAGACTGAATTTTAAATTCTAAGTTTAACAAAGCAGTAGATTTAGATTGTCATGAAGTTATTAAAATATGAAATGGGGAAGAGAGATAGACACACATATATACAAATATATAGATACCCACATGTAGACAAAGATTGAGGTGGTTTAGCTAGTTTTGAACCTTTTAAAACTCTTCAACACAAAATCAGCACCATCACTTGATAAGACACAAGTAGTATCAAAATGAAATAGTTACTTTGGTAGTGATATTACAACATATTTATGTTATAAATTTTAAATTATATATATATATATATATATATATATATATAATTAAATATATATTAAAAATAATAATTTTTAATAAAAAATAATAATTTTTAAATATATATTAAAATTTATAATTATTTTTAAAAATGATAATTTTTAAATATATATTAAAAATAATTTTCAAACAAATAATTTCATATATATATATATATATATATATATATATATATATATATGAAATTATTTGCTTGAAAATTATTTTTAATATATATATATTGAACAGGTGAAGAGGCTCAAACCCTTGTTCCCTGTTTAGGATGTGGTTTCTGGCTTTCTTTTTTCCAATCTTTTCACTCTTTTCTTTTTTTTTTTTCAATTGGAGTAGATAGACTAAACTATCGCTCGGTTCACACTCCACCCACATCTATTGAACAGGTGAAGAGGCTCATCCCTTGTTCCTTGTTTAGGATGTGGTTTCCGTCTTTCTTTTTTTTCAATCTTTCACTCTTTTCTTTTTTTTTTTTCAATTGGAGTAGATAGACTAAACTATCGCTCTGTTCACACTCCACCCACATCTATTGAACAGGTGAAGAGGCTCATCCCTTTTCCCTGTTTAGGATGTGGTTTCCGGCTTTCTCTTTTCCAATCTTTTCATTCTTATGTATCCCCCTGCACATCAATGGCATTACTGCCTTGCTTGGGGTGATATGATTAAAAAAAAATATATATATATATATATAGGAGGAGTGGACAAAATAATGGAAACACCTAGTACCATAATAGCATAATTTGGAAAATTTGATTAAACTGTCAAAAACTCCTCTATTTTTATGTTTCTTAATTTAGTATTAGTAGTACTTCATTTTTTGGCTAAAATTGCTGTTTTTTTTTGTTTTTTTTTCAGATATTCTTCTTCTATGTGCCCTGTCCCTTCAGGACGTAGGCGATAATGGATCTCCAAGTCTCCCTATCCCTTGTGGCTCTTAGTATGTTTGTTCCTGTTGCTCCTGGCAACCCCCGTTCCGTCATCCACCTGATCAGACCCTGCAAATATGTTATCTGCTGCCTTCCTCTGTCTCTCCTTCCTTCTATCTGTCCAGTCAGTATCAGGTTCTCCAGGCTCTCCTTCCTCATTGCATGTCCCAGGAACTTCAGTTGTCTCTTCCTGATGCTCAGCATCAATTTCCTTTTTGTTGCCATTCTTTCTAACACTTTGTCGTTGCTTGTATGCTCAGTCCACGATATCCGTAGCATCCTTCTGTAGAACCACATTTCGGCCGCTTCCAGTTTTTTCCTCATTTTCGATGATATTGTCCAGCATTCACAGCCGTACTGAAGAACTGACATCACGTAGCAGTCTAGCACTCTTTTCTTCATTTATATTGAGATTTTCCTGTGTGTTAATATTTTGCTCATCTTCTGGAACACGTCCTTTGCCATGCCAATTCGCCTTCGGATCTCCGTGTCGCACTTTACATCTTCTGTTAGAACACTTCCTAGGTACTTAAATTCTTGTACTTGTTTGATTCTGTTATCCCCCATCTGTATTTGGCATTTTGGGTTGTATCTTTTGCTGATGACCATGCACTCAGTTTTTTTAAATTTTATTTGTAGTCCCTTCTTGTCACTCTCCACTGCTACTTTCTGTATGAGATCTTGCAGTTTCCTTTCCGTGTCCGCAATCAGTACTGTATCGTCCGCGTATCTTATGTTGTTCAGGTTGTGGCCTCCAATAATAAATCCTGGTGTGTCATCTAGGGTCCTCAAAATATTCTCGCTGTATAGGTTGAACCAATCCGGTGAAAAGACACATCCTTGTCTTATGCCTTTTTCTATCTTTGTGTATTTACTGAGGTCGTTACCTGTCCGTATGCAGGCCGTTTGCTGCCAGTAGAGATTCTTGATTATTCTTATATCTTTGCCGAAAATGTCGAGGTTGCCTATCATTTCCATCAATTCTTTGTGTCGTATTTTGTCGAATGCTTTCATGTAATCAATGAAGCATAGGTACAAGTCTTTCTTCATTTGTAATGCCCTTTCAGAGAGCATCCTAATCATGAATATGGCGTTCCTTGTTCCAGTGTCTTTGACGTACCCGCACTGTTCCTGCCCTATCTCTGGCCTGATTCTGCTTCTCGCTCTATTCATCATGATTCTGACAATCAGTTTTGTAATGTGACTCATTAAGCTGATAGTTCTGTGTAGTTCACACTCGTTTGCACCTGGTTTCTTCGGCAGTGCTATAAATATCGACTTGCATAGGTCGTCTGGTATTATTCCGCTGCTATAAATTTTGTTTATTATGTCGGTAATCTTTTCTATGCCATATTCTTCTAAGGCTGTCAGCAGCTCTATCACTATGCCATCTGGGCCAGGTGCTTTATTTCTGTTCATTTTGGCCATTGCAGCTTCCACTTCGGATTTTAGTATTTCCGGTCCATCCATCTCCTTGTGTATTCTCGGTTGTTCTCTCTTGTCGCCAAAGAGATCCTTTATGTATTCTTCTTCCCATCGCTGGAGTATTTCCTCTTTCTCTACTATGATTGTCCCTTCCTTGGATTTTATGCATCCTGTTGAGGAACAGGTTTTTTGTCCTGTCAGTTCTCTTATCTCTTTGTGCATCTCTGCTTTGTTGTTCCTGCTCAGTCTCTCTACTTCTGCACATTTGTTGTTGAGCCATTCCTCTTTGGCTTGTCTGCATTTGTTGCTTATCTCCCTGTGAAGTTTTTTGTACTCTGCTCCGTGTCTTGGTGTTATTTTTTGTCTCCTTTGCATCATGTGGAGGATCTCTTCGGTCATCCACTCATTTTTTCTTCTGTGTCTGATTTCCTTTGGGGCTATGTTGTTCGCTGAGGTCACCATTGCTTCTTTTAGTGAATCCCATTTTGAGTATCCTTTTCCAATTTGTTCTTCATATTTCTTTCTCACACTGTTATTATATTCTTTCTGCCGGGTGAGATCGTCCTCTAGTGTGTCGTATTGCAGTCTTGGTGATATGCTGGGCTTCTTCAGTCTTCGGAGTTTCACTTTTAGTTTGCAGATGACTGGGACGTGGTCACTTCCGCAGTCGGCACCTGGGTATGTTTTGCATTGGACTACTGCGTTCCTGAATCTCTTGTTTATAGTTATATAATCTATTTGGTTCTTCGTGTCACCTCCTGGGCTTCTTCATGTCCATAAACGTCGTGGGTGTTCTTGGATCCATTTTTCTCCTCTTTCGTTGCGCTCTCCTAGTCCAAAGTTGCCGTTCGTGTCTCCTTCTTTATCTTTACCTACCTTTGCATTTAAGTCCCCCATTATTATCCTAACTTCTTGGCTTTTGCACTGAGCCTTAGCACTGTCCAGTATTGAATAGAAAGATTCTATTTCGTCCTCCGAGCTTTGAGTTGTTGGCGCATAGACTACTATAATAGCTATATTGAGGGGCTTTCCCCGCAGTTTAACCAAGAGGACTCTCTCTGACAGTTGCCAGTATCCAAGTACACATCTCTTCACTTGTTTGTTTAGTATTAAAGCGACCCCTTTTTCGTGTTTTTTACCTCCTGCATATATTATCCTGTGGGTGTCACTACTGAAATCTCCGTTATTAGGCCATCTTGTTTCACATATTCCTAGGATGCTGATATTCAGTCTGTTCATCTCCTGTTTGACATTCTCTAGTTGTCCACAGTTCAGTGTCCTGACGTTCCATGTTCCTATAGTGAGTTTGTCTTTGATTCGCACAGTTGCAGGATAACGGTCCAGAGACACCTGTTACTCATGTCGTTCTTTCCCGGGCGAGAGACAAATTTTGGAGTAAAATGTCCCCTTTACGCTGTTGGTACTAAGTTTGTTAAAACAACAGTCAGGGCTATTTAAGAATTATAAGTCATCAACTTCATCCTATGGTTCAGGAACTGTTTCCATAGAAAAATTCTATCTTTCAAGATGATAATGCACCCATTCATACTATTAAAGTTGTAGCTGAATGGCACAAGGAACATTCTAGTGAAGTAGAACATCTTATCTGGGTACCACAGTCCCCAGATCTCAATATCATTGAACATTTATGGTTCATTTTTGAAAAACAAGTGAGAGAGTTGGTATCATCCACCATCATCATTGAAAGAATCGGAGACTGTTTTAGCTGAAAAATGGATAAAATTCCTCTGAAAGCAATTCAAACTTTGTATGAGTCAATCACCTGCAGAATTAAAGCTATGATATTCCTTCCCCAATATTGAAATAAATGTGCTTGAGATTTCAATTCGAGATTATTATTTTGCCCATCCCCTCTATCTAACCTTTAAAGTAATAAAAATACTGGCCACCACTATTGAAATGAGTTGAAATATTTTGGTGTACTGTTTGCTGGAATTTCTCACTCGACTTCAGCTCAAAATCTGTTTTGTAAGTGGCCAGCCATTCTTGCTTTTTCTTGTATTTAATGTTAATTTCTTTTCGCCATTGTTAAATAAGAAACTGTATTTGGCCTCTTTCAGCTGGACAACCAAAAGGGTTATTTATTTTGTCTTTTTAAACTTGCTAGAGAAGGTTCTGTAAATTAGTTTAGCTTCGAAGGCTTCTTTCGACTTTAACTAGGTTGAAACTTGAAGGGAAAAAAAATCCTCAATTTCAACTTCTCACTCTTTTTTTTTTTTCTCAATTGGAGTCGATAGACTAAACTATCGCCCAGTTCACACTCCACCCATATCTATTGAACAGGTGTAGAGGCTCATCTCTTGTTCCCTGTTTAGGATGTGGTTTCCAGCTTTCTCTTTTCCAATCTTTCCACTTTTCTCTTTTATTTTTTTTTTTCAATTGGAGTAGATAGACTGAACTATCGCCCAGTTCACACTCCACCCACGTCTATTGAACAGGTGAAGAGGCTCATCCCTTGTTTCCTGTTCAGGATGCAGTTTCCGGTTTTCTCTTTTCCAATCTTTTCACACCTATGTAGCCCCCTGCACATCAGTGGCGTTACCGCCTTGCTCGGGGTGATATGATTAAATAAAAGAAAAAAAAATTACTTCCTTTAGAAAATAACTTTATGTTTGGATATGAAACAGAGCAAAAACCACACTCTGCTACCAATGTTGATCTAATCTGATATAACTTTGCCAAGCAAATAGATTTCTAGGTATTTAACAATGCACTAATGTTGCGATCAAATGTAACGTAAAAAAGAGGGTTTAACAGCAATGTCGCAGAAAAATTCCCAAGTGCTTTTTGCACTTCCCGTTTTGGAAATACATCAAATGCCAGGCAATAAACTCAGCTCTGTCTCCAGGGAAAAGTACAGCCTGGGGGAAAAAAGCACCTGGGGTTCGGGTTAAAATCAAATGATAAATCCCAGCTTCAGGCAAATGGATTTATAGTATTTACCAAGATACCCATGTCACAACTGAATATGACACATGGTCAAAGTATAACAGCAATATCATGGAAAAAATTTACAAGCCCCCTCCATACTTCCCCTCTTAGGGCTGCCTCTGGTGACAGACAATAAACCCAGCCCCTCCCAAGAGAGAGGTACTGCCCAGGGGAGGAGAAGCTCTCTAGGTCTTGGGTTAAAATGAAAAACTAAATCTCAACCAAAGACAAATGGATTTATTGATATTTACCAGTTCTCCCACCAAGCAACAGATGTGACACAAGGTCAGTTTAAGTTGGGTTTATTGGCAATACCGTGGAAAGATTCTCAAACCCTCTCACCATTTCCCCTTTGGGGATACCTCAGGCGCTGAACAATAAACTCATCCCCTTCTCAATGGATAGGTAAACCCTGTAGAGATGGCCCCTAGGAGCTTGGGTAAAAATTTAAACTAATTTTATAAATAGAACTTTGTGTGTGTGTGTGTGTGTGTGTGTCCGTTACCTATAGACTCTGAAACGGCTGAACTGATTTTCTTGAAAATTTACACAGTTGTACTATAAGTGTCTGCGAGTGTTCTTAGCTAGGTTTTGTGTCAAGATACCCCCGATAAATATCAAAAATCGATAATCAAAAAAATTGGATTATAGAAGGAGTGTTCTGATTTTAATTAAATTTGTTACATTCATAGACAAAGACATAAGAAATGATGTTCAGAAACTTCAGGGTTGCAGTTCTTAGAATAGTGCAGAAAAACGATAATATATATATATATATATATAAAAGGCAAGATGTTTGTGTGTGTGTGTGTGTGTCTGTTTATCTGCCTGTATGCCTGTATTATTTTCAGCCCTTTTATTTTAGTTTTTGCTTTGGGTTTGACTCTAAGTAGGTATAATTGTAGTTCTTAATCTCAGCCATGATTCCATTTACTCAGAGGACTTATTTAGCCTTCAAAATTCAGTTTATGACAAAAAAACTTATTTGATATCGATACCAGGAAATCGAAATTTGACTTACATCCATTCATTTTTCTTTCAGTCTATGGTTTTGCTTTAACTGGAAACAACTATTGCTTTTTAGTCTTTCATGCCAATGTCCAAAGAGTCTGAGCTCCAGGACCATGGATTAGTTTTAAAGCTTTCATTACACTCGAGCAACGCCGGGCTATACTGCTAGTACTTTGACATGGCTTCCCTGTGCCTCTTCTATAAATACTATCATGGCTTCTGCTCTGATGCACTTAAATCACTGGTGCCCCCTAGGTGTGAGTTTGCACGAGATACTAGATTGGCAACTAGGTCTCACCCTTTTACAGTGAAACCGATGAAATGTAACTGCAATTTCTACTCCAACAGCTTCTTTTCTCGCACTTCCCGCCTGTGAAATTTCCTTCCGCATGCTTGCTTCCCCGATGGCTATAACCTCCAGGAGTTTAAATGTAAGGTCAATAGACACCTCCTAACACACTAACCATCCCATTCTCTCCAACTCTCCCCCTATGTACATCCTAATCGCCCTGTGTAACCCCCTGCACTATAGTGGCAGTAGGATGCTTTGCTTGGGGTGACATGATTAAAAAAATAAAAATAAAAAAATAAGAAAAACCGTAAGTTTACATAGATCTAAACAGAAATCATTTCAAATGCAAATGCAAGAAGTCAGTTTATTAAAGCATAAGTTTACATCAGCTGAAGGCTATTAGTTTAATACTTGTGCTGGGTAGTAAATATACATTTGGGTTATTTTTTCTTAATCGTTTCATCCCAAGCAAAGCCACTGGTGTGCAGGGGGCTACATACGAGAAAAGTTTAAGCAGGAGGAGAGCGAAAAGAAAGACTAACCAACTACAGGGGGTGTTAGAAAAAGGGCACGAGATAGACAGGAATACTGGATTTAACGTCGTAATGCTCAACCCAATGACCTGTCCTTTGTAGCTCTTAGTAAGTTTTCTCTTTTTGTTAACCCTCCTTAATCCTGTTCTGTCATCTGTTTACGAAAACTCTCTAAGGAGGTTTTGGGTTCTTTTTCTCTATCAATTTAAGCTGTCTTTTCCTGATGTCAAGCCTAAGTTTCCTTTATTTTTCTAATTTCTCTAAAATGTTATCCTTGCTTGCATGTTTGGTTTGTAATATTTTCATCACCCTTCTGTAGAACAACATCTCTGTTGCTTCATGTCTCTTCTTCATCTTTGAGAAGGTTGTCCAGCATTCACTAATCTGCTTGGAACAAGAAATCAAAGATGCAAGTTTGAATTCCAGCTGAATCCATTGCATCCACTTATGCACAAATACCCTTGGGAAAGGGATTATTTCTTTCTCTTCTCCCTCCAGCTATGGGTTGAATAGTAGAGACAGACTGGGTTCTGCAGCTTTGATTAGCAAACAGTCTACCACAGAAAGTAATGGCAACCTACTGCCCAGTCAGTCATGTCTTGAAAGAGACATGATTGCCCAAGCATGTATCACATATGGCACTTAACTGACTGGTATTACATAACAGTTCACTACTTTTTTCTTTGTTTTTTAACAAAACTTTTCTATTTTTAATACTTTTCTTAGCTTTTGGAAGGCATCTTTTTTATCCAAGTGCACCTTTGAATTTCAGTGTTGCCTCATCTTCTGTTAAAACACTTCCCAGATTATTATACTTGCTGTAGTTTGGTATATCAGATTTGTAATTCGCATATTGAGCTGTTCCTTTTGTTAACAACCAGGCATTGTTTTCTTGCAATTGATATTTAGCTCTTTCTTCTTGCTTTCCTTCACTATCTTCTGTAAGAATTTTTGTAGTTTCCTTCCTGTATCTGCTATCAACACTGTGTCTTCTGTATATCTAATGTTGATAAGACTGTGACAATCTATAATTTTGCTGACAGCCATACATTCTATCTTCTTGCAATTGATGCTTAGTCCTTTCTTCTTGCTTTCCTTCACTACCTTCTGTAAGAGTTTTTGTAGTTTCCTTTCTTTGTCTACTATCAACACTGTGTCATCTGCATATTTAATGTTGATAAGATTGTGACAATCTATAATTTTGCTGACAGCCATACATTCTATCTTCTTGCAATTGATGTTTAGTCCTTTCTTCTTGCTTTCCTTCTGCCCACTTTGTAGAAAAAAATCCACAAAAGCACTCACAGGTAAAACTTTAAATATGCAAATAAAGTGAAATTCATTATAGTTAATTAAGAATTTAGTCTTGATTAGATTTTATATTGATTGAACATGATTGTGAAAACAGGAGAAAAAATGTCTACTTGTCTTTTGTCATCAACAAAAATGTAGCTGGTATCAAATTTTTAAATCTGAATTTTGCACCTGTTTCATCCTTTTGGCAATGCACTTCCTTTGCAAAGAGATATGAAATCAATCATCAGTCACAAAGAATTTCTCCAATAATCTTCTTACCACAATACGAGCCTCACTTGTTGATATTTGTGCTCATGCATTTCACAAGATTAAATATGAAAATCTGCTTCAAGCTTTGATTTGAAGGCAAAAGTGTTTACTTGAAATAACCTTCTTTATTTTTTAGATAAGGAACTTTACTGGTCCTCAAATTTTAATAAATTACATATTCACGGATCACTTTTAATATTATCGATTGAACTTTATAGAATATAAAATTTAATAAATGATTACCATTTTTTTAATAAAAATATCTTTTAAATTCCCTTGAGTCCTAAATGCCAAATGTAGATTTAACATTTGCATTAGTTGGCTGAATTTAGCTACCTGGCAACTCCTATTAACTTAGACTTTAGAATGACTGTTATCATTAATTAAAAGACTATTATGCAGATTAAAAATATTGCATTGATGACATTCATTATACTAGTTTCATCATGTTTAATATTAGTGCTTTGTTTAACTAAAACTATAGGCAATAAATTCAAATTATATATTTGTAAAATATATTTGTTTCATTAATATTTCACTTGCAATAACTTCCAGTTGCATTAGTATAAATTTTTTTATTATAATTGTGTCACACCAAGCAAAGGCACTTTACTGCCACTGTTGAGCAGGGGGTTACATAGGGGGAATGTTGAGGAGTGAGAGGTTGTAGGGGATGTCAGGAAGAGAGTAGAAGAGGGAAGAGATTACTGATGAGAGTGGGGTGGACGAGGAGGAATGTTATGAGGAGTAAGAGGTTGCAGGGGGTGCCAGGAAGAGAGTTTTTTTTTTTTAATCATCTCACCCCAAGCAAGGCATTCCACTGCCACTATTGCGCATGGGGCTACATAGGGGAAGGTAAAGAGAAGGAGTGGTTAGACATAGGGAATGTCAGGAGGAAGGTGACAGCTGAGTAAGGATAGCGAGGATGAGGGTTAGGCAGATGGGAAGAGTGCTTGATAGAATGGGAGCAGGTTAGTGTGTTAGGAGGTGTCTATTGACCTTACATTTAAACTCCTGGAGATTGTAGCCGTCAGGGAAGCAATCATTTGGAAGAGAATTCCACAGTCGGGAAGTGCGAGGAAAGAAACTGTTGGAGTAGAAGTTACGGCTTCATTTTATCGGTTTCACTGTAAAAGGGTGGGATCTAGTTGCTAATCTAGTATCTCATGCAAATTCGTATTTAGGGGGCACCAGTGATCTAAATTCATCGGAGCAGAAGCCGTGAAAGTATTTATAGAAGAGGCACAGGGAAGCCACGTCGCACCGGTGGGAGAGAGACTGCAGGCGGTCTGCCAAGTCGGTATCTATCACATTACAGACCCTCCTCTGAACCTTATCGAGAAGCCCAAGGAGAACAGCAGGGGCACCCGACCAGATATGGCAGCAGTATTCAATGCACGGGCGGATGGTAGATTTATATATGTGCAGGATAGATTTAGACGGAAAAAACTTCCGGGCCTTACACAGAGAACCGACTTTCATAGCAGCGGATTTAGCAATGGATTCGATATAGTCATTCCATTTGAGGTCCGCTGAAAGTGTGAGACCAAGGAGGTGTAGTGTTTTACTCTCTGGGAGGCAAGCCTGGTCCATGCTAATGGGAGGTAGGTGAGATTGTCGATGATGGTTAATTGAGAGTAGCTTCGTTTTAGAAGCATTAAAATTTACTAGCCATTTCTTACCCCAGTCCAATATGGATTAGAGGTCTTTTTCAATCTCGGCTGCGAGGTTAGCTTTGACGCCTACACCAGATTTTTGTTGGAGGCGAGAGTAAACTGTGGTGTCATCGGCGTACAAAAGAGAGGGAAGAGAGTACTGATGAGAGTGGGGTGGATGTAGAAAAGCATAAGAGAGAGGATGTAAGTTAGTGTGACAGGAGATGACTATTGACTTTACATTTAAATTCTTAGAGATTGTAACTGTCAGGAAAGCAAGTATGCGGAAGAGAATTCCACAGGTGGGAAGTGTGAGAAAAGAAGCTGATAGAGTAGAATTTATTGGTTTCACAGTAAAAGAGTGGGTCGTAGTTGCTAATCTTGTGGCTCGAGGAAATTCGTAGATAGAGAGTACCAGTGAGCTAAGTTCATCAGAGCAGAAGCCATGAAAGTATTTGTAAGAGAGATACAGGGAAGCCACACTGCGTCGGTGAGAAAGCAACTGTATCGTAGCTGCTAAGTTGGGATCGATCACATTACAGATTCTCCATTGGATTTGGTCAAGGACACCTAAGTGGATAGCAGGAGCACCAGACCAGATATGGCAGTAATACTCAAGGCATGGGCGGATGGTAGACTTGTATATGTGCAGGATTGTTTGGGATGGGAAAAACTTCCTGGTCCTGCTCAGAGAACTGACTTTCTTAACAGCGGATTTAGCTATGGATTCTATATAGTTATTCCACTTGAGGTCTGGTATGAGAGTTAACCTGAGGAGGTGCAGTGTTTTGCTTTCAGGGAGAGAAGCTTGATAGGCTTTACCATTTACTCATAATTGTACTAATTTTACTAATTACTAATTTTTTCTTGATTTGTTCCGCTGAAATTGGGGGTGCATCTTATACATCTGAGTATCTTATATGTCATCAAATATGATAACTGTCGAGCCTTGACATGTGCATCAGTTTTGGTTATGCCAATGTTAATGTTTTCCCGTAAGCGTTTAAAGTTGTTTTATGATTAACTTTTTTGCTCTACAATTCTGTTTATTATTCTCTATTTCTGAGATGAAGTACTGTAACCATTTACACTATTTATGTCATTCAGACCATTGTCCGCATCTTTATTAACAATTACCCAACATTTTGGCCATTCTACACTCCAACATTTATCAGGTGATATACATTAGAAATCAATTAAGCAAAGACGAATACAATATGGGAACCAGTAATAGAGTACTAGAGAAAAACATCAATAAAAAAAATTGTAATATGAGCTCTAGTAAAAAACATGATTTCTGAGACATTAAGTTTATAAGTTCGCAAAATTTACTCATTGTGAAGGTGAGATATGGTGATGTTCTTTGAGTAAATTGAGATACCGTAACTGGTGTCATGGTCTCAATAATGATGCCGTTGTTGATGACAATGAAACTCCATGTAATGAAATTTTCATGTGTTATTGATGCGTGTTTGGGTGTTGCATATTCCAGATGCCTATTTGAGATTTGCTTATTCCAGATGCTTGTTTGGGATTTGCATATTCCAGATGCCTGTTTGAGATTTGCATATTCTAGATGCTTGATTGTGATTTGCTTATTCCAGATGCATGCTTGGGATTTGTATATTCCAGATGCTTGTTTGGGATTTGCATATTCCACCTGCCTGTTTAGGATTTGCTTATTCCAGATGCTTGTTTGTGATTTGCTTATTCCAGATGCCTGCTTAAGATTTGCATATTCCAGTTGCCTGGTTGGGATTTGCATATTCCAGATGCTTGTTTTGGATGTACACCCTTGTGCAAATTAATTGAAACAACTGCTGTAGTTTCTTTATTTCAACATACGATCAGTTTTAGACCCACTGAAGTTTCAGGGTGGAATTGATTTCTATTTTTTCCCCATATTAGGTTATTTGTTGTGGTGTGCAGCAATATGAATTTATTTTCGGGGCTTATGACTTTATTTTTTTGGCCTTAAAAGATACTGAATCATCTGTGATTGTATCAGATTTTTATCTCACCCAGACTCTATTGTCTCAACTGTTGATTAGTTGTTTGATGATGATTTTCTGTAACAGACATTACTCCAAGAAAGCAAATTAAAATTGTAACACTGTATGGGCACACTGGCCAGCCTTACATAGGGATTGCAGATATTATTGATGTCAGCCTTTCAAATGTCTATTTGTGTCTGCTCACAACAGCTGTAAATATGTTCACAAAGAAGCTAAGACTTTGTTTGCAGATAGATCAGGTACTTATAGTATACAAATCCTATATGATCTAACAGTTAAACAAAAAAGTGAAATTGCACACCCGCAAAAATGGGATCAAAATGACGAAAACATTTTGGAAAAACCCAGACCAAGGCAAATTTCACAAGTCAGTGTGAAAAGTAAGATTCTGGATTCTGATTGGATAGGAAATAATAAACTGATCTATGACCACCGGTCAATTTTTCTAAAACCTAGAAAATGGGTATGTGATTTTGATCCAGTCATGTGATAAATTTTACTACTTAAACCATATTTCTTGAACGGTTGAGTCAGTTTGACATGGAAGCAAATCTGAAGGACCTTGTTGCAATGTGACTGAAGAAAATTTAATTTACTGACCCAGATGTAAGGGCACGTCACACATTCGTTCTACCTCTCCTTCCAATTTTCCTTTCTTCTTCTTCACCCACACACTGTCAAATAAAACAACAACAGCAAGATACTTCAACTAACTTCGATAAGTACAATCTCCTTTATTGCCTGAGTTTCCTTTTCACTTTTTCTTCAGTCATAAAAAGCAAAAGAACACAGACATTTATTAGCAACCTTTTTAATCTTTTTACATACACACATTCTGCTACTATCAACCATGAACTCTGAATTTCTGTGGGACATTTAAATACTTACATTTCTCTTTGAACAACTAACTACATGCATTTTCTCTATTAACATTTTATTTTTCTTCTTAGAATTTTGTTATTCTGTTAAAAATTTTACTTTAATGTACAAAAGAAATATTTTATCCTTCCACATTTCAACATCCAACCTTTAACCTTCTGATATTTTAAACTGTGGGGACTTCGGTTGAGTTTGGCACAAAGCCAATTTGACAAGCATAGTCAAGGCTCCTACACTATATAAAGTATAACTTATGCACTTCCCTTTTTTATTTACCTCTTTTTGTATAAATTTTTCTGTATTCAAGTATGACTTGGAGATAAAAGATACTTTGTGTAAACATTATTACATAGTTGTGATGGCAAATGGTTCCAGCTTATTATTATGGACACTGGTAGTCAACTTCAGTTACTTGCATACTTTTTGAAACCGGTTAGACTAAATTAGGTAATAGCAACTTTCAAGAGTTTCAAGAGGCCGAGGTCGTGTCTTGTCAACATGCATTCGTTCTACCTCTCCTTCCAATTTTCCTTTCTTCATCTTCATCCACACGCTGTCAAAGAAAACAACAACAGCAAGATACTTCAACTGACTTCGATAAGTACAATCTCCTTTATTGCCTGTGTTTCCTTTTCACTTTTTTTCGGCCATAAAAAGCAAAAGAACACAGACATTTATTAGCAACCTTTTTAATCTTTTTACATACACGCATTCTGCTACTATCAACCATGAACTCTGAATTTCTGTGGGACATTTAAATACTTACATTTCTCTTTGAACAATTAACAACATGCATTTTCTTGATGAACATTTTTTCTTCTCACAATTTTTGTTATTCTGTTAATAAAAATTTTACTTTAATGTACAAACAAAATGCTTTATCCATCCACATTTCAACATCCAACCTTTAACTTCTGATATTTTTAATTATGCGGACTTCAGTCATATTTGGCACTAGGACAATTTGACAAGCTTCACCGAGGATCCTACTTACTCTATAGCTTATAACAATTTTGGTTATTATGACTACTGTAATAGTGTGTTAGGCTTCTATCCCTCCTATCTTCACTCAATTTGAGCTGTTAACATTTGTTAGCAAAATGTTTTGCTCATAAATTCTCGTCATTTTCTACTCTTCACTCATATACAATGCATTTATTTTATGAGTATATTATTGACTCATTTGAAGCATCATTGCCTGACTTACAGCCTAGAAATGAATCTCTATTGAATGATATGCATAGAACTCCTTCCATGGTTTCTGCTATTATCTCTAATTGGGATCCTCACAAAGCATGTGGCTTCATGGTATCTTTTCAATATTGCTTAAAGAATTTGCTCCTGAGCTGGTTACTCTTCTTTTTAAAATCTACAATAAATTCTTTGCCACTTCATCTATTTCTGCTTGTTTGAAATTCTCTTCTCTTTTTTAATGAACTAAGGCAAACCATCTAATCCTTTTATCAGCCTATTAGCTTTCTACCTCTTTTTGGTAAAATACTAGAGGTTATAATGTTGGCAAAATGCTAGAGGTTATAATTATTTTTTTGGTAAAATACTAGAGGCTATAATTTTGGCAAAATACTAGAGGCTATAATTAACTCTGAACTGGTTAAACCATTCATCTTACAAAGACTTCTTTCATAAAGCACCACATAAGCAAGTTATCTTTTCAATAGAAAAGATTCCACATGACAGGAATCAAAACAAATGCCATGTATATTGGAGAAAGGTTGAATGGGGGGTTGAAAGAAAGATTAGTGGCTAGGTCCAAAAAATAGAGCCTTGGGTTTATTATTATTGGGTTGTTTGGAGAGTTCATGCTGATTTATAGTCGTTCAGGTTGCAACCTGTTAGAACATGTCAAATTTACTGACAGAAATAATATGCTTAAATTTCTGAGGAGAGCACATGTCAAACTATCTCAATAAAAAAAAGTTTGAAATTACTTAACTCTTGTCAATCTTGCATCCTTACGAAAAAGGAAGGTTATAAGGTGCATTTTAGACAATTGATGCTTTTTTATTACTGTAAAGGTAAAAATACCTTGTAAAACAACAAAAATCAATATGTGCTGTGTCCAGTGAAGGTGCTTTAGCCGACAGAATTGAATGGAAGTGGTTTGCTAAGTTTAGAGTTAGTGATTGTAGACTTATTGATGAAGAACTCTTAGGCAGATCCTCTGTTCACTACAGACGACAATCAAATCAAGACATTGATTGAGAATAACCTGCATTACACAATATGGGAATTGGCAGAAAGACTAAATTTATCAAAATCCGCCATTCATCAGCACTTAGTGAAGCTCAGGTACTCAAATCACTACGATGTTTGGGTACCACATGATCTAAATGAAAATAATTTTTTGGGTCACTTTTCTACATTTGAATTGCTATATAAATGCAATGAAAATCCACCCATTTTAAAGCAAATTGTGAAGGGGATGAGAAATGTATTGTTTACAACAATGGTCAGTGAAAAAATTCTGAGTTAAGTGATACGAGCTAACTTTCAGTTAAATGCCATACGTGATACATGCTTGGGCAATCATGTCTCGAAAGAGACATGACTGACTGGGCAGACGATTATCCTGCAGTAGGTTACCATTGCTTTCTGCAGTAGACTGGTTGCCAGCCAAGGCTATTGAACCCAATCTATCCTGTTATTTAACCCATAACTAGAAGGAATAGACCGATTAATAACTTTCCTAAGGGTATTTGCGCATAGATGAATGCAACAAATTCAAATGGAATTTGAACTCGACTCCCCGAGTTGTCGTTCCGAGCAGATATCCACTGCAACACAATGTACATCCAAAAAGCCACCCTAAAAGCAGGTCTTCATTCTAAGAATGTCACGCTTTGTATTTGATGAAATTGGAATAGAATCCTATACTTCTGCCAAGTAACCAATCAAGTGATTCTGCAATTACTGCTTGCAACTGAATGAATTATAGGCAGTAATTAAAAAAAAATGCCAAGAAATGGCAAATAGGAAAGGTGTTGTCTTCTATCAGGATAATGCCGGACCTCATGTTTCTTTATTGACCAGGCAAAAATTGTCGGAACTTCACTGGGATGTGTTATCTAACCCACCATATTCGTCAGACATTGCTCATTCGATTTTCATTTATTTAGGTCATGGCAAAATAATCTTAATGATAAATTTTTAATTTCTTAGATGACATAAAAAAACATCTTTGCCAAAAAAACCACCGAAATTCGAGGAAGACAGAATTTTTAAGTAGAAGGATAATGGAGAAAGGCCACGTAACAAAATGGCTCATGTTAAATATTTAATAGCATAATTTTGCTTTGTGTTTTAACTTCCCTTAAAAATTGGTATAAACTTTCCAGACAATGCAATAGATTGTATATGGGACACTTAGCTTCCAGTAATTAAAAAAGAAAGATTGTTTTTGACTGTACATCAAATAAAAGGTCAGGAAAGAATCTCCCCTCAGTATTCAAAAGAGCCATGACTGTTAGTGGACTTAAGAAAGCTGTTTTCCTGAAACATTTCAAAAGAAAGATTTTATAAATTTCAACTGAGTGCAGTACTGGCTGCTCAGTCAATGAATTCCAAATTTTAACTTTATTGCCATTTCTCTAGTTCTACTATCATGTGCAGTGTAGTGCAGTGGAAATTGACTTGGAATGAGAAATCAGAGAACCGAGTTCGAATTCCAATTGAATTCATTGCATTCTCTTACGTGCAAATACCCTTGAGAAAGGTGTTAAACCATCTCTTCTCCCTACAGCTATGGGTTAAATAGCAGAACAAATTAAGTTCTATAGCCTTGTTTGGCAACCAGCCTGCTGCAGAAACTAATGGCAACCTAATGCTGAGTCAGTCATGTCTGTTTTGAGACATGATCATCCAAGTGTGTATCATGTCTGATAACTAACTATGTATAATCATTAAACTGTATGAAAGTTTCAATGCATTTATTTATTTTATATCCTGTTCCTATAATATTTATGCAAACAACTACTGAGAAAATCCTCCCACATGAAAGTTTTGTAATTCATGAATACCTGAGAATGAAACCTTTTAATTTTACAATATGATTGTTAATCTGATTTGATATAACTTCATGAGGCAAATACATTTGTTCGTATTTACAGGGAACCCCCATCATAACCATGTATAACACAAGGTAGAGGTTTAAAGTCAGTATAATATGCATACTGTGCAAAAATTCCCAACCCTCTTGGCACTTCTTCTTTTGGTGATGCCTCAAGCACCAGGCAATAAAGCCAGCCAGTCCCAAGTTACAGGTACTGCCTGAGGAAGATGCCCCTGGTGTTTGGGCTTAAAATTTAAACAATATAAATCCCAGCCAAAGGCAAATAGATTTACTGATATTTACCAGTGCTCCTGGATGTGCGTTGTGGTGCAGTGGATATCGGCTTGGAATAAGAAATCGGGAAGCCAAGTTCAAATTCCAGTTGAATTCATTGCATTCACTTAGGCACAAATACCGTTGGGAAAGGTATTAATCCGTCTCTTCCTTCCAGTTATGGGTTTACTGCAGAAAGCAATGGCAACCTCCTGTGAGATAATCTTCTGCCCAGTCAGTCATGTCTCTTTCAAGATATGATCGCCTAAGCGTGTTTCATGTATGGCACTTAACTGACTGACCAGGGCTCCCACCATGCAACAGATGTGACACAAAGTCAGTTTAAGGTGTGTTTCTAAGCAGTACAGTAAAGAAATTCTTAAACTTCCACAGACTCTCCCCCTTTTGGAGGTGTCTCAGATGCCAGGCAATAAACTCAGTCTTCTCCCAAGGGAGAGGTAAAACCTGAGTGGATTACACCTTGGATATTGGTTTAAAATATAAATCTAGGCAAATGCATTTACTTTGTTCAGTAGAAAAATGTAAAAACCTCAATTTTATATAGAGCTCAATGGATAGAACCCATTTCAACTGCAGTTGCAACATTTCAGCTTATTAAGATTGCATTAGCCAAAGGCTATCAGTTTCACAGTTGAGCTGGATAGTGAATATACATTTCAGCCTTATTTATACTGTTTGGACTGTTGTCCTTATCTTTATTGCCATGTTTACAATGTTTCAACCATTATATACTCCAGCCTTCTTCAGGTGCTAGGAATTTTGAACTAAACCTTTTATTTAGATCACTGGGGTATATTCCATATGCAATGCCACTTCCAGATGTCATGTAGTTATCGCCCTTTAACTTAACTCTAAGTTATTTATTTACTAGTTCTGTAGCTAAACTCACAACAATTTGGGTCAAGTCACTGGAACTAAGCAATGCTTATATACACTGGGACATGTGACCTTGAAAACATATTGTCAACATGACAATAAAGATGAGCACAGCAGTCTGAACAATGTAAATAATGTAAATAGTTACAATACCTCATCTCAGAAATATAGACAGATATTGAAGGTGAATATGGCAATAAAGATGAGGACTGCAGTCTGAACAATGTAAATAATGTAAATAGTTACAATACCTCATCTCAGAAATATAGACAGATACTGAAGGTGAATATGGCAATAAAGATGAGGACTGCAGTCTGAACAATGTAAATAATGTAAATCCTGCCTCATCTCAGAAATATAGACAAATATATTTGAGCTATTTAACAACATAACAATGAAAAAGAAAAAGGAAAAAAAGTTGTTCTCTAGACAGGAGTTCCACGAATCACAGATGGTTCACAAAAAAAAATTCCCTCCCAATATAAATTACAATTTAAATGGAGCCAATCATGAAAATTACCGCTAAAGCAAAAGCATGACAAAATATACTGAGTCCGGTAACCACCCTGACTGCTCAAAAGGATGTCACATGCAACACTCTACAATAACTGCTTGACCATCTAACAACAGTTGCAGTCACCAGAGTAGGCCAGCAAACAGAAATAGAACCCAACTATGTCCTTAGTCAACCAACCCAACACAATATTCAAAGCTACTCACTACTGAACCCACCATCTGCCAGATTACAAATATTTCACTTTAATCCTCTATATCAAAGACCTTCATTTTAGCTTAACATCTTTTTTTCTTTCTGCCTCACTGGCAATACTTTTTTAGTTTTATTTGTTCTCCTGTTAACTATATGCAATTTATAACAAATGCTCCCTTTGTGCAATAGAAATAACAAATAGAAAATTGATTAGGCATCTTCCAGTCAAATGGAAATTGTAATTTTGCCTGCTAGAATAAAAAAATAAACCATGAAAAAAACATTTATAGCCCTCAATTCCTGAACAAGACACCATTTGCTGCTTTATTCTTTTTTAGTTTGACTGCTTTTAATGTATTTAAATAATGATCTTTTTACTTTCTATTTGAAGTATTATTTGTTAAATTTATCTTTTATGCAAGCCTTTTGCTTATATGTTTCCTATTTGGTTCTTTTTTTTTTATTCATTGCAGGTGATATTTGTGCTCACACGAGATCATGATCCCTCAGGAGATGTAACTGACAGCACTTTATGGCAGTAAGTCTATTAACTTCTTCCTTTTTCTTACTTTTTCCCTTTTCCTTTCATTTTCTTCATACATTTGATACTGACTTGGCAGACCGGCTGCAGCCGCTCTAACACCGGCGTGATGTAGCTTCCCTGTGCCTCTTCTACAAGTACTTTCATGGCTTCTGCTCCGATGAGCTTAGATCACTGGTGCCGCCTAAGCACGAATTTACACGAGATACTAGATTAGCAACTAGGTCCCACCCTTTTACAGTTAAACAAATAAGATGTAACCGTAAATTCTACTCCAACAGCTTCTTTTCTCGCGCTTCCCGCCTGTGGAACTCCCTTCCACAAGTCTGCTTTCCCGACAGTTACAATCTCCAGGTGTTTAAATGTAGGGTCAATAGACACCTCCTATCACACTAACTCCCAACTATTCTCACAACACTCTCATCTACCCAACCCTCATTCTCGGAATCCTCACCCGCCTATCACCCACCCTCTGTTATTTCCTATATTTAATCAGCCTTTCTCCACTCTACGTAGCCCCCTGCGCAGTAGTGGCAGTGACATGCCTTGCTTGGGGTGAAACGCTTATAAAAAAAAAAATAAAAAAAATAAACATACACGCACACACACACACACACACACACACACACACACACACACACATATATATATATATTTATTATGAATTATATTTTAAAACTTGTATATAATTTTTTTTTAATATATATCCACTACAAAGGTACATTTGTTTCAACATTGAAACTTCAATGTCTCATCAGGCGGTATGTAAAGGAATGGAAAGCCTCTTTTCTTATATTTGGTCAGTTGTGTGTGGGATGTTGGTGGGGGTTAGTGATAAGAGAACAAGTCTCGTGGATTGACCGTTAGAATTTTGAAGAAAGTGGTGTGGGTAGTTAAAATGGTTGATTAATGAGAGTCTTTGATTTCTAGACAGATTTAACATTAGCAGTTAGAATGTAAGTTTTTATTATCTTGCAACTAGAATATATAATACATAATTTATAATAAATATTCACAGCTCTATATATTATATATCGAGCACTGTTTTAAATGAATGTTTTGGACGTTGTAAAAATTCTTTCTTCGTTCTGTATTCACTCGGATATATATATATATATATATATATATATATATATATATATATATATATATATATATATATATATATATACCAATATATTCCAAAATTTACATTTCATCGAATAGCTATTTCAGCGAGAAAATTCTTTTCTTCTACAGCAATGATCAAAAAAAAAAAAATTATTAATTCTAATATGGTACAAAATTTCACACACCGGAAGAAGCCCCAAAACAAATCCATACACAGGAAATTAAACAAAATAGGGATAAGTGGGGATTAAGAAAGAAAATTATTTTAAATTTGTGATCCAGGCATAAAAAAGGGGCAGAGACAGAGATTCATGACTTGATATTAGAAGAAGACTTTTAGATTACATTTGGCTCTGTAAATAGATAATACTATTTACATCGAGCCCTCCACCTGGATCAGTTTTAATATTGACAAAATTAATAATAATAGCATCTAGTTTTTGGGATTTTATCTATATACACTGCCTTTTTTAGATTTAATATATATATATATATATAAGTGTGTGTGTGTGTGTATATATATATATATATACATATGTATGCATTATATATGCACATACATATATATATATATATATATATATATATATATATATAAAGCTATTTATAAATGGAAGTTTGTCTCAGTGTGTGTGTATATTTATGTGTGTGTGTCTGTCTGTGTGTGTGTATGTGTGTCTGTTACTTATAGACTCCAAAACGGCTGAACCAATTTTCTTGAAAATTTACACAGTTGTACTATAAGCATCTGCGAGTGTTCTTAGCTAGTTTTTGTGTCAAGGTACCCCCGTTAAATATTGAAAATTGATAATCGAAAAAATTGGGTTATAGAAGGAGTGGTCCGATTTTAATCAAATTTGATACACTCGTAGACAAAGATATAAGAAATGATATTCAGAAGTTTCAAGGTTGTAGTTCTTACAATAGTGCAGAAAATTGATAATATATATATATAAAAGGCAAGATGTTTGTGTGTGTATCTGTTTATCCCCCTGTATGTCTGTATTTTTTCAGCCCTTTTATTTTAGTTTTTGCTTTGGGTTTGGCTCTAAGAAGGTATAATTGTAGTTCTTAGTCTCAGCCATGATACCATTTACTCAGAGGACTTATTTAGCCTTCAAAATTCAGTTTACAACAAAAAAACTTATTTGGTACTGATACCAGGAAATCAAAATTTGACTTACATTCATTCATTTTTCTTTCAGTCTATGGTTTTGCTTTAACTGGAAACAACTATTGCTTTTTAGTCTTTCGTGCCAACATCCAAAGAGTATGAGTTCCATGACCATGGATTAGTTTTAAAGCTTTCATTACACCCAAGCAACGCTGGGGTATACTGCTAGTATATATATATATTTATAGATATACATATATTTATTGATTTAAATTTATTTGTTTGAACATAATCTTTTTAATGGATAATCATAATTGAGTGGGGACTTGTGTTTTTCTGTAATTAAACAGTACATATATATATATATATCCACCAGTCTAAATATTAAAAAAATCTGGCCAGGAAAATATGCATGCTTTGACAGGTTTTGTAAATGTGTGCCATTTGGCAGGATTCGAACCTGTGACCCCTATCTACATAGGGGAAGCTATTTATATATTCATAGGAAAATTGTGTTATATAGGCTTGATTAAAACCTTGTTTAGACTGGGGGCCATTCGTGGTCGAGCGGTCTAAGATGTTGCCAGATCAAATGGCAGCTTCCCCTGTGTAGATAGGGGTCACAGGTTCGAATCCTGCCGAATAGCACACAATTTAGTAATAAAAATTTATCGTAAATAATCAGGCCAGTAGATATAAATATATAATACTGTTTAATTAAAAACAGAAAATCTTCTTAAATATGAGTATCGATAAAAATAATGTTCAAACAATTCATTTTATATATATATATATATATATATATATATAGATATATATATATATAATAATAATAATAATAATAATAATAATAATAACAATAGTAATAATAATATTCATAATTGTTATAATATATTTCAATCCGTCTCAAAAAACCCACCAAGTATAAGTGCGGAGGGGAAAAAAGAGGAAATAAAAAAAAACAAAGTACTTGAACATATGTCAAAATACTCGTTGAAAAGAAAAAAAAAACCATGACGAGAACCCTAACACTGAAGCGCTCAATACAATAGTAGAACAAACAAACAAGAGCCGACTTGCCCTTACGATACGTTAGGTGAAACCTAGGTAGGTCTGTTGGTTCTAAGCTAGATTTATTCTTATATATATATATATATATATACTAGCAGTATACCCCGGCGTTGCTTGGGTGTAATGAAAGCTTTAAAACTAATCCTTGGTCTTGAAGCTCAGACTCAGCCTAAAGAATATTTGTGTGAAGGTTGCTGAGAATTGGATAAAAATTGTGGATTTGTATAAAGGACATACAGGCAGATAAACAGACACACACACAAACATCTTGCCTTTTATATATATATATTATCAATTTTCTGCACTATTGTAAGAACTGCAACCTTGAAACTTCTGAATATCATTTCTTATGTTTTTGTCTATGAGTGTATCAAATTTGATTAAAATCGGACCACTCCTTCTATAACCCGATTTTTCAATTATCGATTTTCGATATTTATCGGGGGTACCTCGACACAAAACCTAGCTAAGAACACTCGCAGACGCTTATAGTACAACTGTGTAAATTTTCAAGAAAATTGGTTCAGCCGTTTTGGAGTCTATAGATAACAGACACACACACACACACACACACACAGACACACACACACACACACAGAGACAATGTTCCATTTATAAATAAGTTTATATATATATTTATATAAATATATATATGAGCATCGCTCATTCAGTAAAATGAATTGGAGCACTCTAGCTATTGGGTGCATCATATGATATGCGCTAAAAAGACTGCCTTCTTCCACCAAACGCCCCGTGGCCCAGGGGTAGAGTCGCCGACTGACGCCAATTCGGTCAGGTTTCGAGCCTGGGTTATGTAGCAATCTGAGTCTAACCGTACTGATGAGCTGTGATACAGTGAAACACATCTATCTGCGGATGATAATATACATATATTCGTTTCAATATTGTAAGACACTCAAAAAGGACATTATTTGGTAGTTATTAACTAAAATGCAAAAACACAGTAACAGAATCACTAAAGATATGATGAAATGATAAGAACAAAACAAAAACTAATGAAAACTGTGAAGAAAAGAAATCTATGTGGTCGTGAATCAGTTGGTTCTAATAATAAGAAAAAGAAAGAACCTAACCTTTTCTTGCACTTTTATCATGGAAAGGAAGAAAAAAGTAATGAAAGTATTTTCACTTTTAGTCAGAAGTCAAAAAAATCTGAAAGTTTCCGAGTTGAAATCTACTTTAGCTGGATTAATGGTTCCTCTTTTAACCATCTGGATGTGCGTTGTGGCGCAGTGGATATCGGCTCGGAATGAGAAATCGGGGAACCGAGTTCGAATTCCAGTTGAATTCCTTGCATTCACTTACATGCAAATACCCTTGGGAAAGGTATTAATCCGTCTCTTCCCGCCAGTTATGGGTTAAATAATAGGACAGATTGGGTTCTATAGCCTTGGCTGATGACCAGTCTACCACAGAAAGCAAACTACTGCAGGATAATCTTCTGCCCAGTCAGTCATGTCTCTTTCGAGACATGATCGCCCAAGCATGTATCGCGCATGGCACTTAACTGACTGACTTTAACCATAATCAGGAAATAAGTGTGTTTCTTTTATTTAACTTGATGTAGAATCTTCCATCATTTGCTGAACCAAAAAATACCAGTGGCAAACTTCCGCAATTATGTTAAGATTATTATTTAGGGAGATAAAGTTTCAACTTTGAGTCTTTATAATAGCCAATTAGTATCAAAATTTACACCTAATTGGACACGACCATTTAGTTGGCATATTTTGCGACCTATACTGGAGAATTCCTTTTTACTTGTAAATACATTTGACAATTAAATTGTCAACCAATCACAAACCAGTTCTTACTATTCAGATGCAGACACTCCACATTACCTCAAATAAAAAGCAAGGAATGAAGCCTCTGTCAGTACTAAAAAGGGTAATAGCAGCTACTGAACTTAAGGAATCAGTCTTCCCGAGAAATTGTTTAAAGAGAAAGATTTTATTTAATTGCAACTGAAAGCTGCACTTAGTCAATGAATGCTGAATGGTCTCTTATAAAGAAACAAATAATATTACCATTTTGATTACAGTTATTTATTAATCTCAAATCATCTTGTATCATTTTGAGAAGATATTTGTCTGTTTTTATCATTTCAATATATTTCAATATATTTTTTAATCATTTCATCTAACCAAGGTAATAAAGCCACTAAGATGCAGGAGCTTACAGAGTGTAAAAGAATAAAAGAAAAAATCATTATTAATAGAGAGTTCAATGAAATAACAGTTATAAATAGGAGAAAAGCTAATGATTGGCATTACGTTTAGGAAAAAAGAGACCAAAAGTGAGTTTGAGTGGTTTAACTGTTAGCATAGGACTTATGGTTACATCTAGCCATTCCAACAGTAAATTTATAAAATCTAGTTACCAAAGAGGAAAGCTCATCAGAACAAAATATTTATTAGAAAGACATGGGGATGCTATGTTATAGTAGTCAGAAAGTGTCTGAAGCCAAGTTTACCAAGTCAGAACCAAAAACATTGGTACCAGACCAGATATGACAATAACATTCAATGTAAAGACAAATGGTAGACTTATAAATGTGTGAGATAAATCCTGGTGAGAAAAATTTGAAATGAATTAAAATGTTTTTCATAATCCCATAGTGTTTTGACACAAGTGTGGAGGGTTAACTATTTGCCCATAGCTAGGACCATAACAGGTGCTACTACCTTGAGTCAAAGTCAAACTGGCAACAACATTAAGAGGTAATTTTACAACCCTCAAAACTTCCAATTTCGTGAACGGTGAATTTGCTGCAAGATGTAGTTTACCGCCATACCCAGGACTATTCTTCTCTTTTGATTGAAATAAGAAATGTCTCATAATTTTAATGCTTCCAAAACAAACTGGTCTCCTTCAAACCTCATTGATAAACCATCCTACCTTCTGTTAATCTGGATCATGTAAGTCTCCGAGGAATTAATACACTGTGCTTCCTCAATCAACCTCAAGTGGAATGACTACATCAAATCAATAGCTACATCTACTGATAAGAAGGTTCGATCACTGTACCGGGTAAGGAGGCTTTTTCTCGTCAGAATCTGTTTTGCAGATTTATAAATCTACCATTCATCTGTGCATTGAATACTGTTACCATATTTGGTTCAGTTCTCCTGCAATTCATTACAAGGTTCTTGGCAAAATCCAAAGGATGATATGAAATGTAATTGATCCTGATTTGGTAGCTTGGCTTCGGTCATTTTCTGACCGATAGGATATGGCTTCCCTCTGTCTTTTCTACAAATATTTTCACAGCTTCTGCTCTGACAAGCTATATTCCCTGGTTCCCCAACTACATGAATTTACTTGTGCTACTAGATTAGCAACTAGATTCCACTCTTTTACCGTCAAAATAGGCAGATATAACTATCACTTCTACTCCATCAGTTTCTTTTCTCACACTTCCTGTTGAACTTCTTTTTCTCACACTTCCCATGGAACTCTCTTCCATTTACAATCTTCAAAAGTTTAAGTGCATCTCCTTGATTCCCATCTTTTACTTATCACTTCTTCAACGTCCCCTGTACATGATTCTCTTTTGCTTTCCTTTTTTTTTTTCGTTTCCCTCTCCCCTCACTGTAACCCCTTGCACACCAGTAGCAATACAGCCTTACTTGGGGTGAAACAATTATAAAAATAAAAAATGTTTACTATCCATCAAGTGCCATCCAAAATTAAAACATTAACCTGAAGTAATGTTCATAAATAGCCTTGTCAGATCAGGATTTTTATATGGTGGCCATGCTCATTCAAAAATATCTAATCTTTAGGCTGTATACCCCTACTCTCTAAAACCAATGGTTAAAAATGACTTTGAGCAACTGAAGCCCACACTTCCTCGAACCTTGTTAACTGGTACTTGAGAATTGCAAACAACAATACTAAATAACAAAAACCATGCAACTTGGAAACTTTCAACAACAATAGCAACTAAAATGAATATCACATGTAACTCAAAGAGAAAATAATAATATAATCAAGGTGCTGACGTTTCACACTACCTTAAATAAAAGCTTAGAAAAGACCACTCCCATCACTCCCAGTAGAGCATAGCCCATCGATGACTCCTAGTCATTGCCGAGGGGATCATAGTTGCTTCTGTAACTTGTCTTTTTTACAGTAAGGGAGGCTGACCCTATGCAAAACCCTTGGTTAGGTAGAACCTTCGAGGCTATAAAACCAAATTTGTCCTGCTATTTAACTTATAGCCGAAGGAAGATGAGATGGATTAATACCCCTACTAAAGTTAAGAAACTTATTTTCCTGAAAAATGTTTTAAGAATAAGATTTAATGAATTTTGGCAATCTTCTCCAAATACTTTCATGGCTTCTGCTCTGACGAGCTTAGCTCCCTGGCACCCCACCTGCACAAATTTACTCAAGCTACCAGACTGGTAACTAGGTCCCACTCTTTTACAGTAAAACTAATCAAATGTAATCGCAACATTTTTTTTTTTTTTGAAATTGTAGCTATCAGGGAAGCAAGTAAATGAAAAGAAGTTCCACAGGTAGAAAGTATAAGTAAGGAAACTGTTAGAGAAGTGGTGGTTGCTAAATGAAACCACCACTTCAGCAGTAAATGGGTGGGACCTAGATGCCAATCTAGTGACATGCTCACATTCATGCAGTTGGATTCCTCACATGGAGTTGGATAGTTCATTTCTTGACCAAAGGCTGGTCTTCTATATGCTATGTCCTTTCAGGATGTAAGCAATCATGGCCTTAGAATCCCAGAGTACGCTTACATTCATGCAGTTGGGGCACCAGAGGCAAAAAAAAAAAAAAAAAAAAAAAAAAACTCATCAGAGCAGTTGCCATGAAAATATTATAGTAAAGGCAGCGGGAAGCCACATGACATCAGTTAGAAAGTGACCAATGTCGAGCTACCTGGTTGGAATTAATTACATTACCTGGTTGGAATTACCTGGTTGGAATTACCTGGTTGGAATTAATTACATTACAGATCCTTCTTTGGATTTTGTCAAGAACCTCAAGATGAATAGAAACTGTTTTTGTTAATTTCCACATCTCACATCTATAAATCAGAATTAACATTATGCATTCATAAGAACCATTAAGAAATGTATTTACCTTTAGTTAATTTATTCTGGGCACCAAAATGGGGAATAGGCATTGTAACCTTCTCTATGGAATAGAAAAAAAATTCAGCTTTCATTACAGGTGAAAGAAAATTGAATGATTCACCTGAAATGTATATAAGAAAGCCTCAAAGTCAGCCATATTGTAATGATTTCAGGCATCATTCCTCACATGGTGTTAGATAGTTTGTTACCTGGCCAAAGGCCGGTCTTCTTCTATGTCACATGTCCCATGTAACTTGATTATGTAAGCAACCAAGGTCTTTAGTTCTAACTAAAACCCCTAATGATCTCAAGATTACATCTCCGACAATATGGCAAGGCACATCATCCTTATGTATTTCTAGATAGGGATGTTATACAATTAAAGCATATTCATCATTATTTGTACTTTTACTAAATGCTTTCTAACCATTTATAATATTTTATTACATTTCTATGAGCTTTCTGTAATTTTATTATCTATCTAATATTGGTCCTTTGTATGATGATAAACTGCATCTGGCAGCAAGGCCTCTGATCGAGAGGTACAGAGGAGTACAGAACCTCCTCTAAATTGCTGTTGTTTCCAGGTCCACCCTGATGTGAAGTGGTAGCACCTGTTAGGGTCCCATCTATGGGCAAATAGTTAACCATCAAACCCCCAAACTGGGGTCATATATGAGAAAAAGAAAAAAGTTAGTAAGAGTTTTTAGCTTTGAATGGCAACTTATCTAAGAGAATGAAATCTCTGAAATAAAAAAACCTCGATACCTACTTTATTTAAAATAGGGTAGGCTGAAATCTTTAACCTTTGTAGGTAATCTTCCGAGAGATGGTGTCTCAATAAAAACAGTTTCCAATTTCCTAAACTGGTTGGAGTTAGTAAGAACATACAACTGTAAAACTCACTCCTATATTTCATGATGTTTCAATTACAGAGCCATCAAGAAAACTGCTGTCCAGCCCATGCTAACATGGAAACGGACGTCAATCAAAAATGATAACGATGACCTAAGTAGTTGTATTCCTGGATATATTCCAGATCTTCATCCTCTATGCTCATGATCATTTACAGGATATTCAAATTAGATATTACTTTTGTTTTGATTTTTTTCATTTTTAAAGCTACCATGAGATTTACTCAATTCAGAATCATTTAGCATTTCAGGTGATTCTGATATGAGTACAATGGAATTTGCAAATTGTGGATAGTTTAAATATTTTAAATTTATGTTTTTCTTTAATTAGTTCACTCCAAGCAAAGCAATAAAGCCACTAAAACACAAGAAGTTACTGAGTTGTTAGAGAATATGAAAAAAACTACTATTAAGGTGAGAGAACAATAAAAAAACAAGATTTAAGAAGACAATATGACAACTGACATTGCATTTAAATTTTTGAAGATCAAAGTTGACTTGAAAGCAAGAAGCTGGAAGAGTTTCACCAGGGAGAAGTGCAAGAGAAGAAACAGTTGACATAGAACTTAGTTACATCTAGCCATTTTCATAGTAAAATGATGAGACCTATCTGCCAATCTAGTACTGCACCTAAATCCATAGTCTTGGTACCATAAAGAAAAATTCATCAAAACATATATCATGAAAGTGTTATAGAAAAGTTAGAGGGAAGCCACATTATGGTGATGGGAAAGACATCTGAAGCCAAGATGACAGGTCAAAACTGATAATATTGCTGATTCATCTTTAGATTTTATCAAGAATCTGTAAATATATAGCAGGGACACTGACCCATATGTAGTAGCAATATTTTAACCAAGGATAAATGGTAGACTTATAAATATGTAAAATAGATTCTGGTGAGAAAAACTGTCTATCATGACAATGTGAATCAACTTTCTTAGCTGAAGACTTATTAATTGATTCAATATATAATTTTCACTTTATGTCAGCTGAACACCTTAATACGAGAAACCGCAATGAGTCATTGTTCTGGAGGTTAGCTTCAGCTATTTACGTTTACTCTTATTTCTTCTCTGTTCATTAATTTCAAGACATATTGTAAACAATTTTGAGAAAAACTTCCTTCTGGACATTGCAATCATGCCTCCACAATGTCCTGTCCATTGTATCTCTTAAGAAATTTTAACTTAATTTATTAATTTCAAGACATATTGAAACAATTTGAGAAAAACTTCCTTCTGGACATTAATCATGGCTTCACAATGTCTGTCCATTGTAATTTTATGAAATTTTAATCTCAATTCATTAATTTCAAGACAGGTTGTAAACAATTTTGAGAAAAACTTCCTGGACACATTGGCAATCATGGCTCTCCAATGTCCTGTCCATTGTATCTCTAAGAAATTTTAATCTCAATCATTACCAAGACATATTGTAAACAATTTTGAGAAAAACTTCTCAATATTGGCACTCTGTCACAACGTCCTGTCCATTGTATCTCTTAAGAAATTTTAATCTCAATTCATTAATTTCCAAGACAGGCTAAAACAATTTTGAGAAAAAAACTTCTCTGGACATTGGCAATCATGGCCTTCCACAATGTCCTGTCCATTGTATCTCTTAAGAAATTTTAATCTCAATTCATTAATTTCAAGACATATTGTAACAATTTGAGAAAACTTCCTTCTGGACATTACTGGCAACTGCTCTACAACGTCCTGTCCATTGTATCTCTAAGAAATTTTAATCTCAATTCATTAATTTCACATATTGTAAAATAATTTTGAGAAAAATCTCCTCTGAATATTGGCACCATGGTCTCCACAATGTCCTGTCCATTGTATCTTTGGGCCTTAACTTGACCATTAATTTTTACACATTGTAAACAATTTTGAGAAAAACTTCCTTCGACATTGCAATCATGGCTCTCCACAACGTCCTGTTCATTGTATCTCTAAGAAATTTAACTTAACCATTAATTTCAAGACATATTGTAAACAATTTTGAGAAAAACCTTCTGGACATTGGCAATCATGGCTCTTAACAATGTCCTCAACTATTGTATCTCTTAAGAAATTATCTCAATTCATTAATTTCAAGACATATTGTAAACAATTTGAGAAAACTTCCTTCTGCATACACCATGTCTCTCCACAATGTCTGTCCATTGTATCTTTAAGAAATTTTAACTTCAATCCACACTTCAAGACATATTGTAAACAATTTTGAGAAAAAAACTTCCTTCTGGACAGTAATCATGGCTCTCCACAATGTCCTGTCCATTGTATCTCTTAAGAAATTTTAATCTCTAATTCATACACCTCAAGATATTGTAAAACAATTTGAGAAACTTCCTGGGATACTATAATCATATTTCACAATGTCCCATCCATTGTATCTCTTAAGAAATTTTAACTGAATCTATTAATTTCAAGACATATTAAACAATTTTGAGAAAACTTCCTTCTGGACATTGGCAATCGCGCTCTACAATGTCCCTGGTCCATTGTATCTCTTAAAAATTTTTATATTTTTGTTATTTCTACTAAAGATTGTTATGACATTCATTGATTGAAGATGCTAGGTACATTAAACGCTGTATTCCCTTATTTCTCTTGCCTTCAATCCATCATGTGTGTATCAAATTTTCCAAACCCTCTTTCTTCAATATGTGCCCAAGAAATTTTAACTATCTCTTTCTGCTGTTAAGTATAAGTGCCTTTTTTGTTTCCATTTTCTATAAAACTTTTTTGTTGTTAACATGTATTCTCAGCATCTTTCTGTGGAATCACACATCTGTTGCTCCATGTCTCCTTTCCTTTTATCATAAGATAGTCCAGCATTCGCTGTCATATAGGAGGACTAATATTAGATAACAATTCAGTCTGCTTTTCTTTATTTCTAATGAAATTTTCGTGTTTCTTAATACTTTTCTTAGCTTTTGAAAGGCATTTTTGTTATCCCAAAGTAACTTCAGATTTTAGTGTCACACTTTCTGTCCTCTGTTAAAAGTTTCCAAATATTTAAATTGTTATACAGGGTTAATTTTGGTACTTCAACTTATAATTGGCATCTTAAGCTGTTCCTTTTGCTGACGACCAGACATTCTATCTTCTTGCAATTGATGCTTAGTCCTTTCTTCTTGCTTTCCTTCACTACCTTCTGTAGGATTTCTTGTAGTTTCCTTTCTGTGTCTCTATCAACACTGTGTCATCTGCATATCTAATGTTGATAAGATTGTGACCATCTATAATTTTGCTGACAGCCATACATTCTATCTTCTTGCAATTGATGTTTAGTCCTTTCTTCTTGCTTTCCTTCACTACCTTCTGTAGGATTTCTTGTAGTTTCCTTTCTGTGTCTGCTATCAACACTGTGTCATCTGCATCTCTAATGTTGATAAGATTGTGACCATCTATAATTTTGCTGACAGCCATACATTCTATCTTCTTGCAATTGATGTTTAGTTCTTTCTTCTTGCTTCCCTTCACTACCTTCTGTTGGAGTTCTTGCAGTTTCCTTTTTGTGTCTGCTATCAACACTGTGTCATCTGCATCTCTAATGTTGATAAGATTGTGACCATCTATAATATTGCTGACAACCATACATTCTATCTTCTTGCAATTAATGTTTAGTTCTTGTTCTTGTAGTTTCTTTTCTGTGTCTGCTATCAATGCAGTATCATCTGTATGTCTTATGTGATTAAGACTACAGTCACTGATCAGACTTGTAACTCTGTCAGAATTGCCGTACTGTATAAGTTGAATAAATCCACTGCTAAAACAATGCAAACAAAAGCCAAATGATAATTTAGTTTAATGTAAAACCAATTTTCTGATGGACATCCAAATAATAAAATAGTCTTCAAACATTTTCTTGTAAACTTCTAATATATAAATGTTCACTATCTTTTTTAATATTATCTTCCCTGAGCACATTTTGTTTTTCGTTTTTTTTTTCTCAGTTGTTGGCAAAACATTCAGCATCTGAAATAAATATCATATTGCCAGCAAGTATAATTGCATGCCAAGGAAAAAAAAAACAAAAATACAAAGTTACTCAGTGTTAAGTTTTGCATGCCTCTTTCTCTGTTCATCTGACAAATCCACGTTTGATAGCTCACATCCCCGAGAGATTCTTTGCTCTGCCAATCTTGATGTGTAACCATTCACCTGCCAGTTTGATGGCAATGTGAATTAGCAGCAAGATTGTTGGATTGTATAGATTATTTCAAAGAATTAAACATGATCTTATTGAGGAACTAAACTGTAAAGCTTTTGGCTGTAAACAGAATATAAGGTTGGCCTAATACGTCCATAGCCTGAGGCAGTTATCAGTAATATCTTGACCTGTAATTTTCATTGTATAACGTTATTCATGAGGGAAGAAAAAAATAAATATTTTTCTATATTTTTGAGATGAAGTGTTGTCATTATCTCTATATATAAAAGGCAATCTGTGAGTCTGTGTGTGACTGTAATCTATGCATGCCTACATTTTTTAAGCTACACCATTCAAACTTTCTAGGGACACATATCTACAGGGAAGCCAGGTCGACACATACTTTTTGAGTTTAACTTCAGCATTTTTCCCTTTTGCACTTTTTGGCCAATGGAGCCGATTGTTTACATTTGCTCTGTAAAACGTCTAAGATCTAAGATGGTTGCTAGATTACGTCACAGAAATCAAATCACACATGTCAAACACGAATAAAAAAAAATGAGCCTTTATATTTAATTATTATTTTGACGTTATAAAAATTCATTTGGTCAACAAAAAAATGTGAATATTTTTCCCCATAATTTTGAAACAAAAGAAATATTTTTTAGATAAAAGTGTTTCTTCAAACAAAAACAAAATATGTAAAAAAAAAGGTGCCAATGGTTAATTTAATTATTTAAGTCTCTTATTTTTTTTTTAGGCTTAATATTTCATACTTCAGAAAATAAAATTAAAAAAAAAGTTTTTTTTTTGCTAAATATTTAATGCAAAAATAAACTATGTGTAATTCGTGTGGCATTAATGTAACTTTTTCATCTAAAATTAAATGTCTACATTTTTAAATATTCTTCAAAATTTCTGAAATTCATTTAGTCAACAAAAAATGTAAATATTTTACCCTGTAATTTTGAAACAAAACAAACATAATGTTGTTTACAATGTCACGCAAAACAGCAACTCACGTTTATGCAAAATAAAAGAAAATAGATTTTTTTAATGGAATTTTTTAAGGTGAATATGGCAATAAAGATTAGGACGACAGTCTGAATAATGTAAATAGTGTAAATAATTACAATACCTCATTTCAGAAATATAGATAGATATTGAAGGTGAATATAGCAATAAAGATGAGGACAACATTCCAAACAATGTAAATAGTGTAAACAATTACAATACCTCATTTTGGAAATATAGACAGATATTAAAGATGAATATGGCAATAAAGGTGAGGATAACAGTCTGAACAATGTAAATAGTGGAAATATAAACAGATATTGAAGGTGATTATTGCATTAAAGATGAGGACAACAGTCTGAACAATGTAAATAAAGTAGAAAAATATTTTTTTTCATCATTTCAGTATCAGACTTAGGCTTAATTTTTCACTTGCTTTTTTTCACTACCTTCTGTATGAGTTTCTTTGCTTTGTCAGCTATCAACACTGTGTCATCTGCATATTTCATGTTAAGTTTGTACTCACCAACAATGAATCCTGGTAGGACTTCTAATTCTCTCAGAATCACCTCACTTTATTAGCTAAAACATTTTATTGTTTGTAGATAAATGACCAAATTGTTTAAACCAGAGATCACCTTTTGTTTCTCTTCCTCCCCCAGTGACCATCACTTAAAATATCTTTCAGGCTTAAAACTTGCACTGATGTTGGCAATTAAAATATTAATTGAAATGTATGAAAAGTTAAGTAATTTGGATCAGGTTAAAAAAAATTACCCCACCAGCCCTAGCATGATCAGGTTCTGAATTTTCTCCCAAAAGACAATTAGAAAATTGCAAGCAATGCTCAATGTAGCATTAAATAAGTCTTGTCAAGATAATTAAAAGCTAATTGGGTTGATGTCATTTAGGCTTTTGATTCTGTTGATCGTTGAGCTCAGTGTCTTTCTTTCATCTGCACCCAAGAATAATGATTTCAAACATATGCACCGTAATGGGGGCGCTAGAGGGTGTCCTCAGTGATGTCATCGCGAGGATCACTAGGGGTTTTGGGTCTTTCAACATCATACCCCCCTCACCGTGCCGACCTGATCAGAGATGATCAGCCTCCGGTCCACCCTCGATAAGCGCTTTCAGACACTGGAAAATTATGTTTAGGCCCAGTACAAAACCCTGCAAATGCTTCCGATTGGCGACAGTCAGAGCCACTGTGTACACTAACTAGAATTTGCCTTACTGTCATTTTCACACTGACTCTCTATTTGACCCCTGGACTATCATCAAGCCCCTGGAACTCTCCACCCATCCCTAGGTTCTCATTCAGATCCCGTTGACAAACACTGGCTTAAACAAAAGGGTATTGACAAACTTAATCTAGTATTAAAAGGAAAACAACGCATGTCCTACTTCATGCGCTTGTATAAAAGGATTTAGGAGAAATAGCAAAAAAGACAAGAATCATTATGAACACGTGTACCTTTGTCCCCAAAATGATGGTAAAATATTTGAGAGGATTATTATTTATAAATCTGTTTTCTTCCACTGCGTGCCAATAGCCTAGAAGTAGAATCTCTGACTGATATCAAAATGGTTGGGTTTCAATCGTGGCTGGAAGCAATCAGATTAAACTGTAAACTGTACTACTGAGCTGTGATATACCAAAACAAAACTGTTTTTGGATGACTATATATATATATATATATATATATATATATATATATATATATATATTATTATTATTATTATTATTAATTATTATGTTAGAACATGTGCAAACTACCAACTACTACAAAATACTATCATTGTTAACTATCTGATGAAACATTGTTCTTTAAATGTTGAAACAAAATGTCCAATTTTGCACATGTTCTAACATAATTAATAATAAATATTCATTGCTTTATTTTTATATTGAGCACTGTTTTGAAATAATATTTTCAATGGTGCAATTATTTTCTTCAATCTCATTCATTTTGATATATATATATATATATATATATATATATATATACAAATAAATAGACAATGATCTTTATTACAATAGAGAGAATATGTATATACATTTACTTCACTACTTGATGAAATAATTGTTGCAAAAAATGCAAGATAATAAGGCTTTGTTAAAGAGCAAACATATGGCAAGAGCTTTCATAACTGGTAGTACAGTTTAATAACTGGTAGTAAAGAGAATGGACTGAGCCAACACTGCCTTGCTATTGTCTCTTTCTCAATGAGCATGACAGTATATATATATGTGTGTGTGTGTGTGTGTTTTCTAAATATATACTGTTAAATATAAGAGACAATAAATGTCTATTCTGTTTAATCATGAGCCATTCTAAACATCGTATTTTGGCTTTAATTTCAGGTGAAAATAAAGACAAAAATTTGGATAATTTTTTATTAAGTTGGTTCTAAGCTTTCGGCTCACACGAGCCATCTTCAGAGAGGTTACAAGGACGTTAACATAAAAACATCTACCATCAGTGATGATTTTATCTTGTGCTGACATAAAACTTTGCTAGGCAACGATTACAGTTACCAAAAATAGCAAACGCAGTTCGTAAATTTGTAATGCGGTTCTATGACGTCACATCGTATGAGAGCTCGAAATGATAACAGAACCATGTATTTAATGCAATGTAATGTGTTATGACCAGATTTAAATGTGATTTTATTAAGTGTGAGTTCTTTGGTTTTAATGTAGATGGCCTCCAATATCTGAAGGTTCTTTTTACTGTGTGTATGAGTGAGGATTATTGTGTTGCTGACTAAAATCTGTCTAATATTACCTACATGGCTATGTTCTTCTAAGAAATGTTGTTTAATTGTACTCTGATCAGAAAGGTGACATGTAAATCTACAGGAGAGCGTGGTTGTAGTAAAACCAATATATGTAGTGAGTTTATTGTTAGTACCTGTAAATATTGTTAGTATTTTTGTCTTTATTTTCACCTGAAATTAAAGCCAAAATACGATGTTTAGAATGGCTCATGATTAAATATAATAAACATTCATTGTCTCTTATATTTAACAGTATATGTTTAGAAAAATATCAGCTGCCTCATTACTCTATATATATATATATATATATATATATATTAATAATAATATTTATTAATAAATTATAACATTGATATGTTATAATATCATTACAAAAGTAGCTATTTTGTTTCGACACTTTTTGTGTCTTTTCAAGTGATGTTGTTATTTCAAATAGATTCATTTGAAATAACAACATCACTTGAAAAGACACAAAAAGTGTCGAAACAAAATAGCTACTTTTGTAGTGATATTATAACATATCAATGTTATAATTTATTAATAAATATTATTATTATTATTAGCTCTACTTTGTATTGAGCACTTTTTTAAAAATAGTGTTTCTTTGGATGGGGAATATTATCCCACCCATACTTGGTTATATATATATATATATATATATACAAATAAATGGACAATTGTCTTTATTAAAATAGCGAAGATTATTATAAATGGTAAGAATTTGTGGAGAGTTATAATCGCCAATGTTTTGAAGTGACGCTGCACATAGAAAATTTAAAGACTGATTTTTTTCAGACAAAAATTTGAATGGGGAATTCATTTTTATTGCTCGAATCAAAATTCTAATGTGGATTTTTTTCTAATGTCTCATTGATTATTTCCAGTAAATTAAACAGAAAATTTGAGTCTGTGTTCATTACTAATTCGCTTTAACAATTTCTGGCCTTAAGAACTGATTCACCATCCCTAACATTAAATTTCAAATTTGTATTTTATCAAATTTTTCTTTTAGGAGAAAGTTAAAAAAATTATCATATTTGAAAATTAATTACATATTTAAATATATTAATATTTTGTTATGATACTTTAAAAAATGGTGTTCACCCTGTAAAAGGCCCAGTAGATGATTACAAAGTAAGAGGTACAATTTATAGGGGTAGGTGGAGAAGGTAAGAATTAAACCTAGATTCTAGTGATACAAAGTCAATATGGGTGGTTTGCTATAACACATCTAGTATGATAGGTCTTAGCCGTGATACTAGTTAATAAAATAGTGTCATATGAAAAAACATCTTTTTGATTCTTATTCCAGTTATATTTATCCATGTTTGTTGTATGTTATTTGTGTTGAGAAAGGTTCCTTTTGATTTTCTCTTTAAGGTTTCTGAATAATTTTATGATAAACCTTTATGTAATAAGGAATTGTTGTAAGGCTTAGCTATCATTAGCCTTTGATGTTTATATTTAAACTTATTTATAAATGGAACTTTGTGTGTGTGTATGTGTGTGTGTTCATTACCTATAGACTCCGAAACGGCTGAACCGATTTTCTTGAAAATTTACACAGTTGTACTATAAGTGTCTGCGAGTCTTCTAAGCTAAGTTTTGTGTCAAAGTATCTCCGATAAGTATCAAAAATCGATAATCGAAAAAATCTGGTTATAGAAGGAGTGATCCGACTTTAATCAAATTTGATACACTCATAGGCAAAAGATATAAGAAACGATATTCAAAAGTTTCAAGGTTGCAGTTCTTACAATAGTGCAGAAAATCGATAATATGTATATATATATATAAGGCAAGATGTTTGTGTGTGTGTCTGTTTATCTGCCTGTATTTTTTTCAGCTCTTTTATTTTAGTTTTTGCTTCGGGTTTGGTTCTAAGTAGGTATAATTGTAGTTCTTAGTGTCAGCCATGGTACCATTTACTCAGAGGACTTATTTAGCCTTCAAAATTCAGTTTACGACAAAAAAAACTTATTTGATATCGATATGAGGAAATCAAAATTTGACTTACATCCATTCATTTTTCTTTCAGTCTACGATTTCGCTTTAACTGGAAACAACTATTGCTTTTTAGTCTTTTGTGCCAACGTCCAAAGAGTCTGAGCTCCAGGACCATGGATTAGTTTTAAAGCTTTCATTACACCAGAGCAACGCCGGGCTATACTGCTACTATTTATTAAATAATATCCTATCTTTATTTCTTGTCCTTGATTAAACCCTGAGGATAAAGCATTGATAATCGGTTAAGTTGCTTTTTGTTAATGTTTTGTATTTTGATATTAGCATTTTACATTATCAAACAATTTTTTAATAGTTTGTTCCTTATTCTTTTAATGTCTATTTTAATTGCTTTTATCATTTAATATATTCATTGATAGTCGTTGCTAAATGACCTTAAGCGCTGTTATTATTTATTGTCTTTTTCTTTTTATCATTTCACCCCAAGCAAAGCAGTACCACCACTGATGTGCAGGGGCTACATAAGAGAGTTAGTTTTAGACAGGAGAAGAGTGAACGAGAAAGACGAACCACTTACAGGGGGGTGAAAGAGAAAGGGCAAGAGAAGGATGTGAACACAGGTGTGAAAACACTTATGCAGGTAGAGAGAAAGGAAAAGATTAAGATACACGGGGTAATGTAGAAAGCGCTGGAGTTAAGTGAATAAGAGATGGGAATTGGCTTTGCATTTAAATTCCTGGAGGTTGTAGCTGTCAGAAAAGCAAGTATATATGGAAGGGAGTTCCGCAGGTGGAAAGCATAAGAAAAGAAGCTGCTGGAGTAGAATTGTCACCTGCATTTGGTTGATCTAACTGTAAAAGGGTGAGACCTTGTAATTGTAATTAATATTTAATGTACATTAATTCGCAATTATTGTTTGATGTCTGTTTTTATTGCTGAATAACCTTAAGCACTATTATTATTTAATGTCCTTTATTAATCACAATAAATATTTAATGTATGTTAAATCGCCATTATTATTTAATGTTCATTTTTATTGGTAAATATCCTTAGGTACTGCTATTATTTAATGACCTTTTTAATGGTAATTAACATTTAATGTACATTAAATTGCTATTATTATTTGATGTTCATTTTCAATGCTAAATGACCTAAAGCACTGTTATTATTTGATGTCCATAATTGCTATTATTTTTTTTATGTGCAATCACTCTTATTTTTACTTGCTGTTTATTTAATGTCCGTTTTAATTGTTATTATTTTTAATAATGTTGAACATAGTTATGAGTTCATATCATTTAGACAAGCAAAATTTTGAAAAAGAACAAAAATGCAGAAGATATTTATTGATACACAAACACAGCAAAGTTCAGACAGAGATGTGTGTATGTGCAAAGTGCATATGTATGGTCTGAAATTGTGTGGAAATATTACTTTTCAACCAGATTGGGTCTGCCTGCATTTTTGCATGAATTCTTTTGGTGGAATGTGCTCATTATTTTCTGTCTGTTGGCTTGAGAGTGATTTTTCTTGATATGTCCTGGAAAGGGATATATATCAATACAAGGTTGTTAAGTGGTTAAAGCAAATGTAACCGTGTAGGTCATCTAATAAGTAGACATAATCATAGTATGCAATATCCTGAGATGTAGGCATAGTCAGCAGACCTCTGGATCTCTAGTGGAAGATCTCTAGATCTCTCTGTCTTCGTCTGTGTTTATACCAATCACATTCCAGTGAGGGGGAACCAAGGTGTATACATATTCATTACCTATTCATTACATCATTTCCATTGAAGCTGATTTTAGTCTGTCTATGGAAAAAGTGTCATTTTTGCCATTTTTCATGATTGTGAAAAATTTTTCTGTCCTTTTGATTACTTGGTAAGAACACTGGTAACCTGAGTTTAAAAGGGTTTTTGATTGTATCATTGTAAACAAACATATATTCGCTATCAAAAATTGTTTCGGGTATGTAGATGAATCTCAATGTTGGCTAAAGGGGAGTAAACTGTAATTTGGACATTCACATTTTTCGATCCTGCACAAACGTAGTTGTCGGGTGAATGTCACTTTTGTTGTCAAAGTATTATAATGTAATTTTTCAAAAAATCATTTTTTTAGTCCGTTACATTTTAAGCACTATTATTATTTAATTTTAACGTCCATTTTATTTAATCACTGTTTTATTATTTAATGTCCATTTTAACATTTTAAGTACTACAGAAATCCGAAGGCGAATTGGCATGGCAAAGGATGTGTTCCAGAAGATGAGCAAAATACTAACACACAGGAAAATTTCACTAGAAACAAAGAAAAGAATGCTGGATTGCTATGTGATGTCAGTTCTTCAATATGGCAGTGAATGCTGGACAATATCATCGAAAATGAGGACAAAACTGGAAGCAGCCAAAATGTGGTTCTACAGAAGGATGCTGCGGATATCGTAGACTAAGGATGCAGGCAACGATGAGGTGTTGGAAAGAATGGCAGCAAAAAGGAAATTAATACTGAGCATCAGGAAGAGGCAACTGAAGTTCCTGGGACACGCAATGAGGAAGGAGAGCCTGGTGAACCTGATACTGACTGACCAGATAGAACGAAAGGGAGACAGAAGAAGGCAGCGGATAACATATTTGCAGGGCCTGATTGGGTGGATGACAGAACGGCGGCGGCCAGGAGTAAAAGGAGCAAACATACTAAGAGCCACAAGGGATAGGGAAACATGGAGAACCATGATTGCCTACGTCCTGAAGGGACAGGGCACATAGAAGAAGAAGAATTATTATTTAATATTTGTTTTAATTGCTATTATTTAATTCTTTCAATCACTATTTAATGTTTTTTTTAATTATGATTTTTAAATTTTCTATTTTTTTAAAATCTATGTAAAATCAGAGGACATGTTTCTGGGTCTCCAAGTACTTTGAAATTTTCATTGACAGGCAAAATGGAATAAAAATGAAAAAGAGTTGTTTGCTGTCGAAAACAAATAAAGATGTTTTTTACAGTCTTAGCTGCAATTGGAGAAAAATGACTGATTCGCTTAGTGAAGCCAATAATAGTCATTGCTTTTCTTGTCTGAAGTATAATACAGGAAAAGAATTGACAATTATTCAGGATCCATCAATCACTTATGAAAAAATAAACAAATAAAAGAAAAAGAAAAGAAAAAAATCTGCGCTAAAAGCAAAATATTCTAATGCTTTCAAATTTAAAAAGTTTCCATAATCTAATTTAATAAAATAAAATAGTTTCATTTTAAACTCAATTTAGATTTAAGCTAACAAATTGATATTATTATTTCAATGCTTTGAGATGTTTTTATTTCTCTCTCTCTTTCTCTCTCTCTTACTCTAATCTAAAATCTTTTATGAAATATTTATGCTTCATTTGTTGTTGTGGTTGGTGAAGGAGTGGATCATATGCACAAGTCATCTCATAGCTGATATGATTTAATTTTTCTGAAACAGACAAGCGAATTTGTTTATAAAATGATTAAAATACCACTTTGGATCATTATTGTCAAAGTGTTACTCTTTGTTCTCAATATCCCCTGCATTAGGATAGAAACTATACAAAAAATAAGTAAATATACGAAAATAGAAAGTAATGCAAGACAAGCATGAGTCTTTCAAGTAGATTTATTCAACTTATAATAGTGAGGCAATTCTGATAGAATCTACCAGGATTCATTATTGGCGAACACAATCTTAACAATTGATGTGAAGATAACACTGTTGATAGCAGACTCAGGAAAAGAAAAAACAAGAATTTCTACAGAAGGTAGTGAAGGAAAGCAAGAAGAAAGGACTAAACATCAATTGTAAAAAGATAGAATGTATGGCTACCTGCAAAATTACAGATGGTCACAATCTTATCAATGTTAGATAATTTTTTTAATAATCATTTCATCCCAAGCAAGGTAGTACTGCCACTGGTTTGCAGAGGGTATCACAAGAGGTAAGTGATGAGAATGAGGAACAAGTTACAGGAGATGTCAGAGAATGGATAAGAGAAGGATGAGAACTCTGGTATGAAAAGAGCTGTGTGAGAGTAGAACATGATACAAGGGTTGTCAGGAAAGGGATGCGAGTCAAGAACAAGAGATGGCAGTTGACATTGGATTTACATTCTTGGAGATTATAGCTGTCAGGGAAGCAAGTATATGAAAGGGAATTCCTTGGGTGGGAAGTGCAAGCAAAGAAGCTGGTAGAGTAGAAGTTGCGGCTACATTTGATTGGTTTCAATATAAAAGGGTGGGACTTGTCGTTAGTCTAGTAGCTCAAGTAAATTCATGCAGAGAGGGCATCAGGAAGCTAAGCTCATCAGAGCAAAAGCTGTGAAAGTATTTGTAGAAGAGACAGAGGGAAGCCACATGATGTCGGTGAGAAAGTGGCTGGAGTTGAGCTTCCAAATCAGGATCAATTACATTTCTGATTCTCCATTGGATTTTGTCCAGAACCCTAAGATGAATAGAAGGGACACCCAACCAGATGTAACAGCAGTATTCAATGCACAGACATATGATAGATTTATATATGTGCAAGATGGATCCAGAAGAGAAAGACTTTCTGACCCTACACAGTGAACTAACTTTCCTAGCAGCAGATTTAGCTATGTATTCAATGTAATCCTTCCACTTAAGGTCAGCTGATAGAGTTAGGCCAAGGAGGCGAACTGTATTGCTTTCAGGAGACTAGCCTGATCCATGTTGTTGGTGGATATGAGTGGTTGTCTATGGTGGTTAAAGGATAGCAGCTTTGTTCTGGAAGCATTAAAATTTATGAGCCAGTCCACCACAGATTAGAGATCCTTTTTAAGTTCAACAGTGAGGTTTGCTTTTCAGCCTCAGCAGATTTCTTATTGAGGTGAGAGTAAATGGTGGTGTCATCAGCAAAGATGCCTACTTGGGAACTGATTACATCAGGGAAATCATTGATGAAGATCAGAAAAAGTGTTGGACCTAGAATAGAGCCTTGAGGGACATCTGCGCTCAAATGATAGTTTCTGGAAGCATGTCCATTTAATACTACCTTCATTATACAATTTGAAAGGAACGACTGGATTAGATCAATCAAGCATCCAGTTATACCATAGCCCTGTAGCTTGTATAGAAGGCCAGCATGCCAGACTCTGTCAAATGCTTTGGAGACACCTAGCACAACAGTTTGAGCTTTACTGTTCTTATCGAGAGCCTGGTATATAGACTCTGTGATGATTGTTAACATATCTGCAGTAGACCTGGTGAAGCGGAAATCATACTGTTTATCGGAGAAGAGGCTGTGGGCTGTGAGATGTTGAACCACTTCAGCATTGATAATAGCCTTGAAGACTATTCCAAAAATTGGTAGTATGCTGATAGGGCGATAATTAGAGGGGTCTGAGGAGTCTCCAGAAATTCTTAAATACTGGAAAAACAGAGGAGGACTTCCAACAGGCAGGAAAGTAAGAGGTAGAGTTTGAAGAGTTCAGAGGCACATTTCTTCAGGACAATTATTGGGATTCTGTCACCTCTGCTTGCCTTATGGGGGTCAAGTTTTGAAATTATATTAGAGATCAGTGAGGTGGTAATATCAGTGGAGCCTCAGTTCTAGGTGAGAAGTCAGGTGCAGATACCCCAATTAATCAAATGTTGATTTATTGGAGAATCTGCAAGCAAAGCATTCAGCCTTATCCATTGAAGATGTAAAAACCTCCAATTCATTGATTAAAGCATGGATTGAGAAATTACTGTTATTTAATAACTTTTTACACTGCCACCAATAGTCTTTGGAGCCAGATTGCGGGATGGTATACTCTGCTTTATTCTAACAGCAAACAACAGCTTAGCATCATTTAGGATCCTCTTGCACTTATTACAAGCAGAGGGAAAAAGATGCTTATTACTGTCAGACGCGTAGCTCTGATAAAGCCAGAAGAAGTGATTCCTGTGAGCAATAGAAGCCGAGCAAGCAGAGGAACCTGGGGAACAAATGTGGTTTCAGTCATAACTTTTTGGCTTGGCTGAAAGCATAAATGCCAGCTTTGACAGAAGAGGAAACCTTGGATGCACAATCTTCAATAGGAAGACTAAAAACTTTGTTCCAAGGGATGTTACATAGGAAATTGTGGAACAATTCACAGTCTGCTCTTTGGTGGCAGTAAGATATTCTGCTGGTTGGGGTTCCTGGTGGGAGGGGAAGTGAAAGGTGATAATAACGGAAACCACAGCAGGATCAGAATTACCAAGCAGGCAAGGCTGCATAACATGGCAAGAGTCAGGGATAGAAGTGAAACAGAGATCTAGCAGTGAGTCAATTCCATGAGGGTTATTAGAGAAATGCATGGGGAAATCCACCACTTGCGTAAGGGACTGAGTGATTGAAAAGTTCATGGTATAGACACCAGCAAGATCCGTGACAGAGCTTCCCAGCCACTCGGTGTGGTGGGCATTGAAATTTCTAAACAGAAATATATGAGCAAACAAATGACTGGAAAAAACTATATCTATATTTTTAGAGATACTGACAAATACGGAACAGTCTGGAAATGAAAGGGAGTGGTAGAGAAAGAAAAGATAGCTAACTGAGCTCAGCAGAAAGAGACGAATATACATGTAGAAATTATCTGGGGATTCAAGAAAAATCACCTTAGCTAGAGGGAGACGTTTGCTGACATAAATGCCAATTTCATGCATATAGTCATTGGAGTTCTTCCTAAAGAGGAAAAAGTAATGAGGGATATAGAAATCAAAGGAAGGAACAGAGGGATCAAGGTTAGTTTCACAGACAACTAAAATGTCAGGTAAGTTTACTTGCAGGAAGAATTCAATGCTGCAAAAGTTGGTATGGATGTTCAAGAAAGAGATGTTAACAGGTTTAGATGATTTTTGTTTAGCTGGTTTTAATTCTTACTTTGTGCGAGGTCATAATTAGAGATCTTTTGTTAAGGAGAGGCCTAGAGTAATATCATCAGTTGGTCATCAAATGCAACATGTGTAGGAAGGAAACTGGTGCAGACTGCAGCATAATGTAGTCTCAGGGTTACCCACTGGAGGCACTTTCAGAAACACCCATCCATGCATGACATGGCACTACAAGAAAACTTGTATATTATTCAACTTTTCATCAGTGCAGCCTCTCAAGATGCTACACAAGAGTTCGGGCTCCTAACTACCAGTCACAAGCAACAACCAAGAAACTGCCAACCTAGTACACTTAGAATGAAGAAACATAGCAACCATTCACACTCATTGCAAAAAGCTTATAACAGCATTACTATTAAAACCCAAGATGAGGAAAGAAATCAGGAACCTCTCCCTAAACAAGAAACAAGGGCTGAACCTCTACTCCTGTTTAAAAGAACAGGGAGGAGTATGATCTGGGCAATAGTAGGGTGTGTCTACTCCAATTTAAAAAAAATAAAAATTAAAAAATTAAAAATTTAATTTTGAAGATCCCTTAATAACCTCTATCAGAGAATTTTAATGTACCTTTCCTGAGAAATTCAAAGAAAAATGAAAAATGAAAATCAGCCCTACTGTAAGGATGCCTAAAAGAGCTAACTGGAATCTTAACTGATACAAGTATATTTTAAAATCTATTCAGCATTATATACAACAAAAGATAGAAAAAAATTTAAATTTTGAAAATTAAATGCTTAGAAAAAGAGCCACTGAAGCTTATCAGAAACAATATTTGTGGCCATCAGAATATTAACCGTGTTGTGTGAAACTTCAAATCTATCCTGGTGAATTTACCTTTGTGTGCATGTGATTGTTTTTGCTTAATGAATGTTGTATTATTTGTTTCTCATTTGATTTTTGCTGTTTCTTAAGTGGTGTAAGATTTGTTGGTGATAATTACTTTATCTTGTGTTGACTCCTTTTAATATGCCTACTTAATTACTTTATGTTGAGCTGACCCCTTTTTACCATGATGAGCTGATCTCTTTTTACTGTGTTGAGCTCACCTCTATTTACCATGTCAGTGTATATAACAGCTTAATTTTTTAGGTCATGATTAAGTGTTTGTGTTTATGTGTGTAAGCATGCTGCTTTTTTATATTGTGTGTATGTATATTCCTTTGTAGACTTGATGTGGGTTTTCTTTTCTGTTTGGTGACTGTTGCGTTATGTGTTTGTTTTTGTTTTAATATTCAAGAGTAAAACAACCAGATAAAGGTTTCTCCTGCAAAGGGGGATGTAGGTTCAAATCTTGCCAGAGAGTACATTTTCTTTATTAAGTTTTAATGAGTGCACAGACCAGTAGACAAAATAAGCACTGTTTAAAAAAATGCAACTTCTACTCAAATACATGTATTCATTAACAATAATACTGGAAGAAATAAAAAATATATATTTGGGATTAAACAAAAAAGTTCATTAATTATATATATATATATATATACACACTACAAATGGCACATTTATTATTAAACACATCAAATTCATATATATATATATATATATATATATATATATATATATATAGGAGAGTTTTGTAATTTGCTTGAAGCTTTTTGTATATATGGTGTATGGGTAGGTTTTGAAGGCATTTAGTAAAATTAAGAAAGGTAAAGAAGGTGTTGGGTATTATCTATTTATTATTCATTAATATTGTGTAAGATCATAAATGGCACCCACTATCACTTTAACAAAGATGCGAAATAGCCAAATCCTACTATCGGTCAATGCACACTCATATAAGCCATAAACACACACATACATACATGCACAAACACACTTACAGGTACACACACACACACACTCACTACAATTAATGATAGCAGTAGCAGCAAAAGATCACCATTCGTTGAAAGGCATGGTTTACGAGTGGACGTGAAATCAATCTCCCCTACCATTCTGAAGATGAGATTTTGATCTCGAAATATTAATGAATAATACATAGATAATACTCAACACTTTCTTTACCTTCTTTTATTTTACTAAATGCATTGTGATAGCTTTCAAACCTACCAATACATCATGTATATGTATGTATATGTATCACATGTGTAATGTTAATGAAGAATCACCTGTTAGACATTCTTACAAAAATGTGTTCCGCCATGCTTAGCCAATATGAGGAAATAATGTTATTTACTCCCAGGAATTATGAAAAACTGCCTACTAAGATATGAAAAAAAAAAAAGACAAGGAAAATCAAATAAGTAATATTTGCTTATTCAAAGCACCCAGATACTTTACATTCGAAGTATAGTTATAGAATAATAACAATTCATGCAACTGTGATTTTTTTTTTGACTCTGTTTCCTGTTGTCATAAATTTTAGATAAAAAAATGATGCAATAAAAAACTAGTTTCATTTTCTCTATAATGAAAATAATGATGTCTGTAAATAAAAACTAAACAAACACTTCAGAAATAGTAAACAAACTTTATAGACTCGAACACTCGGGAGATTTAGTTTTAACTCCATTGTTTTTATTCAAACTATTTCAGAAATAAGCAAATTGGCATAAAATCAATTTCTATCATAAATAAAATTGAAATGAAAGGCAGCCATGTTGCTCCTTCTGGACCTTCATCTTTAATTAAAGAATTTTAAGCATAATTATAACATTCACAAGATGACATTTTTTGCTCCTTCAGAATAAATACATTCTATTAATATGCCAAGAATGTGTATACAGATATGTGTGTGTATGTGTGTGAGCACACAATTATCTTAATTATACAAGTTATATAAAATTTAATTTGCCCGGTTGCTTAATATAATTTCAGAATGTTCATATGTGTACAGGAGAGAAAGAGGTGGGTGTTTTATATATATACAAATATGTACAGCATGGTTCAAAAGTAGATAGACAGTAAAGGGAAAAGGTTTGTGTATTGGTTATTTTATTATATGATTTTTATTTTCAATAAGATGGGGCCCCTCCACAATATTCAAGAGTAGTCCATAAGTCTCTTGATGAAACATTTCCTGAGAAACGGATTAGCTTAAGATATCCAACTGACTGGCCAGCATGTTCATTTGACTTGACCCCAGTAGATTTCTTTTTTGGGGGAGTACTCAAGAATAAAGTTTGTACTTGAAAACCAAGAATGAATGCCCAAAGAGACTTGTGCAAAGTATAAGTTCAAAGCTGTATTAATTGTGATGGACAACAGTTTTTGCACCTGTGTTTATAAAATTTAAGTACTTTTGTAGTATTTTACAGAATAAAATTTAATTGTCATTGTAATAACTGCATTAGTAAATATAATTGTATATACAATCTCAAAATGTGCATTGTGGTGCAATGGCTATCACCTTGGAATGGGAAATCGGGTAGCTGAGTTCAAATTCCAGTTGAATTCCTTGAATTCACTTATGCACAAATACTCTTGTTAAAGGTATTAATCCATTTCTTCCCTCCAGTTATGGGTTAAATAACAGGACAGTTTGGGTTCTATAGCCTTGGTTGGCAACCAGTCTACTGCAGAAAGTAATGGCAACCTACTGCGTGATAATCTTCTGCCAGTTAGCCATGTCTGGCCCAAGCGTGTATCACGTATGGCACTCAACTGACTGAATCTCAAAATAAATGTTATCATTTACTTTCTACCCTGTATATGTAAAAATATTTTCAAAAGTAATTTGTAAAAAAGACAATGTAAATGAAAAAATGACAATAAGTAAACTGTATTAGTCTTAGCTGATGTGTTTTATCATCTGACAAAAATTTTCAAAACAACCAAAATGATTTTATTTTGTACAATGTAAATATAATCAAAAGCAAAATGTTATCCCCAAAAATTTTTAATTTGCAAGATATTCATACATATTTACCAGGTCAACTGAAATGTTATATTATGTCATTCAACATCTTTGAAAATCTAAAACTGAAAAGAAGCTGTATTTACATTATTCAGACTATTGTCCTAATCTTTGTTGCCATTTTTACAACTTTTTGGCTGTTGTATGCTCTGGCCTTCTTCAGGTGCTAGGAATTTTGAACCAAACCCTTTATTACAATCACTGGGGTATATGAACTTCATTCCTTGGACAAAGCCTCGATTGGAAGTCATGAGTTATCTTCCAATCGAAGCTTTACGCAAGGAATGGAGTTCATATACCCCAGTGATTGTAATAAAGGGTTTGGTTCAAAATTCCTAGCACCTGAAGAAGGCCAGAGCATACAACGGCCAAAAAGTTGTACAAATGGCAACAAAAATGAGGACAATAGTCCAAATAAGCTAAATACTGTAAATGCTACCTCATCTCAGAAATATAGACAACTACTGAAAAAAAAGCTATCAAGTTCAGTAAGTATGATAAGAAACCATTGGAAAGATTTCCCATTTTCTTCACCATCCAGAGGATTTTAAACTCAAGTATCTGATAATGATGATGACGATTTATCCACCCTTAGCAGTCATATACTGCCATTTGATCTGGATAAATAACAAGGAATATATATAAAAATATAATCTTATATTTTTATTCTTTGACGGTGATGGTTTGAGGTCATTCCAATGAAGGCTCTCACTTGCCTAGCAGTGGTTGAAGTTGAAACTGATTTTTATAGCCTTGACTTTATTGAAATCTGTCTGTATTTTCTGTTTGCTAATTTTGAAGTCCAGGTAAACAAACACAAACTTGCTAGTTTCAACCTGAGATTATGCTTACACAAACTACCCAAGACAGTGTCTATATGCATTAAGTGGTTTGTTATCATACTCCAAATGATGAAAATATCATTCAATAACTGGAAGAGGTTGAAAATATTTCTACACTTTGCAACAACTTCATTCCTCCTGCCAACACCCACATATATGTGTATTACCCTGCTCAATGTGTTCATCACTGAGCATGCTGCCATTTCTATCTCCACAGTAATACTCTGCATGAGTTCAGAAAAAGTATTCTGTTCTATTTTAAGCTTTTTTCTTTTTTTTTCTTTTTTTAAATTAGCAACTTTTCTATAATAAGCACCAGAGCAGAGTGCACACATTGTAAAATGAAAAGTCACCTAACTTTCAAAAAACACTGCGAGTTATTGTGCACATGAAAGGGCCATCAGGAGTTGGAAGCCAATGAGAGTTCTCTGTCTCTTCAGCCAAAAATTCTAGACTTAATATATTTTAAAAACTCCCACGCATTTTTGCATTTTTGGGTTGTCGCTTTGTTGACATCATCTATGACTAAATATATCTGTCAATCAACCTTGTTCTTGGTTGACTTTTATCTGTGGCTGGCTGCATCTGTCAACCACATCCTTACTACAGTTGGCTGAACTTTTTATTTTATCTCAGTTTGTTGTATATGTTGAATTTATTTGGTTTTTAATGTTTTTAATGGGGACTCATATTTGAATAGATGTTTTTTAATGGATAATTATATTTGAATAGACGTTTTTTATTATTATACAATATATTTATATCTACTATCCTGGATACACACATATGTGTATCCTTTAAACAAAGAATTAAAAATATGTCTCATTTAATCCATCTTCTAAAATATATATATTAGGACCTTGAATAAGTTCTTACTGATTTCTCGTAAAAAGAAATGTTTTATTTGTAAAAAATTAGTAAAAAATATCACTGAAAGTACTGTCCATCACTAGCCACTACTTTTTCCGATCTTTCTGGCAGCATTTGAATTCCATGTTGGAAAAACACCTCTTTTAAGGCTAACCACAAATTGACTCATTCTTCGATATCTTCATAAGAATGAAAATGCTGCTCAACCAGGTCATGTGCAATCAATCGAAACAAGTGATAATCAGACGGGGAAATGTTTATAAATAGGTTTTCACTCATTGTGGCAAAATTACTTTGTCATGTCTCTGCTCATATAGCAAACATTTTTTCTTCAATGCTCAGCTCAAATGCATTACTTTTAGCCAATAAGTTCTTACTGATTTCTCGTAAAAAGAAATGTTTTATTTGTAAAAATTAGTAAAAAATATCACTGAAAGTATTGTCCATCACTAGCCACCACTTTTTCCCATCTTTCTGGCAGCATTTGAATTCCATATCAAAAAAATGACACATCTTTTGAGGTTAACCATGAGTCAATGACTGGCAATTCTACTTTAACAGTTTCTTTTCTTTTATTTATAGCCTCTCAAATATATATTATGACTATGAATAGGTTCTTGCCTTTTTTATCTTTATTTTCTATTACAAATTGTGATATATTTAATGTTTTAAATTTAAATTTTATTTTTATTTTTATTTTGAACATTAATTTTTCTTTTAATTTTTATTATTATTTTTATTTCTTAATTTAATTTTAATTTTAATTATTTTTTTTCCAGTTTATCATATTAGCACTAATGAATTTATATTTTTGTCTTGTATTTTTAAATGTCCTCAGATCTGCTCTTTTTAAATAATTCCTGTGTTTGTGTATGTGATTTCATAATTGTATTTTTTTAAGTGGCAAAGCAACTTGTTTTATACAATGTTTTGAACAAATGTATCTATCTACAATTCACTTCTGGCCAAAGTTAAAAATTACTATTTCTTTGCTGCTTTTGTTGTCTCCCCAACCACTTTCTTCCCCCTCTGTGCATTTTCTGACTTTTTCCTCTTTGTTAAGCCCAGACGTCACATGACTGATATCTGTATATGCCTATATTTTACTTCCTACCTAAATTTGGGGTCAATTTCTCTCTGAGCCGTTTTCATTTGCTCTATCCTCTTGTTTCTTTCTTTCTCTCTTGTTTTCCTCTTTGTTTTTTTTCTCTGTGTCCTTTTCTTTCCCCTTTCTTTATTTCTCTTTTTGTTTTCTCATCTTTCCTATCCTCTTTACTGCATATGAAAAGTTTTCTAATAATAAAAGGAAGTGAATTTTCATAAATTTTCTTTTCAAAATTAACGTTTATTACCATCATTATTAACTATGTGATGAGACATTGTTCTTTCAATGTCGAAACAAAATGTACAATTTTGTAGTAGATTGTAATTTGTACATGTTCTAAAGTATAATTTATAATAAATAAATAAATATATATATATATATATATATGAATAAAAAGAAAAGAAAAACTTATCTTGACCAACATGTTTAATCCTCTCAGAGACTTTATTAAGGCAAATGCAAGGGTTTTATTTTGCAGCAAGTATTTCATGTCTTCTTTTTTATGTGCCATGTCCCTTCTGGATGCAGGTGATCATGGACTTCCACTTGCTCCTATTGCTCACTTTTAATACATGTCCTCTTGGTATTTGCACAAGATCCTAATTCCTCATCCACTCACTCAAGCCCATCAAGTATGTCTTGCCCTGTCTTCCCCTTTCTCTCTTTCCTTCTATCCATCCTATGAGTATCAGACTCTCCAAACCCTCCTTCCTCATTACATGCCCCAGAAACTTCAGTTGTCTCTTCTTGATGCTAAGTGTCAGTCAGTTAAGTGCCATACGTGAAACACGCTTGGGCGATCATGTCTCGAAAGAGACATGACTGACTGGGCAGAAGATTATCCCGCAGTAGGTTGCCATTGCTTTCTGCGGTAGACTGGTTGCTAGCCAAGGCTATAGAACCCAATCTGTCCTGTTATTTAACCCATAACTGGAAGGAAGAGACGGATTAATACCTTTCCCAAGGGTACTTGCGCGTAAGTGAATGCAATGAATTCAACTGGAATTCGAACTCGGCTCTCCGATTTCTCATTCCAAGCCGATATCCACTGGACCACCACGCACATAGTTTCCTTTAAATTTTCATCCTATCCAACGCCTTATCATTGGTCACATTTTCAGTCCAAGGCAGTCTAAGCATCCTTCTGTATGACCACATTTCTGCTGCTTTGAGTCTCTCTTCATCTTTCCCTTGCTACCTTCTGGGGGACATACTTTATTTTCCTTTTCATGTCTGCTATCAGCACCGTGTCATTTGTATATTTTATATTGTTGAAATTGTGACTGCCATTGATGAATCCTGGCAGGGCTTCTAGCTCTCTCATAATTGTTTTGTTGTACAAGTTGAATAAATCTGGTGAGAAGACACTTCCTTGTCTTACACCCCTTTCAGTTTTTGTATATCTGCTGAACTTATTTCCTGTTCATATGCAAGTGGTTTACTACCAGTATAGGTTCTTGATGGTTCTAATGTCTTTCCTAAGTATGTCAAGGCTGCCAAGCACAACTAACATGTCTTTGTGGCGCACTTTGTTGAACACCTTTGCATAGTCAATAAAACACATAAAAATAAAAATTATTGCTTTTTCACAAAAGAATGCCACACTTATTAAAGGAGAAAGTAACTTACTTAGAAAATTCTTATGAGTGCTGCTATTGAATTTTATCAAAATATAAATCTGTGCCAAATATCTCCTTTCCTAAAAGAATTACTCCTTTCCTAAGCCAACATACATGTGTATAGAAATGTTAAAAAAATTAAAAGGAAACAGTTAAATTCAAAACTTCATGTTATTTCAAATTTATGACATAGAAATCTATTGTAAAGTAAAATAATTTAAATACTACTTTGCATGAAAAAAATGCAAAGGACATCATCTACTCATTTTCATATATTAGACATTGAATTGTGTCACTTGACATCTTCCATAGTTTGCCTAGATATTTATATTTATACATTTTGAAAAACTAATAACATTTTTGCTTTCACATGTAAATACTTGTGACAAAGTGAAATCTTTGCATTTGCCTTGATAAAGTCCTTCAGAGAATGAAACATGTCAGCTAAGATAAGTTTTCATTTTGTCATTTTACAGATATTTCTATCTGAAATTTTACACACACACACACACACACACACACACAAATATATATCTATGTATTAAATGTTATGAAACAAATACCTTGCAGCAAATATTTTTTATGATGAAAGTTGTCTCTTCAAATAACCCATTCAAATAACCAGTTTTTTATGTTTAAGTAGACTTTGTTATTCAAGGAATCTGCTAAGAAATTACAGCTTAAATATCTAATATAGTTAACTACAGTGTTTCTCAAAATAATAATCTAAACAACATATGTAAACAAAGCTATAAAAATCAATTGTATTTGCCATCAGTCAGGAGTGTATTATTTACAAAAAGAATGAAAATTCTCATATAAATTACATTGGTATGACAAAAATAGAATCCACAAGTTATTTTCTTACCATAGGCATATTAGCTTCAGTCTTTCAGATTTCCCAACACCATAACATAGCTTCTGTAGAGGCCTTGGCTTGTCAAATTGGCCTTGTGCCAAACACATCCAAAGTCCCCACAATTTAAAATATCAGAAAATTGAAAAGTTACTGAGATGGATAAAATGTTTCGTTCGTACATTAAAGCAAAGATTTATTAACAGAATAACAAAATTGTAAGAAGACAAATATAAGTGAAATTTGTTAACTGAACATTTTTGCGAGAAGAAAAATGATCATTGAGAAAATGTATGTAGTTTTGTAATTAAAATTGTTCAAAGAGAAATGTAAATATTTAAAATGTCCCACTGAAATTTACAGTTCATGCTTGATAGTAGTAGAATGCAAAGTTTTATGTTCCTTTCCCCTTTTTGGTAGGTTGGTGACAGGGTGAGAAAGAAGGTGAAATAAATAAAGAAATTGTACTTAGAGGGCTGTTGTTGTTGTTGTTTTCTTTGGCCGCGTGAAGTAAAAAAGAAGAAAAGAAAATTAGAAGTAAAGGCAAGACGTGACCGTGACCGAGTCAGCTTGAAGTTTCTTCCTTACATTGTGAGATGCTATCAGATACCGCTCCAATTCTGACTGACTTTGACCAATAAAGAGATGTTGTTTAAGTAGTGGATTTGTCATGTTAATGGCTCCAGTGGACATTTTTTTCTTTAGGTGTGAAAAAAAAAATGACTGACATCATACATCAATTTTTGATTTCGTATCCAATCAGGATCCTGGATTTTATTTTTCGCACTGACTTGTGAAATTTGCCTTGGTTTGGATTTTTCCAAAATGTTTTTAGTCGTCTGAATCTGATTTTGCAAATGTGCTATTTTACTTTGTGTGTTTTAGTTAACTGTTGGATGATATTGGATTTGAATCATATACTTCCCTGTGCCTTTTCTCTGAATAATTTTATAGTAATGAACTTTCCTCATTGTTGCATTTACTTACACGCAAATACCCTTGGGAAAAGTATTAATTGGTCTCTTCTCTCCAGTTATGGGTTAAATAACAGGGCAGATTGGGTTCTATAGCCTTGGCTGGCAACCATTCTACTGCAGAAAGTAATGGCAACTTACTATGGAATAATCTTCTTCTGCCCAGTCAGTCAGGTCTTTTTCAAGACATAATCATCCAAGTGTGTATCACATATGGCACTTAACTGACTGACTGACTGACTGACTGAACTCCTCTGCATCTTAGTGGCTTTACTGTTTTTCTTGGGATAAAGTGATTCAAAAAATAACTTCTTTAGTATCCACTCCAATGTTTTACGTATTGGGTCATTTACAAATTTGAAACAAGAAATTAGAATTATTATGGGAGGCCTGAATGCCAAAGTTGGCAAGGAGAAAGGAGGTGAAAAGGTTAGCAATTTCAGACTAGAAAATCACAATGACTGAAGAGAGAAATGGGTCTAATGGTTCACAGTGTATGACGAGGGAATAATTAACATCTGGCACCAAGAACACCCCCAGACGATTATGAACATGGAGAAGCCTGGACGGGGAAACAAAAAAAAACAAAAACAAATCCACTACATTATTAACAAGAGATTGAGGAATGCAGTTCTTCATTACAGAATGCATTCAAGTGTTGAGTGCAGAAGTGATCACATCCTGGTTATATAGATTAAATTAAGGATTAAACTTTGGAGAGTGAAGAAGCCTAATGCAGCACTCACACTGCATTACAACAGACTTGTGAGCAGCCAAACTCAAAGAAAAAAATAGATGAATAGCATGAAAAGTAAATACGAAGGGCAAATTGGAAATGGAAACTCAAAATGGGACACACTAAGAGAAGCTCTCATAACATCAGCAAATGACATCATGGCAAAGGAAAACGGATAAAGGAAAAAAAATGAGCGTATCACCAATGTGATATTATTAAGTGTGAGTTATTTTGATTTAATATACATGGCTGCCAATATCTGAAGGTTATTCTGTTGTATGTATGTGTGAGTATTATTGTGTTATTGACTAAAATCTGTCTAATATTACCTACATGGCTATGTTTTTCTAAGAAATGTTGTTTAATTGAACTATGATCAGAAAGGTGGCAGGTAAGTCTATGAGAGAGCATGGTTGTAGTAAAACCAATATATGTAGTGAGTTTATTATTAGTACCAGAGAAACAATCTCTGAACAGGCATGTAAACAGAAGATGGTTCAGTCAGTCAGTTAAGTGCCATTCGTGAAACACGCCTATGCGATCATGTCTTGAAAGAGACATGATTGACCGAGCAGAAGATTATCCCACAGTAGGTTACCATTGCTTTCTGTGGTAAACTGGTTGCCAGCCAAGGCTATAGAACCCAGTCTGTCCTGTTATTTAACCCATAACTGGAAGGAAGAGACGGATTAATACCTTTCCCAAGGGTATTTGTGCGTAAGTGAATGCAATGAATTCAACTAAAATTCGAAATCGACTTCCCGATTTCTCATGTGAGCCGAAAGCTTAGAACCAGCAAAATGCAAAAAATATCCAAATGTTGGACAAATTTTGTCTTTATTTTTACCTGAAATTAAAGCCAAAATACGATGTTTAGAACAGATCATGATTAAACATAATAGACATTCATTATCTGTTATATTTAACAGCATATGTTTAGAAAATATATCCTGGCTAAAAAACAATCAGATGTCTAATCATACTGATGAGCTCTGATACAGAAAAACAGATCTGTCTGCAGATGACTATATATATATATATATATATATATATTTGAGATGCAAAAAATTCCCCACAAAGATCCATTTTCTTAATATTGCCAGCACATACCGTAAATTCTACTCCAACAGTTTCTTTTCTCCCGCTTCCCACCTGTGGAACTCCCTTTCACAAGTCTGCTTTCCTGACAGTTACAATCTCCAGGTGTTTAAATGTAGGGTCAATAGACACCTCCTATCACACTAACTCCCAACTATTTTCAGAACACTCTCATCTACCCAACCCTCATTCTCGGTATCCTTACCCCTCCTATCACCCACCCTCTGACATTTCCTATATTTAATCATCCTTTCTCCACTCTACGTAGCCCCCTGCGCAGTAGTGGCAGTGACATGCCTTGCTCGGGGTGAAACGCTTATAAAAAAAAAATACATCCGGTATGTACAGAAAATGCTATTTAATGATTAGATGTTGATAATTTTTAAATTCTGAGAACTATTCAGTATCTACTGTTGGTGATAGATAGATCTATATTTAGATCATAAAACGTTTGGCCAGTTATGCAGCATGTCTGGATTGGTTAGAATGCCCCTTTCTTTATGAATACTGTATTAACATCATCTTTCATACTTAAAAAGTACATTGATAAAACAAGAGAAAATTATTCTCGTATTCTAAATAAAGCTTGATCTCAAGGAAATGAGTGTCAGGTTAGATAGAATCCTAAAGGCTCGACTAAATCACAAATATCTGTAATCTCTGTTCGTGCTAGGCTCATAACCCAGAGGTCCATTAGATCGCAACTATGCTGTGCTACCAATGTTAAAGAAGATAAACAACAACCAGTTGTAAGTAGAATAAACAGGATATTTATTTGACCAAATGCCGTGTGTGACTGGTCTCTAAGAGAATATAATCCAGAATTTCCCTCGTGCCCTTCTCCTCTTCCTCATGTCCTCCTGGCAGCCCCTCTCAGGTTCATGGGAAGACAATCGATCTTCCAAACTTGCGGGATGAACTGTGTTAGATGTTAACAATCTCTTTTGTTATTCTTGCAAGAAGGAATACTAATTGTAGACTAATATTTAGTAATATAGATAGATTTTTCATCCCTCCCAATTAAAAGCAAGTTACTGTTTCCCTTTGTCTCTCTGGCCTTCACTATGTCCTGTGAGTATCAAATTCACCAAGTCCTCTTTCCTTATATGCAATAGAAATTTCAATGATTTCTCGCTGTTTCTAAATAAGTGTCCTTTTTATTTTCCTTTTTCATAAAACTTCACCATTGATCACATGTTCAGTTCATGGTATTCTCAGCATCTTTCTGTATAACCACATTTTTGTTGCATCAAGTCTTTTCTTCATCTTCGAGGAGATGATCCAGCATTCACTGCCATATATGAGAACCAATATTACATAACATTTCAGTATTATTTTCTTTGTTTCTAATGAAATTTTCCTGTTTCTTAATCAGTCAGTTAAGTGCCATACGTGAAACACACTTAGGCAATCATGTCTCGAAAGATACATGACTGGCTGGGCAGAAAATTATCCCGCAGTAGGTTGCCATTGCTTTCTGCGGTAGACTGTTTGCCAGCCAAGGCTACTGAACCCAATCTGTCCTGTTATTTAACCCATAACTGGAAGGAAGAGACGGATTAATACCTTTCCCAAGGGTATTTGTGCAAAAGTGAGCGCAATGTATTCAACTGGAATTCGAACTCGGCTCCCAATTTATTGTTCTGAGCCGATATCCACTGCACCACAATGCACATACATTTCTTAATACTTTGCTTAAAATTTGGAAAGCAACATTGCTATTCCAATGCTCAATGCTTAATTTTGGTGTCCTCAGTGCGTAGTTTGCATTTTTGGCTTTTACCTTTTGTTGACAAACACACAACACATTCTTTATCTATATGCTGTGTCTCTTCAGGACTTTGGCAATCATGGCCTTCCACATCTCACTATCCATTGTAGTTATTAACACCCCCTTCTCCTGTTATCTCACTCCTCCCTCACTCCAACATCTATCTGCTCAAGTCCATCAATTATGTCATGCATTGCTTTCTCTTGTCTCTCCTTCCCTCTATTTACCCTGTGAGCATCAGGTTTTCCAAGCCCTCTTTCCTCATTACATGTCCCAGAAATTTCACTTGTCCTTTCCTGATGTTAAGTATCAATTTCCTTTTTGAGTTCATCCTCTCCATAACTTCATTGCTGTTCACATACTTGGCCTATGGTATCCTCAGCATCTTTCTGTAGAATCTCATTTTAGTTACTTCAAGTATTTCCTTTATCTTTGATGAGATTGTCCAGGATTCATTGTCATATGAAGGACAGACATCATATAGCAATCAAGTACTCTCTCCTTTGTTTCCAGCAAAATTTTTCTGTCTCTTTTTTCCTCTATCTGCCCTGTGAATATTAGATTCTCCAAGCCCTCCTTCCTAATTCAGTCAGTTAAGTGCCATATGTGATACACACTTTGGGCAATCATGTCTCGAAAGAGACATGACTGACTGGGCAGAAGATTATCCCGCATTAGGTTGCCATTGCTTTCTGCGGTAGACTGGTTGCTAGCCAGGGCTATAGAACCCAATTTGTCCTGTTATTTAACCCATAACTGGAAGGAATAGATGGATTAATACCTTTCCCAAAGGTATTTGCGTGTAAGCGAATGCAATGACTTCAGCTGGAATTTGAACTCGGCTCCCCGATTTCTCGTTCCGAGCCGATATCCAATGTACCACAACGCACATCCTAATTACATGTCCCAAAAACTGTCTTTTTCTGATGTTAATATCAGTTTCCATTTTGTGTCTATCCTCTCCAAAACCTCACCATTGCTCACATGTTTTGCTAATGGTATCCTCAGCATTCTTCTTTTTTTGCTTTAGGTCTTTCCTTCATCTTTGATTAGATTGTCCAACATTTGCTACCATATTGAAGGACAGACATCGCATAACATTAGCAATCTGTAATCTGTATTTATGACCCTGTTCCTAAAGAGTGAAGCTGTCATTTGTTTGTCCAAAAATGATTTTTCAAATGTCTAGATTTTATATAACAATTGCTAATATTCATCATGTCTTGTCCCAGATATTTTAAAATTTTGAAGTCTGGGATTATTCATACTACATTGTCTGTAATCCAGAGAATTGGCAACACACATTTCAAGTGACAAGTTCTATGGTACAGGAATCAGATTTTGGAAGAATGACAACTGTGAATGCGATTGTATGAATATTACTTTTTCTATTTTTTTTTTTTTTTAGTAAAGTATCTTGCCTTGACAAACTGTTGAAAATAACACTGACAGAGCAGTCTTTTCCTCGTTTCCACTTATAATTCTCCTCAACTAGGCCAAAATATTACTCTGCATCTACCATCTATTATCTTCTCAGTCATGTTGGTTGGCTATTTTGACAAAGAACCCAACCTGTAGACCAGCCATCAGGTCCTTCTGATATCGCTGACAGAACAGTCACTTTCTCATTTCCAGTTGTGATTCTCTGAGGCGAAAATATCATTTTGCGTCTTCCACCTATTATCTTCTCAATCATGTTGGTTGGCTATTTTGACAAAGGATCCAACATTTAGTCAAGCCATCAGGTCTATCCAGTATAGCTCTAGATTTCTCATTAAACATTATTCTTCAGATATTATTCAACATATTCCACTTAATGATAGATGTGCAGGTGGTGTAATGGATAGTGGCTCAGAATGAGAACTCAGAGTGATGAGTTCAAATTCCAGTCAGGTTTGCAAATACCCTTAGAAAAGTTATGAATACATTTTCTCTGCTAGATATGGATTAAATAGTAGGACTGGTATCTGGAAAAGTCATTGTTATTCTCAGAAAAATGAGAATGCAAGATTTACTCTCAAAAATAAAAAAAGTGACAGAACAGTCATCAGGTCTATCCAATTTTTCTCTAGATTTGTCATAAAACATTACTCTTTAGATATTATTCCATATGTATTACTTATTGCTAGATGTGCACGGGGTATAACAGATAGTGACTCAGAATGAGAATTTGGGGTGCCGAGTTCAAATTCCAGTCAGATTTGAGAAAACTTATACTTAGCATCAGGAAAAGAGGTTTCTGGGACATGTAATGAGGAAGGAGGGTTTGGGGAATCAAATACTCACAGGAAGGAAAGAGAGAAAGAGAAACAGCAAAAGATAATTGATGGGTTTGAGGAAATGGAATGCAGAGTGAAGTTTGTGATAGATACCAATTGGGAAAATATTAAGAGCAACAAGGGACAGGTGTAAGTGAAAGTCCACGACTACCTACATCCTGAAAGAACATGGCAAAAAAAGAAGAAGAACCCCTTAGTGGCATTATTACTTTGCTCATGTGCAAATACTCTTGGAAAAGTTATGAATCCATCTTCTCTACCCCAGATATAGATTAAATAGTTGGATGCATATCTAGGAAAATGCTTTAATTAAATCTAAACTTAATTTATGAATGGAACTTTGTCTGTGTGTGTGTATGTATGTGTGTGTGTGTGTCTGTTACCTATCGACTTCAAAACGGCTGAACTGATTTTCTTGAAAATTTATACAGTTGTACTATAAGCATCTGCAAGTGTTCTTAGCTAGGTTTTGTGTTGAGGTACTCCCGATAAATATCAAAAATCGAAAAAATCGGGTTATAGAAGGAGTGGTCCGATTTTAATCAAATTTGATACACTCAATAGACAAAGACATAAGAAATGATATTCAGAAGTTTCAAGGTTGCAGTTCTTACAATAGTGCAGAAAATCAATAATATATATATATAAAAGGCAAGATGTTTGTGTGTGTGTCTGTTTATCTGTCTGTATGTCCTTTATACAAATCCACAATTTTTATCCGATTCTCACCAAACTTCAAAATTTGACTTACGTCCATTCATTTTTCTTTCAGTCTACGGTTTCGCTTTAACTGGAAACAACTATTACTTTTTAGTCTTTCGTGTCAATGTCCAAAGAGTCTGAGCTCCAGGACCATGGATTAGTTTTAAAGCTTTCATTACACCTGAGCAACACCAGGCTATACTGCTAGTTAATACATAAATTCAAAAAGCATTTTACTTTACCAATTATAATTTATGAAGCTATTTTTGTTTTTACCAAGAAAACCATTGCTGAGGACAAAGTATATAGTAGATTGAATTAAATCTTTGTCAATTTATAGCCACTTTGTTATTTTATGGCCTGAGCGTGTTCTCCAGAGATATGAGTTAAACTGTTTACTGATGTTCCAGAATGCTTTCTTTGAAGGTCAGGTGAAAGATTTAACCCAGGATGCCTGTCTGTCATTGAATCATGGCAAAGGTAGAATTATGGTTTATGGGTATCTGCAGCTGGCATTAGAGAGTTGGAACAATGCCAGAATCCATTAATGCAAATGAGTACCAAAATATATTACAAGAAGAGTTGCTTCCAAGATTGGGAAAGTTGTTTGATGGAAATAAAAGGCAATATACTGACATTTTTGAATGAGATAATGTGCTAGCACACCTGGCATAAACAACACAATCATAATTTGAGCACTTAGCTTTGTTTATGATGTTTTGTTCTAGTCAGTTGTCAAATCTTAATTCTATAAAGAATATATTGATGTATATTAAAGTCAAACTGGTTGGACAAAATATGATAACACTGACCAAGTGTGGGAAGCATTTACAAATGGAGCACCATTTCTAAGCATATTGTCAACAACAATTGAACAACCTGTACAAATGACTCAAAACAAAGAAAAAGCTAATCTATATATATAGAAGGCAAGATGTTTGTGTGTGTGTCTCTCTTTGTTTGTCCTTTATACAAATCCACAATTTTTATCTGATTCTCACCAGACTTCACACAAATATTTTTTAGGCTTCCGGTCAAATCATGAGTTACCTATTCTTTTCTTATTTCCTTCCGATATTGAAAATCAATACTCTGATATCCAATCAGGTCTGATTAAGATCAGGATTTCAGCCCTTTTATCGTGGTTCTTCCTGCAGAATTTGCTCTAACTTGATAAAATTATAGTTTTTAGTCTTAAACATTAGTAGATCTTTTCAAATGACTCATTTTCCTCGATATCAGAAATCGATACCCCTGATATTCTATCAAATCTGATCAAAAGCCAATATATAGCCATCAATATGGCCCATTTTCTCCAATTTTACTCCCAATGGGTACGATAAGTTTTCATAGACTTACTTGATTAGTTTATCTTTGGATGACTTATTTGACTTCGATATTGGAAATCTTTACCCTGATATCTTATCGGGTCTGATCAAAATCAGGTATTCAGCCCTGTTATTTTGGTTTTTGCTTTGGGTTTTGCTCTAAGTAGGTATAATTGTAGTTCTTAGTCTTAACAACCTATGTTTTTCGTGCCAACGTCCAAAGATTCTGAGCTTCAGGACCATGGATTAGTTTGAAAGCTTTCATTACACCTGAGCAACGCTGGGGTTATACTGCTAGTAGCTTCATAAAAGTTGGCACATTTTTTGGAAAGAGGTAGTCTCGCAGTGCGCCGTGTTAATCGCATAACGGAATTGTAGTGCGTTACAAAATATTCGGGTTTGTATTACACAGCGTTGTTTCAATCTTTGTTTGTGTTTCCGGTATCTCGACTGCGTTCGTCACATACACGTGGTGTTTCCGGTATCTCGACTGCGTTCGTCACATACACGTGGTGTTTATGTGCGGATGCCTTGTCCACGCCCAGCTCATTGTGATCCGTGTTTGATTCTGAGTTTACTGTCCCTCTTTGTTGGCAATTTACTCAACGAATAAGAAGAAAATATCTTCAGTAGCACTCATACAGGGGATGAAAGTTTTGACATATCTTTTTGATAAATCCTACCTATGATAGCAGAGGTTGTATAAACAGGATTTTCAATATATCTTTTTTTTCTTTTTTAGCCCTTTTATTTTAGTTTTTGCTTTGGGTTTTGCTCTAAGTAGGTATAATTGTAGTTCTTAGTCTTAACAACCTATGTTTTTCGTGCCAACATCCAAAGATTCTGAGCTTCAGGACCATGGATTAGTTTTAAAGCTTTCATTACACCCAAGCAAAGCCGGGCTATACTGCTAGTCCATAATATAACATACTCTATACACAAATACAGTATACAGTCCTGTATAATATTGTCATGTATTTCATCTGTGTTTGTTAGAATAAAAGATCAATTTCAAAAGATTTGATTAAAGAAGCTTTTCTTTCATTTTTTTAAATCATTTCACTGCAAGCAGTGCAATAATGCCACTAAGGGGTTCTTCTTTATTTGCCATGTCCTTTCCGGATGTAGGCAATCATGGACTTTCACTTGCACCTTTCCCTTGTCGCTCTTAATATTTTTCCTCTTGGTATCTCTCCATAGCTGGGACCCTAACAGGTGCTACCACTTCGGGTCAGGGTGGACCTGGGAACAATAGCAATTAAGAGGTGGTTCCATGCTCCTCACAACTAGAGGCCTTTCTGCTGGAAACAGTTTACCGTCATGCCCAGGACCGAAAATGTTTATTGAAATAATAGAAGCTTCTTAAGACTGATGAGAAAGTGACTGAAGTTGAGGTGCCAGGTCAAGACCAATAACATTACAAACCCATCTTTAGATTTTATCAAGTATCTTGAGATATGTAGCAAAAGAACTAGAGATGTGAGTGCTATATTCAATACATGGATGAACTGTAGATTTATAAATGTGCAAAATGGTTCCTGGCCAAAAAAAAAATTTTTTTTTTTTTAAGCAGATAAACATATATGCATGAGAATGTGTACACATTGTGGCCAGAAAGTATTATAAGTATTTAGATGCATTTAGTTTTTACTAACATCATTCTGTTATGTGCATTGTGGTCCAGTGGATATCAACTTTGAACGACAAATCGGGAAGCCGAGTTCAAATTCCAATTGAATTGCTTGCATTCACTTATGCACAGATACCCCTGGGAAAAGTGTTAATCCATTTCTTCTTTCCAGTTATGGGTTAAATAATAGGACAAATTGGGTTCAATAGCCTCGGCTGGCAACTAGTCTATTGCAGAAAGCCATGGCCACTTACTGTGGGATAATCTTCTGCCCAGCCAGTCATGTCTCTTTTGAGATATGATCAGCCAAAGCGTGTATCACGTATGGCACTTAACTGAAAAAGAAGTAGAACAAATCCAGAATTGCACTGCTTGCGTGATGTTTACATTCAGTTGTAGTAAGTGCATATTAACAGGAAGGTAAAAATCACCACCTATTGACAAGAATTGGAGCAGCCATGATTTATTGACGTGAGAAATTTATTGCTGTTCTCCTGCAAGTATGGGCTCATAGAATGATTACCATGGCACAAATTGCTGATAGCATTAATCAATGTGAAAGAAAGAAACATCCTAATAAACACGACATTGATCCTTGTGCATTTGACTGTGTAACCATAAGCCAATCAGAGTAGCCATTTTAATCAATAGCTATTGCCGAAAGTACCTTTAATTGTCATAAGAGCATCAGAACTGGATGTTGCATTAATAGATTGATTTAGATATATTTTTTATGATTTATCAACCTTATGTGGGTTAATCAAAGCTGAAACATGTTTTTGGATTGCAAGAGTAATTCATTTTTTATTTTTGAGAGTGAATCTTGCATTATCATTTTTCTGAGAATAACAATGACTTTTCCAGATACCAGTCCTACTATTTAATCCATATCTAGCAGAGAAAATGTATTCATAACTTTTCTAAGGGTATTTGCAAACCTGACTGGAATTTGAACTCATCACTCTGAGTTCTCATTCTGAACCACTATCCATTACACCACCTGCACATCTATCATTAAGTGGAATATGTTGAATAATATCTGAAGAATAATGTTTAATGAGAAATCTAGAGCTATACTGGATAGACCTGATGGCTTGACTAAATGTTGGATCCTTTGTCAAAATAGCCAACCAACATGACTAAGAAGATAATAGGTGGAAGACGCAAAATGATATTTTCGCCTCAGAGAATCACAACTGGAAATGAGAAAATGACTGTTCTGTCAGCGATATTGGAAGGACCTGTTGGCTGGTCTACAGGTTGGGTTCTTTGTCAAAATAGCCAACCAACATGACTGAGAAAATAATAGATGGAAGGGGTAGAGTCGTATTTTGGTCCAGTATTATAAACCATAAAATTATATGTTGCTTAAGAAGAAGAGCAATATTGGATGCACCTGATGGCTGGCTTAAAGGTTGATTCGTACTATAGGATACAAATCCTGTATCATCCAAGTCGGTGTGAAAATTAAAATTCTGGTTTCTGATTGGATAGGAAATAGCAAATTGATCTATGACCCCAGTCAATTTTTCTTAACATCTAAAAAATGAGTATGCAGTTTTGATCAAGTCACCTGACTAGATTTCACTACTTAACTACGCTTCTTGAACGGCAAAACTGTCGGTCAAATGGGAACAGGAATTAGAGACAACATGCAAAAATATGATGAAAAAAAATTTCAAGACGCCGACCCTGTCATGCCTCGTTCACATACATTCATTCTTCCTCCTTCCAATTTTCCTTTCTTTGTCTTCACTCACCTGCCATCAAAGAAAACAACAACAACAACAAGATACTTCAACTGACTCATAAAATCTAAAGTCCAATAAGTACAATTTGCTTTGCATTTCTTTTTCACTCTGTTGCCAACCTCTAAAAAAAGGGAAAGGAACACAGACTTTATTAGTAGCCTGATTACTCTTTTTACATACACACATTCTGCTACTTACTACTAATTCTCTGGAACATTTAACTATGTACATTTTTTCTCTTTGAACATTTTCTTCTTATAAATTTCTTATTCTGTTTAGAATAAAATTTATTTGACATACAATATTTAATTCTTCCACATTTCAACATCCAACTTTCAACCTTCTGATATTTTAAATTGTGGGGGACTTCGGCTGTGTTTGGCACAAGGCCAATTTGACAAACACAGTTAATACCCCTACAATATCTTTAATAAGTGTATTTGTGTGTAATTGAAATCTTACTGGAATTTGAACTTGGTTTGCAGATTTCTCTTTCTAAGCTGCCGTTTATTATACATCCACCTTTTGAATCAATAAAATATTGCCTCTTTCAATGGATCCTGCTTTCTCCTGAATAAAATGAATGATAGGAAACTGGTGCTGCATTGTCTCACAGAAGCAAAGATATTAGAATGCTCTTTGAGGAAAACAGGTGGAGGTATTGTTAGTTTGAGAAATATTCGGCTGGGCAATACCACAGCCTTAACAAGCATACTACTATCTTACTATTATTGGACACTAAATGCATAATGGCAACAGTCTTCGATGATGTCTGTGGCATCTTTCAGCAGGAATATGCACCCTATCAATCTGCACAGCATTGTTCCTGAAACATAAAGAAAAGTTCACTGAGTTGTTGTCCAGGCTACCAAATCCCTATATTTCAGTATTTTTCCCTGCTAATTTTGAATACAAGTTGATTCTCTCGACACTGAAGTAATCTGATGCAACACAATCATTCTATTGTCATTTCTCCAATTAGGCCTCATGTTGTAGAAAGCTAAGCTTGATATTAGCTAATCTGTGATTGTTTATCATTTGTGTTGTTGTTTTATAGTTTTGGGCAAACATGGATTTTTGTGCCAAGCAAAAAAAAAAAAAACAAAAAAACAAAAAGGAAAACAGAGTGCCAAAAAAAGTTTTTTTATCCTTGACACCACGATTATTTTAACTACCTTCACCGCTTGGCAATATTTATTGTTTTAAAAAGCAAAAATTAGAATTGTAATAAAACATAACATATAATTAAATATTTTGGCTTGGCAATATTTATTGTTTTAAAAAGCAAAAATTAGAATTGTAATAAAACATAACATATAATTAAATATTTTGGCTGGAGCTGAAAGGGAGTTCCACAAGCAAGAATTACAAGAAAGGAAACTGTTAGTAAATAATTTACAGTTACATCTAATCAGCTCATTTGTAAATTGGTGACCTTTTCACCAGTCTAGTAATGTGCTTAAACTTGAAGAGCTCATCCAAACAAATCTGCTAAAATTTTTTCCTATTTTTTCACTCCTAATAAGTAGACCCTTGCGTCTTAGTGGCATTTTTGCCTTGCTTGGAGTGAATTGAATTTTTTTCTTAATACCAGATGATTACATTTTTAGCATTTATTTCTTTATTTTATTTCATGGTTGTCTGTGTGTCCCAGTGCAATTGTATGTAAATTAAAAATAAACCTCAAAATCATCTTATGTGATTGTAAATGATTTCATGTTGCTGGTGGCAAATATCAGGAAGAAGACTGTTTCAAGCAGATTGACAAGGAAACACATTTACACATTCTATGCATTTGCAAACAAATGCTGACATGCAAGGACATCTTTTTTTATTATACCCTGAGATACTATTTACAGGGGCTTACGGCCATATCATGTTGAATACACCGGTTCTCACTCGATCACCAAAGTTAAGCAACGTTGAGCCTGGTCAGTACTTAGATGGGTGACCGCTTGGGAATACCAGATGCTGTAAGCATTTAGTGACGGATGTGCGTTGTGGTGCAGTGGATATCGGCTCGGAAAGAGAAATTGATGAGCCGAGTTCGAATTCCAGTTGAATACCCTGCATTCACTTAAGCATTGGTACCCTTGGGAAAGGTATTAATCTGTCCCTTCCCTCCAGCTATGGGTTAAATAACAGAGTAGGATTTGGGGACCCTGCCCTTAAAGACAAATCCCAATGAATCTTGATACTCTAAAAAAAAAAACTATTGCTAGACACAAAACTTACATAAAAAAACAACAATAAATTGTTGAAAGAAAAAAAGGTATTGCCAGCAATAAATAAATAAAATTTAGTTGGCAATAAATGACCTGCCAAGGTTGATATGCTGTAAAACAAAACCAACCAACCAACCAACTATTTATAGTTACTTGGTGTCCTTCGTTTTTTTTGTTTTTTTTTTGCTGTATCTCCCTTACCAACTCAGTTTACTATTTAATATAAACTGTTTCTCCTTTATACTTAATTGTACAATCAGTCATTTTATTATGATGTGCGTGGGTGGTGCAGTGGATATTGGCTCGGAATGAGAAATTGGGGAACTGAGTTTGAATTCCAGTTAAATTCATTGCATTCACTTATGCACAAATACACTTGGGAATATATTAATTCATCTCTTCTCCCTCCAGCTATTGGTTCAATAGCAGGACAGATTGGGTTCTATAGCCTTGGTTAGCAACCAGTCTACTGCAGAAAGTAATCGCAACCTACTGCAAGAAAATCTGCCCACTCAGTCATGTCTCTTTCAAGACATGATTACCCAAGTGTGTATTACGTATGGCACTTAACAGACTGACTGTTTTTAATCTCTCCACCTTTTTCAGTGTAATAGGATGTATAATGTCATATACGTAGATGTCGGTGATACAATGGATCATAGAATTTCATACATCCGTAGTGGTTTCTTGTGTGCCTTCTATGTTCCTTATATTTCAAATCTTTGGTTTATGCATTAATATGTCTAGGATATTAGGAGAATTAAGAAGCAATGGATATTGTCTTGGAACAAGAAATCAGAGAGTCAAGTTCAAATAAGTTGCATTCACTTATTCACAAATACCCTTGAGGAATGTAGTTATCCATATCTTCTTCCAGCTATGTGCTAAATAGCAGGACAGATTGGGTTTTACAGCCTTGGTTGGGAACCAGTCTATTACAGAAAGTAATGGCAACCTACTGCAAGAAAATCTTCTACCCAGTCAATCATGTTTATTACAAGACATGATCACCTTAGCTTGTATCATGTATAGCACTTAACTGACTATCCTGGGAGACAATTGGTTGAATTTTTCCAAGGAAGCAAAGATATTAGAGAAAAGACAATGTCTCTCAAAACGAAAGACATTTTCAGTTTAACGTGTCTAGTTTGGTTTTGCGGTTTCATACAGTATACTGATTTTATTACACTTTACAGCTTTAAAAGAAATTTTGTTGATATTTTCTTAGAAACTACCAATACTTTGAGTAATGTCAAATAGATATAAACTACTGAATTTCATTTACTTTGGTTGAGTCCTTCCACTTTTTTTTTTAATAGTCACTACATTCATGTACTTGTAAAAACCTATTTTATCTTTCTAATATGTTTACATTTTATCTAAGGCTATTTATCTTCACTTCATACTAATATCCTTGGCATGAATCAATTTTTCTCTAAGTTCTTTTCCAGCTCCCAATATATTGAAAAAATATCTTGTTACTGGCATACACGTATAGTTGGAGAAGAGAACGGAAGCAGGGACACTTTGCTGTAACATTCCTCCATTCCTTACCTGTCCGAGCAGTAAAAATATAAAGCTGTTATTCCCAGTGGTAACCTTGATAAGGTTAAAGAATTAACACCATGATGCCAATCAAATTTTCTCTAACACTTACTGTTAATGAAATAGCGACATCCCTCACTCTTGCTTGACAGTGTTTTTGTTAATTAAAAATTTATAGATATGATAAAAAAGCTTTTCTTCAAACTAATCTGTTGTATCATGGTGGTGGATACAATACACAGAGAAAGTGTGCTGCAGTATTATTCAGCACAATATCTGATTCTAAATGTATATACACAGAACAGTACAAGAGTTAAAATTTCCGACAAGGCAGAACTTACAAAATAGAGAGGTGAGCTTTAGATTGCATTAGTTGCTGAAATAATCAGGCTGAATATTACACAAATGATACTTGAATATTATGCCTCAAAAGCTACTTTTTTTTTACTTAAATAGACGATTTCAGACCATGGGCTATGCCATCATTGAGAGTGCTGCGGGGGTGTCAGCCACTCTACAACAAAATCTTTAAATCTTAGTGTACAACACTGGGGATTCCAAAATTAGGCAAGTACAAAAATTTAAATATCTAGGAAATGTTTTAACAAGAGACAGAAAATGCTGCACCATAATCTGAACTCATATTGCAATAGCAAAAGTGCCTTCAAAAACTAAGCAAAATATTAATAGACAAGAAAATTTCATTAGAAACAAAGAAAAAAAATCTGGATTGGTATGTAATATCAGCTCTCTTATATGGTAGTAAATATTGAACCATCTTCTCATAGACTTGAGGATGCTGAGAATATGATAAACTAAACATTTAAGCAATGATGACATTTTAGAGAAAATGAAAATAAAAAGCATGCTTAATATCAAAAAGAGTGCTTAGAAAATGATATACATGAGGCAAGATGGACAGATGAAAGCAGCACATAACTTACCTCAGGTTTTGTAATGGTTAGCAGAACAGAGATTAGACTGTTCCATATTTACATACGGGCTAGTAAGAGCTGCAGCCAATAACCCCAAGATTAGAATAGCCTCAAAGGTTTTCCAGTATTCAGCCCCTGATAAAACTAATGAAAATTTATAATAACAGAAGAGATTTGTTTATTTTCAGATTTAATAGAACTCCTTTGAACTAACTGGAAATGATTTAAGAGTATTTGTGCTCCGCTAGTTGAAGTGAGTCTTTTTTAATTTGATGGGGCCTCTTGAAAACAAGGATGAAAAATATAGATATTAAAGTGGTCTCCGGATTCTATTAGCTTGGGTGCCTCTTAAAACCTAATTCCTTCTCTGAGATTAGGAGAGTTAGTAAAAACAACAAACTTTCTGAAAAGCTACAAAGGACAGGAAATTAGGGAGAGCCATGATCATTCATGTACTGAAAGGACAGCATATAGAAGATGCTCAACAAGTCAGTTTTACATGAAATTCATGAAAGCTAGATGTATTCTTTCGACTGTTATATTTTGGAGTGGGATGATGGTAGTATTGAGAATGAGTGAAAAACATGGAAGATTTTCTAAACAATGATGAGTAATTTTTTTCATTCTCATGGTTCAGTCAGTCAGTTAAGTGCTATATATGATACACGCTTGGCGATCATGTCTCTTTTCATCCATGACTGACTAGGCTGAAGATTTTCCTGCAGTAGGTTGCCATTACTTTCTGTGGTAAACTGGTTGCCAACCAAGGCTATAGAACCCAATCTGTCCTGCTATTTAATTCTTTTATCCAGATCAGTCAGTTAAGTGCCATACGTGATACACGCTTGGGCGATCATGTCTCTTTCCATTACTTTCTGTGGTAGACTTGTTGACAACCAAGGCTATAGAACCCAGTCTGTCCTGCTGTTCAATTCTTTTATCCAGATCAGTCAGTTAAGTGCCATACGTGATACACGCTTGGGCGATCATGTCTCTTTCCATTACTTTCTGCAGTAGACTGGTTGCCAACCAAGGCTATAGAACCCAATCTGTCCTGCTATTCAATTCTTTTATCCAGATCAGTCAGTTAAGTGCCATATGTGATACATGCTTGGGCGATCATGTCTCTTTTGATCCATGACTGACTAGGCTGAAGATGTTTCTGCAGTAGGTTGCCATTACTTTGTGGTAAACTGGTTGCCAACCAAGGCTATAGAACCCAGTCAGTCCTGCTGTTCAACCTGTAAGTGGAGATAGAAGAGATCGATTTCCAAGGGTATTTGTCTATAACTGAATGCAACAAATAAAACTGGAATTTGAATTCGGCTCTTTGATTTCTCATTCTGAGCTGATATCCATTACACTACAATGCATATCCCACAATAATGAGTATTCCTTTTTCAGGCTCTTGGTTACTTGATCATTGTCAACATGTCTTCTTCCTAAATTCGTCAGAAGTAACAAAATTATTGATTGTTAAATTTTTCCTTATTTAGTGTCTCATTGTAGATAAATCTGAATTTTACTCAAGCAAATCAGCTGATGTGCTTATTGATCAATTGTGCTAAGTAGCATAGGTTCCATTTCAAGACGTTTTTATTTGTTCATATACAACAGATCATATATATGAATTCCACTTGAGAACTGGGGTGAGCTTGGATCCCAGTAGACATTCAAAACAAGGAACCTACTTGAGAGAACAACTCTACATCCTGCTTGGTGAAAGTTCAAGGTCAGCTCAATGATGGTGGAACATTAGGAGTCTTAGAGATATTGAATGTTACAAGACAGTCCTTTTCCTCCATTGAACTGCTAAGGCAAAGAAGAAATTAGATTCTAGTCTATATAATCAGGGCTAGCACATAATACTCCTCCCCTGTCCTGTAAACAAAGCCTGATTTACAGCCTTGGACAGTGCCATATGACCTTGACTATTTTATCAACATTTGCTGTTTCTTTTACTCATTTCATCCCAAGCAAGGTAGTACTGCCACTGGTGTGCAGGGGGCTACATAAAAGTCAAGTGAAAGTTTATACAGGAGGAGAACAAAGAGAAAAACAAACTGAGGTTGTCAGAGAAAGGCCAAGAGAATAGGGTAGGTAGGGTAACACATCCCCGTCAAACTGCAACAATTTTTGCTAGGTCAACAAAAAAACACAAGATCTGACATTGTTCTAATGGGAAACAACACCATTCCTGTTCACCAATTCTGAGCTTTATTTTTTAATTGTTGCCTTTAATTCATCCGCAGCACTCTTCAGAATCAATTGACTAGTTACTTGGCAGAAGCACATAGTATAGGATTCCTTTCCAATCCCACCAAATGCAGAGCATGACTTTCTTTGGATGAAGACCTGATTTTGTGGTGGCAAAAGTTAACTCATATTGCTTATGCCAGGATCTTTTTCACTGAACATTGTTATAAAGGATCTACTTCTCATCACCTGTCATGATTTGCTTAAAAAAGGGTGCATCTTTATTGCATTTATACAGCAAACCAAAGATGGAAATGCAGTCCTAATGATCTTTTCACTCAGATTATGTGGTAGCCAAACATTGCAGTGATTTGAGTATCCAAGCTTCAGTAAGTACTTAAGCATGAATGGTGGATTTTGATAAATTTAGTGTTTCTGCCATTTTCTACATTGGGTAATGTGAGTTATTCTCAATCAGTATCTTGATTTGGCTGTCATCTGTAGAATGGACATCTGTCTGAGCATTCTTCATCAATTAGGCTACAATTACCAACTCTAATCTTAGCAAACCACTTTCATACAATTCTATCAGTTAAAACCTTCACTGTATACAACACATATCTTTCTTGTTATTTGTGAAGCATTTTTTCCTTGACAGTAATAAAATAGCATCAATTACCTAAAATGCATGATATAATCTCCTATTTTTGTAGAGATGCAAAATCGACAAGAATTAAGTAATTTTAAACTTTCTTTCTCCCTCAGTCAGTTAAGTGCCATACATGAAACACGCTTTGAAGACATAACTGACTGGGCAGAAGATTATCCCGCATTAGCCTGCCATTGCTTTCTGCGATAGACTGGTTGCCGACCAAGGCTAGAGAACCCAATCTGTCCTGTTATTTGACTCATGGCTAGAGAAAAAAGAGATGTATTATATTATTAAGTAATAATTAGTGGGGGATCAGTTTATTACTTCATAAAAATAGAAAACCGATCCCCCACTTTATGACCAGTGGAAGCCTTAATCATTATTTCAATTATTATATTCAGTCAGTCAGTTAAGTGCCATACATGATACACGCTTGGGCGATCATATCTCTCGCGAGACATGACTGACTGGGCAGAAGATTATCCCGCAGTAGGTTGCCATTGCTTTCCGCGGTAAACTGGTTGCCAGCCAAAGCTATAGAACCCAATCTGTCCTGTGATTTAACCCAAGGTTGTTTGCGCATAAGTGAATTTAAGGATTTTATTTTGCAACAAGTAATTGTAAACAAAAGTAAAAAAAAAAAATGATGTTAGTTTTTCAAAATTGTCAGATTTAAAAAATGCTCATGAATATTCATCAGGCTAACTGAAAAGCCAAGATAAATTATGGATGAAGTACATCAGAGGATGATTCACGTTGGCTAAGATCAGTCAGTTTTAGTGCCATACATGAAACACACTTGGGCGATCATGTCTCTCGTGAGACATGACTGACTGATTATCCTGCAGTAGGTTGCCATTGCTTTCTGCGGTAGACTGGTTGCCAGCCAAGGCTATAGAACCCAATCTGTCCTATTATTTAACCCATAACTGGAGGGAAGAGATGGATTAATACCTTTCCCAAGGGTATTTACGTGTAAGTAAATGCAATGAATTCAACTGGAATTCGAACTTGGCTCCCCCAATTTCTCGTTCCGAGTCGATATCCACTGCACCACAACGCACATCCCTCTTTCTCCATAGATAGTTTGAAGTGTGCCTTAATTAGAAAAGTAAGCATATTATATCTGTTGATAAATTTGATGTGTTCTAATGTGTTGGGGCATGAACAACTTAAAATTGGCATGAACTTTCCAGCCAACCCAATATTTTTGGGAGCAAGATTTCAGGCAAACAAATTTTGTTAAATTCAACCAACAATGTTATCCTGCTAAATATTTTTTTAATTGTATTTTTGTTTAATTTCTTATTTTCAGATAAGATATATATCAGGATCAGTTCATGGATAAACCATTTGAAATCCTTTTTTTTTCTGTTTTATTCATATACTTTTATCATTATCAAGAAACAGGGGTTGTCAGTAGTAGTGGTAGTGGTAAACAAAATTCTGGAGATTAGGATTATAAGTCCCAATAATTAATTTGTTCTTGTCATTAAGGATACATAGCCCAGTGAATATAGATGCTGGTTAGTTCCTGCCACTTGACCCAAAGAGTTGTGAGTTTGTAGCAGCCACAGATCTATTTCCTTTCGCGAATCAGTGCCCCCAACGGGAGATTCGGTCACTCACTAACCAATCAACTGGCAGAGCGCATTAATTCCTTCTTCCTCTCTAGAACTATTTTCCTAGTCCATTTTGGTATAACGGACAAAAGGCAGAGAGCCATGAGCCAGCGGGAGAAACAGACGTCTCTCTCACATCGCTGCCACTGATTCCCCTTGGAACACTTTCGCTGAAGAAGACGCTGCCACTAGCTTCGCACACTCTTCCTACAAACCAAGTACCAGCCTACCGACCAACGAACCAAATGGACGCTTACACACTATCACTCTTGTACGCCTACTAAGCGAATAAACCATTCTTTGTTGTTGTTTAAAAAAAAGAAGTTTCGTAATTCATTGGTGTTGTCTAAAAAATATAGTGTTGGAGAAATTAATCATTTCCCTTAACCCTATAAGTTCAATTCCAGGCTACAGCAGTGGTGAACAAGTAACATACAGGGTTAGAGAGAGATAACTTCAAGAAGAAGCACTAGACAAGGAATGGAGTTCATATGCCCATATATGATATATGTAATAAAGGGTTTGGTTCGAGATTCCAAGCACCTGAATAAGGTCAGTCGGAACGTCATACAAATGGTAACAAAAATGAGGACAACAGTTCGAATAATGTAAATGCTGTGAATTGCTGTGTAGTATATTTTATCACTGGATATATAATGGTCAGTGGCTTGGAACAAGAAAATTAATTATTTTCACTCTCATACAAATACCATTAGAAAAGTATGAATCTATCTATTCTCGTCCAACTATGGAATAGAGCAAACAGAGTTCTTCAGCCCTCGTTGGTAACCCATGGTTAACACTGAATTTTAACGGGTGGTAGTATCTCCATCCTGAGAAAAACCTAACTGCTTCAGAAATTGTAACAGTAACATATAACATGTTTAAGTTATGGCTCTATTCTCAAAAGTTGCAGTTCATGAGACTTGAATAAGTGATTTTTAAAACCATAGCCATGTGTTAATCATATTTTATATTGATGAGAAAGAAGAGTTCATTTTTCAGTTTGTAATGAAATCTATTATTTATCATCGTTTGACTCTACCATAAGCCAGACAGGCCAGTTCCTTCAGACAACTTTTGCTTCAAAGAATATAAATGCCCAGGTCTCTTTTTACTTATTCACTCAGCTCTTTCATATTCATTTGTCTTGATCTGTAATCAGCTAAACATTGATATAATTATATCAAGTTGTCAAAAATGTCAAAGTGGATATAAGTGACACTAACTGTTTCAGACAATTCATCGGAAAGAAGTTAGTTTGTATTGAAAAACCCCATACGCACATACTTGTACTTACACAGACACACTAAAAGTGTGTGTATATATATATATATATATATATATATATATATATATATATATATTGATGTTAATAAGCAGAATGAAAATTAAGTGACAAACTTTTCCACATTAATTCATTTAACAGTCTATCTCTATCCCGACATTGAGCGCTTAACAACGAAAAACATGCCTGATAAAATATCTTTTTATCAGTAAAACCACTGAAAGAACAACAATTTTGGCAGTAAGCATTATCACAACTCATACTATATATATATATATATATATATATATATATATATATATATATATATATATATATATATATATATAAAAATATATGATTAATATATATATATATATATATATATATATATATATAGGCTTTAAAAAGAACAGACGTCATATTATTTAAACCCGCCCGAGGAACCTTTCGGCCAACTCTTATCAAGGGTTCTCGTTGGCTTTAATTTTAAGGGAAATAAGGAAAAGGACAAGGCAAAATAAATTACTTACAATGCTGGGAGACGATGGAACTCGATTAAAAATAAATTTATTGAAAAAAACAAATAAAATGTAAGGGGGGTGTACACATATAATTCCACAAGAGTGTTTAAAAGTGAAAAAATGTTACACTCACAGACTCACCAGCAATTGTAAGGAGCGTAAAAACTGCTCTTTCTGTCTGCACAGGCTCGGCTGTTGAATTTTCAAGCAAATTGCTTCCAAAATACGTAGATGATATGTAGACCGAGCGCTGTGCAAGACAGTAAACCAGCTGTCCTCATATGCCGAGGCACACACTTGATTGTCCAAAAGATGTCGGCCAATAGCGGAATCTAGAACAGATTGTGTTGTTCTTATAGGTCTGAGAGAGCCACTGGAACGTATATTAGCGGGGACGTGTTGTGAAACCCGCATCTCCAACCTCAGATCGGTACGTCCTATGTATGCCGCATCACAACAGCATTTAAATTTATAAACAATGGAACTTTTTCGAAAATAGGACAACCAATCTTTACTGAAGGAAGGAAACACAGGTCTAGTCTGAAAAACAACACGTAACTGCACCGCAAAATAACAGGACGAAACACATGCCGAAACTTTGTCGGCTACAGTTTGACATCTTCTACCAAGCCAGGGTATTCTCAGATACAAGGGACGTCTGTTCTTTTTAAAGCCATTAGTAATTTCTGTGGGTACAAATCGTTATATATATATATATATATATATATATATATATATATATAAAATAAAATAAATTCTGAAGTTCAAATCAGTTGTATGGCCATTTCTACATGAAATCCCTAAGAGAAATTTCATACATCATTGGCAACTTCTTTATTTCAAAATAAACCAAGATATTTTAGCGGCAGAAGTAAAAAAAAATACACGTCACAGAAAAATTAAAGAGGTGGGATGAATTAGAAAGCAGACAGAAATCAATGTATATTTTTAGATTTTTGGAAAACCTTACTTTTAAACTTAGTTAAGAGTTGTAAGTGAAAATTTAGCCTTGTCTGGCTCTAAGAAAAGTGTGTGCACATATATATATATATATATATATATATGCACACATGCAGGTAGATCAAGTGTAGATATACAGTAATTAAAACAAAACATAATTCATTCTACTGAAAGTAAAAATCATCCTGTTGCTGTTGTTTCTTTATATCTGTACTTACTGTATATCTATTTTTGCAGGACCCTGTTTATATATCAGTCAGTTAAATGCCATACATGATACATGCTTGGGCAATCAGGTCTCGAAAGAGACATGACTGACTGGGCAGAAAATTACATCTGTGACACATTATTTTTGAAAAATTAGCAAATTTAATGTTAAATTAATATAATTAACACAAGTATTACTTATTTATAGCATGAAATTTAGACTAAAACTATTTCTTAATCACAGAATGTTGATCTTTCTGATCTTTTCTCATGCAAGTTAACCAGACATGCTTATATATATATATATATATATATATATATATATATATATATATATATATACTGTTTAATTAAAAGCAGAATATCTATCTACTCACATACGAGTATCAATTAAAAATCATGTTCAAACAAATAAAGTAAATATATATGTTTATATATAAATATATACATGTGTGTGTATATATATGTGTGTGTGTGTGTTTGTGTGTGTAAAATAGCACAGAGCTTTTAATCTGTGCCTGATGATTGTCATGCACATGAAATTCACTTGTACCAAAATGTGTATTTATTATTATTAGGATATATAAATTGGCAAGCTGACCTCAAACTCCAATTAAATTCCTTGCATTCACTTACGCGCAAATACCCTTGGGAAAGGTATTCATCTATCTTTTCCTTCCATTTATGGATTAAATAACAGGACAGATTGGGTTCTATAATCTTGGCTGGCAACCAGTCTACTACAGAAAGTAATGACCACCTACTTCAAGAAAATGCTTTCGCAGTTACTGCTCCGATGAACTTAGCTTTCTGGTGCTCTCCTATATATGAATTTACTTGAACCACAAGATTAGCAACTAGGTCCCACCCTTTTACTGTGAAACTAATAAAATGTAAACACAAATTCTACTCCAACAGTGTTTTTTTTTTTTTTGCACTTCCCACCTGTGGAATTCCCTTTCGTTTACTTGCTTCCCTGACAGCTACAATCTCCAAGAATTTAAATGTAAAGTCAATAGTCATTTCCTATCTCACTAACTTGCATCTTCTCTCTCATGCTTCTTTCTTTGTCCACTCCACTCTCATCAATATTTTCATCCTTCTCTTACCTGCTTCCTGACCCCCCCCCCCAACCTGTCACTCTCATAACTTTTTTCCTATGTAACTCCCTGCACACCAGTGTCAGTAAACTGTCTTGCTTGGGGTGATATGATATAAAAAAATATATATATAGATTAAGAATTACTTTTCTTTTCTTTCATGCCTGACTACAGTAGTTTGTTTATTTTTAGTCTGTCTCCTATGTAGCTTAAGTTTCGTACCTTTTGTTGCTACATGAAGAAGACCCCATCCACTATATAGACCACTTAAAATAATTGAAATAAATTTCTGCATTTATTTATGACTACTGTATATACTTGTGTATATGCCTACTTCATGTATAGTGCAACCCCTTTATTTTTTGTGAAAAACCTATGAAAAATACATATTGATATAGCTCATGTATCATGTGATTTTTGTGTTGATTGAATAAATGTTCATCTGAAATTATTACAATATAATATTTGATCTATAGAAACTATATAATTTCATGATATAATATTTAATCTGTAGAAACTATATAATTTCATGATATAATATTTGATCTATAGAAACTATATAATTTCATGATATAATATTTGATCTATAGAAACTATATAATTTCATGATATAATATTTGATCTATAGAAACTATATAATTTCATGATATAATATTTGATCTATGCAAACTATAATTTCATGATATAATATTTGATCTATAGAAACTATATAATTTCATGATATAATATTTGATCTATGCAAACTATATAATTTCATGATATAATATTTGATCTATAGAAACTATATAATTTCATGATATAATATTTGATCTATACAATCTACAAAATTAACTTTAAAATATTTGATCTCTGGAAACTATATAGTTTTACTATATAATATTTGATCTATGCAAACTATATAATTTCACTATATAATATTGATCTATGCAACTTAGATAATTTCATCATGTATTAATGGAAATTTTAAATAAACAAACACCAGATATGACTGAAGAATTAATCAATTTTTCCTATCTCAAATTTGCATTCATTTTTGTTGTGCAAGTGTTTACATCACTGAGGTTTTGCGTTTCTAATAACAATGTTGCAGTACTACTGTTATATATCGCCGTACGACGACAAAATAACGAGAACACGCATATATAAAAATATAAGGTTATATTTTTATTCTTGACGACGAATCCATGTGGAATAGAGAATGGAAGAGTGAGAGCGCACATAGAATGGGTCGACGGGAGTGTAGTCTTGCCTGAGGTGTCTCTCTGCTTCCACTGGCCGTTCTCTGCTGGCGAATCCGTGTGTCGAGGTCTTTTTATAGTCTTCTAGAACCGGGACATTCCTTCCGGTTTTGCCTCGCCCACGCAACGCCCACGTAATTCCAAGAGACACCTGTTCTGTTTGCCTCCGTAGTCATTTCCGCTGCTGTCGGAAATAAGGTCAAACGACATCCGCTCCAGGCCCCGACAGGATGTATTTCTCAAACACCTGTCTTGTCGTTCGCCGACCCCTTCACCGACGGGAAACACCATCGCTTGCATCAACCTTCCTCAGGTGGGGCCAGATTGCTATATTACACTACTATATAATAGTAAATGAGCTTATTGGAGAATATAGGCCCGTAGGTTACAGTCACCAAAAATGCACGAATGTTAAACCCTCCAGAAAAAATTAATGTCTGTATAATGCAGCAACCAGTCACCAAAAATGTATGAGATTTTTCAACCATTTAAAAAAAAAATTACCTGTGTATAATATTTTTGCATAAAAACTGATTATAAAAACTCACACTTCAGTCAACTATAAACAATATCATGAAAGAACATGGAGAGACAAAAACAATTACAACTCTGTGTGAAAAAGACTATTAACAATTTTAGGTTGTGAAGCAAGATTGACCATGAATGCTTGAAAAACCTAATGTTGTGCTGAAAAATATTGGTTCTAATTTTTTTAACATTTCACCCCAAGCAAGGTGGGGCCACTACTAGTCTGCAGAGGGTTACACTGATAAAAATAGACTGGATACAGGGGGGCATTGAAGAAAGAATAAAAGATGAATGAGATTCAAGAAGATAGAAGATGGAAATTGACATTGCATTTAAATTTTTGGAGATTGTAGGTAAAGCAAGTAAACTGAAAGTATGGGTGGGAAGAGGGAGAAAAGAAACTGTTCAAGTAGAAGTGTTGGATGCATTTAATAATTTTAATAGTAAAAGGGTGAGTCCTAGATTCTGATCTTGTAGCACACTTAAATTCACATGGTTGGGGCACTCAAAAAAGAAGCTTGTCAAAGCAGTTGCCATGAAAATGTGTTGGAAATTTGTTGGACAATCGAATAAATGTGTTATGACATATAGCAAGGAGAGTGCTCAGTAGTTTGCATCTAAGAAAAACACTTTACTCAAAAATTATCATTGCAAAACTCCATTGGAGCATGAAGGTGTCTACTTAGAGAAAGATATTGATTTTTGGAATCTACAGTTACAGAGGGACGTAACAAAAATTGAATTGTTTGGTTAGATTCAGGTATGGCAGGACGAAAAGAGGAAACTCCTTGAAACACTGTCACACCATTCCTAGCATAAAACATAAGGTAGCAATTTTATGTTTTTTGGGAACTTAGAGGAAATAGAATGATTTGTTTGTTTAAAATTGCCAGAAACCCACAAAAAAAGAGAGTACTGTAATATTTCATAGGAAAATCTGAAAGATTCTTCTATGAACCTGTTTTGGAAGACAAAATTTCATTTTTCACCATAATAATGATCCTAAACAAACAAGTCTAATATGTAAAGTGTGATGAGTGCAAACTCTTTCAAGAGCTTGTTGGTTACCACTTTTATTGGCCTCATTTTTTTATAATAATTTCACCCCAAGCAAGGCAGTACTGCCACTGGTATGCAGGGGGCTACATAAGAGGAGAGTGAAAGGTTACATAGAAGGAGAGTGAAAGAAAGAGAAACCAAAGAGGAACCAGTTACAGGGGGTGTCAGAGAATGGGAATACTGGAGAGTTGCAGGAGTGAAAAAAAAGAACAAGATACAGTGGGTGTTAGGGGAAGGATAAGAGCAGTATGGGGGTCAAGGGGATAAGAGATAGCAATTGATGTTGCGTCTTGGGGATTGTAGCTATCAGGAAGATAAGTATACAGAAGGGAGTTCCACAAGCGGGAAGTGCAAGAAACGAAACTGACAGAGTAGAAGTGGCAACTGCATTTGGTTGTTTTGACTGTAAAAGGGTGGGACCTTGTTTCTAGTCTGGTTGCTCAAGTAAATACTTGTAGAGGGGGCACTAGGGAGCTAAGCTCATCAGAGCAAAACCCATGAAAATATTTGTAGAAGAGACAGAGAGAAGCTACATCCTGTCAGTGAGAAAGTGGCTGGTGTTGAGCTGCCTGGTTGAAATCAATTACATTGCAGATTCTCTTCTGGATTCTGTCAAAAACCCTGAGATGAATAGCAGGGGTTCCTGACTATAAATGACAACAGTATTCACTGCTTGGGTGGATGGTTGATTTGTCTATGTGTAAGATGGACTCAGGCAAGAAGGGTTCCTGGCCTGACACAGTGACCTAACCTTCTTAGCTGTTGATTCAGTGTAGTTGTTCCACTTGAGGTCAGCTGAGAGAGTGAGGCCAAGGAGGCGCAGTGTAACTGCTAGAGCCTCATGTGTGGACAAGTTAGTCAAATATCATTGGGGGCCTACCAGTGTTGTGTCTAAAGGCATCCTTCTGTATAATATGTTCGATGTACTATTCTGCATTATGGAGAAAAAAATTGGCTCAAAGAGAACACACACTTTCTCTAACTTTGGCCCACAATTTGTATGGACCTGAATTCAACAGACAAATTTTGTTGAAATGTTAATTATATTGTTTGGTCTGCTGCTAAGAAAATTGGTTCACAGTGTCAGGTTAGACAATTTTTGTCGTGCTAGACAATTTTTTTTATCTAGAATCTACCTTACATATTTATAAGTCTCCCATTCATTAATGCTTTAAATATTTCTGCCCCTTCTGATCCAGTGCTCCTGCTATATATTTAGACACTCTTGATAAGATCCAAAGAAGAATTAGCAATATTACTGGTCCTGACCTGGCATCTCAGTTTCAGTGACTTTCCCACTGTAATTTCCCTGTGTTTTTTTAATAAATATTTTCATGGTAATTGTTCAGATGATCTCTTCACTGTGGTACTTAGACTTTATGAATGTATGTGCAGTACAAGATTGGCAGCAATATTTCATACATTTAAAGTTGAATTTGGGTAGATATAACCTGAGGTTTCATTCTAAAAATTTCTTTCTTCCATACTTCTTGCTTGTGAAACTTTCTTCTGTGTTTATTCTTCCTAGTCAATTTTAATCTTTAAAAATTTAAATGCAATGTGAATCATTATCTTTTTTTTTAATTATTTCCCTCCAAGCAAGGCGTTAATGCCACTGATGTGCAGGGGGTTAAATAAGAAAGTTGAAGTATTAGACAGGAAGACAAAGATGAACCAGCTACAGTGGGTGAAAGAGAAAGAGCAAGAGAAGGTTGTGAACACAGGAGTGAAGACAGTTGCGAAGGCAGAGAGAAAGGAAAAGAACAAGATGCACAGAATGATGTCGAAATGGGCTTGAAAGTGGATACGAGATGGGAATTGACTTTGCATTTAAATTCTTGGAGGTTATAGCTGTCAGGAAAGCAAGTATATGGAAGAGAGTTCCACAGGCAGGAAGCACAAGAAAAGAAGCTGCTGAAAAAGAATGTCGCCTGAATTTTTTTGTTGCCAGTCTGGTTGCTCTAGTAAATTCTTGTGGAGGGGGCAGAGTGTGATGAATGCAAACTATTTCAAGAGCAAACTATTTCAGAGCAGAAGCCATGAAAATATTTATAGAGGGAAGCCACATCTCGACAGTGAAAAAGTGGCTGAAGTCGAGCTGCCAGGTTGGGACCTATCATATTACATTACATTCTATCTTCTTGATTATTCTTCTCTTGTTTTCATTCCTTAAAAATGTTTTTGTTTTGTCTTATTCTTTTACAATCAGTAACCACCTGCATTTTAGTTACTTTACAAGTAATATTATTAAAAGAAGAATTATTTTAAATGAAATTGATTGTATCATATGCATAAATTAGCACATCACCAAATATGCTGAAGCATATTGGTTTCAACTCGCTAATCATTGTATACGCTCAAGGCAAGGCCTGAATCTAATGGACAATTTGGATTCTTTAAGTCAGTCAGTTAGTTAAGTGCCCTATGTGATAAATGCTTGGGTGATCATGTCTTGAAAGAGACATGACTGACTGGGAAGAAGATTTTCCTGCAATAGGTTGCCATTACTTTCATTGGTAGACTGGTTGTCGACCAAGGCTATAGAACATAATCTATCCTGCTATTTAACCCATAGCTGAAGGGAGTAGTGATGGATTAATATCTTTCTCATTGAGGTTTGTGTGTAAGTGAATGCAATAAATTTGACTGGAATTTCTTGTTCCACTGCAGCACAATGTACATCTGCTTGTTTGTTAACCTGAGAACACTAACCATGGGTCTATAGTACCCAGCGCAAATGATGCCATTTTAATTACAATTTTCAGGACTTGATTTTCTTACCTAAATGATATGTTTTTCAATTCTTATTAATGTTAAGTGCAAAGTTTGAAGTGCCTGCATTTAAAATATTTCAATTAAAGATTCATATTTAATATTTTTTTGATATTTTCAAAATTGGGTATGATATACCCATGGTTAGTAGAGGTGTAACTTTAATTGATGGTTAGTGTTCCAAGGTTAAAGATATTTTTTTCAAATCTAACAGAATTATAATGCTTTAAGTCCAAATATATGTTTATATTTTGAAAAAAAAAATTGAAGTATGCATTAATTGATAACTACAAAATTTTTATTAAAGTTTTTTTACAATAATGTTGATCCTGTACAAGGCCCAAGAGCCGTTTTAGGTAGATGGTTGCAGAGTAAGACGTATGAAGTTTAGGGGAAGATAATGGTTGACTCCAGACTTGTACAAGTTAAGATTGTAGTAACTGGGGTAGCATCCTCTATGGTATCAGTTATACAACATTGTTGTTTAAAGTAAGAAGCTGCTCAAGTGCTGCTTACATTTCATCAATGGAATACTAAGGGAATGAGGATGGTTGTTGACCAAGACTATAGAACCTAATCTATCCTGCTATTTAACCCATAGCTGGTTCCTAGCTGTGAAGTTTCTTCCATTATTTCTATATGTGGCGTGTCCTTTCAAGACATATTTGAAGATGAACTGCCATTTACATCTATCCCTTGTTGCTCTTAACACTTTTCCATTTGTTATCTCTTCCAAACGATGTCTGCCATCCACTTGCTTAAGCCCATCAAGTATGTCTCTTATTATGAGTATTAAGTTCTCTAAACCCTCTTTCCTCATTATGTGTCTCAGAAACTTCATCTGTTTAGAAGTACTTTACACCTAGGATCAAATCCTAATTTTTGTATATAGAATTTTTTTTTAAATGACGGCAGTTTTACTGGCACTGTTGCACAGGGGGTTACATAGAGGGAAAGTGATGAGAAAAAGGAGCAGGTTATAGGGGGTGTCAGGAAGAGGGTAATAGAAGAATGAGAAGACTAGTGATTGGCTGGAGAAAAGAGCATGAGAGAAAGGATGCGAGTCAGTGAGATAGGAGATGACTATTGACCTTACATTTAAATTCTTGGAGATTGTAGCAGTCAGGGAAGCAAGTATATGGAAGGGAATTCAACAGGCAGGAAGTGCGAGAAAAGAAGCTGCTAGAGTAGAAATTGCAGTTACATTTTATCGGTTTCACTGTAAAAGGGTGGGACCTAGTTGCTAGTCTAGTCAGTCAGTTAAGTGCCATATGTGAAACATGCTTTGGGCGATCATGTCTCGAAAGAGACATGACTGACTAGGCAGAAGCTAATTTATTTGAGAGTTCAAATGAAAAGGGGCTGGTAGGAAGTATTATGAAATTTGTATGATTTTGGGGGTACTCATTTTTTTTGCTTTTGCAAATCTTATCTGGTTACTCTCTACAAAACCGAAGGAATTTACTTCTTAATTCAGTCAGTTAGTTGAGTGCCATATGGGATACACATCTTGGGTGATCATGTCTCAAAAGAGACATGACTGACTGGGCAGAAGATTATCCTACAGTAGGTTGCCATTGTTTTCTGTGGTAGACTGGTTGCCAGCCAAGCCTATAGAACCCAGTCAATCCTATTATTTAACCCATAACTGGAGGGAAGAGATGGATTAATACCTTTCCCAAAGGCATTTGTGCATAAGTGAATGCAAGGAATTTAACTGGAATTCAAACTTGGCACCCCCAATTTGTCTTTCTGAATCGATATCCACTGCAGCACAATGCATATTTCATACACATATACGCATGAATCCTGGGCGCATATTGATGAGCCAATTGATATTTCATACACATATACGCAATTGATATTTCATACACATATACGCATGAAAAATAATGTATTTTTTGGTCGGTTGTTGATCTGGTCATCTAACGAAGTAACCACCTTAGTATATAAAACACATCTTCACTTATTTCTGACTCTTTTTCTTTCCAGATAATTTTTCTTTCTATATATTGTGACTCATAAACCCAATGAAAATGATTACAATGAAACAATGTCGAGTAATCTTACTGTATGAGTACAAAATGCAATGAGAAATGGATGTTCTTTGACAACAGTAACAGAGTTAGCCAGTGGTTAGATGCATGTGAATCACCAGAACATTACCCAAAACCTTCACTATACCCTAAAAACTTAATGGTTACTGTATAGCGGTCTTTCAAAGGGTTTATTCATTATTCATTCTTGCTCAAAGGTAAATGATAACAGCAACCTTGTGTTGTGGAGAGATTAAGTGTATGCACAAAAAATTGAAAGAGAAACATCCTAGACTTGTGAAATGATCACCCAATTTTGCTGTATAACAACACAAGGCCATACACTTCTCAATCAACTGTCCAAAGGTTACATAGCCTGAATTATATAATCCTCTGTATTCACCTGATATCTCTCCCACTGATTATCACTTACTTAAGCATTTTGAGCTTTTTATACACAAGAAAACATTCTCCAGTAAAGAATAGGTAATTGAAGCATTTGAACTGTTTATTATATCAGAGGATGAGAATTTTTTAAAGATGGGATCAAGGTTGATTGGTTGTTTTTGTTTTATGGCATATCAACCTTGATGGGTCATTTATTGCCAACTAAATTTTATTTATTTATTGCTGGTAATACCTTTTTCTTTCAACAATTTATTGTTGTTTTTTTTTTATATATAAGTTTTGTGTCTAGCAATACTTTTTCTTTTCAAGTATCAAGACTCATTAGGATTTGTTTTTAAGGGCAGGGTCCCCAAGTACTACCCTGTTATTTAACCCATAACTGGAGGGAAGGGATGGATTAATATCTTTCCTAAGGGTACCAGTGCTTAAGTGAATGCAGGGTATTCAACTGGAATTTGAACTCGGCTCACCAATTTCTTTTTCCTAGCTGATATCCACTGCACCACAACGCACATCCATCCCTAAATGCTTACAGCACTTAGTATTCCCAAGTGGTCACCCATCTAAGTACTGACCAGGCTCAATGTTGCTAAACTTTTTCTGATCGAGTGAGAACTGGTGTATTTAACGTGATATGGCTGTAAGTGTGGGATCAAGAATTTAAAGGTATGCTAGAAAATAGTTGTTTATCAACATAGTGTCTATTTCAATGAAAATAAATTAGTTATTTAACATTTCAGAAGTGTTTTATTCATTTTCCTATAAAGAGTGTCATTTCATGGGTGACAACTTAATAGTAATTGAGGAAGTTTAAATGATTAAATTTCGATTTATTATCATTTGAATTTATGTGTACATTTGCATTTGCATGTTCATGCATGCAAATTCATGCATGTACACATGCACATATATATTTGTGTGTGTGTGTGTGTTGTGTTGTGTTTTTTCTACCATCTAACATACTCTTCCCTCTCTTTTTTCCTTCCCACTTTTCTTTCCTATTTCTTTTTATTTCTTCCTTTTTAATTGCACTTTAAGTGTATGAAAAACTTTTGAGTTTTTCTAAATTAAATATTGCTGATGAAGTGAATGTATTTTGCAGAAATGATAATTTTCAAAACTTTATTTTGAAAAAAAAAAAAAAAAAAAAAAAATATATATATATATATATATATATATATATATATATATATATATATTTGTCATGCACATACAAGTCTGTTTCACTGTATCACAACTCATCAGTGTGGCCAGACATCCACTTGTTTCTAGCCGGGATCGAAACCCGACTGATTTGGTGTCAGTCTGAGTCGCTAACCGCTAAGTCATAGGCGCATGGCATCCAACCCTATTCTTTGTATTATTTATATTATTTAAAAAAATTTTTTTAAAAATCATTTCCCTCAATCAAGGCAGGGCTGCCACTGGTGCACAAAGGGTTACAGTGAGAGAAAAAATATGGTACAGACTATCTCGAACAAATGATAAGATATGGATGGGAAGAAGATTGCAATTGTTGTTGCATTTAAACTTTTGGATATTATAGCTATCAGGGAAGCAAGCAAATGGAAGGGCATTCCACAAATGAAAAGTGTGAGAAAAGAAACTGATGGAGTAGAAGAGGTGGTTACATTTAATTATTTCAACAGTAACAGGGTGGGACTTTGATGCCAATCTAGTAGTACGGGTAAATACATGTGATTGGGCAACCAGGGAAAAAAGCTTGTCAGAGCAGTTGCCACAAAAAATACTTGTAGAGAAGACAGAGGGAAGCCACTTCATGTTAATGGAAAAGTGACTGAAGGTGGGCTGCCAAGTTAGAATCAATTATATTGCAGATCCTTGTTTGAGTTTTGTCGAGAACCTCAAGATGAATAGCATGAGCACCTGACCAGATATGGCAACTGTATTCAATGCACAGACGAAGGGTAGATTTATAAACGTGCAAGATGGATTCTGATGAGGAATACTCAAATCAATCAAGTTAAATGTTCTGAGGACAAAATATACTGCACAATTCAATTGTTCGAATTCCTGAAATAATGCAGTTCTCCGTTTGAGCAATTTCTGTTAAAAATTATTGGTAAAGCCTATGCTTGGTTTTATAGAATTTGCTGATTCTGTCAGCAGAACTTTGCAACAGAAACTGAAGTGTCAATAAATTCCAATAAAATTTGCCAAGAAAAAATAAAAGCAATGCTTATAGAAATGTCAGATAAACTTAAGAAATTATCAACTTGAATATACAAATAGATAAGCATTGTTTATTTGGAAACAACAAAAGCTTTTATTTGCTATTCATCTTGAGGTTCTCAACAAAATCCAGAAAAGGATCTTCAGTGTAATCAATCTGAAGTTGGCAGCCTGCCTTCAGTCACTTTCTCATCAACATCATGTGGCTTCCCACTGTCTTTTCTACAAATATTTTCGTGGTAACTGCTCTCATGAGCTTCTTTCTCTGGTTTCCCGACCAAATGAATTTATACATGCTACTAGATTGACTCAAGATACCACCCTTTTACTGTTTAAATAGCTAAATATATACTACTATAACAGTTTCTTTTCTCACACTTCCCGGCTGTGGAACACCTTTCCATTTACATGCTTCACTGAAGCTACATTCTTGAAAAATTTAAATGCAACATCATTTGCCATCTTCTATCTCCTTGAATCCCATCCATCTTTTATCCTTTCTTCAATATCTCCTGTAACCTGTTTTTTTTTCTCTCACTGTAACCCTCTGCCCACCAGTGGAAGTCTTGTCTTGCTTGGGGTGAAATGATTAAAAAATTTCTGTTTGAATTTGACTAGCATCATATTAATTCTGTGAACTGACTCTGCTACAGGTCTTCAGTCATTTCTGTCTCAAGATTTTTTTGTAACCTACAATTTATTTAAAGTTTATATGAAAAAGTTATCACCAGACTATGGTCTGACATGTTATGTTTTCAGCAAACATGACATCTTCAATGTTACTGTTTTTGTTTATCCTAGCAACACAGTGTATTACAAAGTGAAATTGAGAAAAATCACCCATTAACTTTACTTGTTGTTCCTTCTTTGACTATTCCAAGCTCATAACTAGTTTATGCTTACATCTTGTTTGTATATCTCAGAAAATACATATGTCATTTATAATTTCAGTTGCAATATAAGAATATCATTAGAAGGGTTTCTGTCTAACGAAGAGTTATCATTATTCATATTGAGACTATTGTCCTCATTATTGTTCTTGTTATCAGAATATTTAGGTTGTTGTACCACCTCAAGTTTATATCAATCTGGGTAAATGTTAGGGCGCTGCTCCTATTTGACTACAAATGGACTGTTCCCATTGCTATATATAGCAATGGTGGATTCTCTACAAGAGAGTCGTAGAGAGTCACTAGACTGATGACTCTACAACACTGTCAGCTCTCTGCCTTCGGGTAGAGGGTGTTCTCTGCTTCCGAGCAGAGAGCAATAACCCAGTCGTGGTTCTGCCGAAGGGTAGAACCACGACTGGGGAAAAATAGACAGACATTTTTTGTCCCGGCTATATAATACCCACTATAAAATGACCATGTGTCACATCCAGCCTACGTGGGAAGGCTAGTAAATACAGTCGTAGAGAGTCACTAGACTGACGACTCTACGACACTGTCAGCTCTCTGCCTTCGGGTAGAGGGCGCTCTCTGCTTCCGAGCAGAGAGCAATAACCCAGTCGTGGTTCTACCGAAGGGTAGAAGCACGACTGGGCAAAATTAGACAGAGATTTTTTGGCCGGGTCATATAGCCCAGAAATCCCAGATATAAACTATGTGTCATATGTTGCCCTTACTGGGAGGGACAACTAAATAATGAGTTGTAGAGAGTCATTTAAGAGTCTCTAATGAGTTACTGAAGAGTCAGTGCGAGTCAGTGAAGAGTTAGTCACACTTCCGGTGGCGTACCGGAAGTAATCACGTATACACACGTCTTACGATGGATTGGACTCTTGTATCTTTCTATTGTAAATATTACTAATCACTTCTGTACATACTAACCGTCTTTCCATGGAATACAACTTATATTCTGATTCTGTTGTTGAGTTATTCATTTATACTTGGCGACATAACAGTAAACTACAGGGAAATTTGGACTGAACTCTTTATTTAATCTATAGGGGTAAACAGTTCTCATTCCACTGCTCATGTCTAGGGATATCAACTATTTCTTATAATTTAATAACTGGTCAGTTATTGATCACCAATTTCTACTGAATGCACGTACACACTGCCTGTCTTAGGAATAGAACTTGCAATCACTATATCAGCAAATTCACAAACTAACACTTTAATTCACTTTACCATTGCCCCATAGGACAAGTTTCTGTAGTGAACTTGGGACCATAAACCTAACATGGCTGCTCTCTGTTATGCATCTTTTTGTCTGCTGCTGATTGCTGTGGCTGTAGACAGCTGGTTTTTATCTAAATTTTTGATACAGACATAAAGTGGGAAGGTAAACTTTACTGGCTTATTTATAGAATTGGAAAATTTATTTTGAAAGTGTGAGAGAGTAGTAATCGCTACTTTTTTGGGCCCTGTCTGTTGAATACAATGGATTTGCCAGAAATTGATTACATTTTGACAGAAACTTGACCTTGAAACTAATGATTTTAACATTACACTTTTTCGTTTTTTCTAATCGCTTCAACTCTAAACGAGGTGATAAAGCCAATATGATGCAAAGTATTACTGGGAGTAAAAGAATCTGAAAAAAAGATTGTTGAGGAGAATTCAAAAAGACAGATGATAACGATTGATATTACATTTAAATTTTTTGAAACCTAAAGTTGACTGGAAAGCAAGAAGTCAAAAGTGAGTTCCATAAACCATTAGTAGAAGAGAAGAAACTATTAAGATAGAACTTATAGTTTTAACAGCAAACTGATGAGACCTAGCTGCCCATCTAGTAATATGCTTAAATTTAGTGAGTTTTTCTTCATGTCTGAGATTCTCAAAACATGTGAAAAGGCAATCATGGATTTGCTTGGGAAAGATATTCTTTGTACTGTGTAGTACTTTAAAGGTGCTTTTAGGAACGACTTTTTCAGCAATGCAATTTACGAAGGAGATGTGTGTTGTGGTGTAGTGAATATCGACTCGGAATGACAAATTGGTGAACCGAGTTCAAATTCTAGTTGAATTCCTTGCATTCATCTATGCACAAATACCCTTGGGAAAGGTATTAATCCACCTCTTTCCCCCAGGTATGAGTTAAATAATAGAACAGATTGGGTTCTATAGCTTTGGCTAGCAACCAGTCTACTGCAGAAAGCAATGGCAACCTACTGTGGGATAATCTTCTGCTCAGTCACTCATGTCTCTTTTGAGACATGATCGCCCAAGACGTGTATCATGTATGGCACTCAACTAACTGACTGAATTAAGAAGGAAATTCCTTCGGTTTTGTAGAGAGTAACCAGATAAGATTTGCAAAAGCAAAAAAATGAGTACCCCCAAAATCATACAAATTTCATAATACTTCCTACCAGCCCCTTTTCATTTAAACTCTCAAATAAATTAGCTATTCCAAATATTAGAATCATTACCACCACCTCTAAGACTATTGGTGATATTGTCAGATTAAAATTCTAATTCCACATTCCATACCTTTTTTGAATTTCAGTTATAAAAACATAACGGAAATTCAAAAAAGGTATGGAATGTGGAATTAGAACAATCTAATCCTGTGGACCAAAAAAAGAGTTTGTTTCAAAATTCCAAGATCAGATCATACCATGTCCAGTTGTGAATATGTCAATAAAGATGACGGCAAAAGTTCAATAAGTGGATGGATCTGAGGGTTCCCCTGAGTTCGGAAATACAGGAATCACAGAAGAGGACTTCTAGCAGGCAGTCAAATAGGAAGTAGAAAGGCAGTAATTATAGACTTTAAAGAAGACAGAGGAGAGTTCAGGGGTACATTTCTTCAGGGCAACGACTAGGATTCCATCACCTATGCTGGCCTTATGTGGGGTCAAGTTTTGATATTATCTTAGATACCAGAGACAAAGTTATGTGAATATCTTTCAGCTGAGCCTCAGTTTTAAGAGAGAAATCAGGTGCAGATACTTCAGATTAGTCAAATGTTGAGTGTGATGAGGATCTGTGAGCAAAGCGCTCAGCTTTGTCCACAGATGCCATGAGGACCTCAAATTTATTGATTAAAGGAGAGATGGAGGATTTGCTTAGTTATGAAAGAAAATAAACTGAAACTGAGATATTCAAAAAAGGTATGGAAAGTGGAACTAGAACAATCTACCCTTGTAGCTTAAATAAAGGTTTTGTTTCAAATTCAAACTTGAAGAAGGTTGAAGCATACGTCAAATTGTGAATATCACAATAAAGATGAAGGCAAAAGTTCAAACTATGTCAGTCAGTTAAGTGTCGTACATGATACACGCTTTGGATGATCATGACTGGGCAGAAGATTATCCTGCAGTAGGTTGCCATTACTTCCTGCAGTAGACTGGTTGCCAGCCAAGGCTATAGAACCCAGTCAATCCTATTATTTAACCCATAACTGGAGGGAAGAGATGAATTAATACCTTTCTCAAGGGAATTTGTGCATAAGTGAATGTAAGGAATTCAATTGGAATTTGAACTCGGCTCCCCGCTTTGTCATTCCAAGTCAATATCCACTGCATCACAACACACTAAATAGTTTAAAAAGTTAGATTGTATTTAATTTGAGTCAAAACATATTTTTTGGTAATTTAAGTTCAGGATTCATTTTTATTAATTCTAAAAATCTGAGTGTCTGCCATATAAAAAATGACTGCAATTTTGTTAGACAATCGGATCCTTTTCTAGGTTTTTCTAGAAATTTTATGCTTAACTCAAAACATTAATAAAAAAAATATTATGACCACTATGTTTTAACCACTATTGATTATTATTAATGCTTTCACTCTCAGTAAACCCTTTGCATCTTAGTGGTTTTATTACCTTGCTTGGGGGTGAAATGATTAAAAGCAATTTTAAATTAGAGCAAAAGTATTCAAATAAATCAAGTCAATTTAGATTTTGTCTTCTATGTTATACTGTGTCTCATCAGGATATATGTGATCACGGCAATCCACAATTTCCCGTCTTCTGTAATTCTTAGTAAATTTTGTTACTTTTGCTCTGTATACTAATCCTTTTTATACTAACCATTTACACAAATTCATTAGTTTGGTCATGTGCTGCTTTCCTCTGCTTCTCTTGTCTTTAATTGGGTACACTTACTCTCATAAGAAATGTCATCCTCTCTCCCTAATTTCTTTCTCTACCCTCATGAATTTGATTTTGTTGGATAACTCTGCAAGACAGAGAAGCCAACAGACTTACCCACCCAGAAGCACCTTGGTCACAGTTCAAAAATGTCCTATGAGTATCAAATTTTTTAAACCCTCTTTCCTCATTATGTGCCTTAAAAATTTAAAGTAACTCTTTCTTATTCTAAGTACAAGTGTCTGTTACTATTTTTCTTAAAACGTTGTTGATCACATGTTCAGTCTATGGTATTCTCAGTGACATTCTGTAGAACCACGTTTCTGTTGCCTTAAGTCTCTTCTTCATCTTTGAAGAGATTGTTGAACATTTACTCCTATATTGGAGGACTGATATTGCATAGTTCTGTACCCTTTTCTTTTCAAGAAGTTTCCTGTTTCTTAATACTTTACTTAGTTTTTAGAAGGTATTTTTCACTATTCCTATGTGCCTTTGGATTTCAGTATTACATTTTCTGTCTTCTGTTAAAACACTTTCTAGATATTTAAATTTTTGTACTTGCTTGAGTTTAGTATCTGTTACTTTTTCTTTAAACATTTCACCCCAAGCAAGGCAGAACCATGACTGGTGTGCAGGGGGTTACAGTGAGAGAAAAAAAATCGATTTACAGGGAATGTCAAAAAAAGGATAAGAGAAAGATAGGAATCAAGGAGATGGAAAATGGCAATTGATGTTGAATTTAAACTTTTGGAGATTGCAGCTATGAGGGAAGCAAGTAAACAGAAGATAGTTCCACAGATGAGAGAGTGCGAGAAAAGAAACTGTTCGAAAGAAGTGGCATTTACATATAACTATTTCAATGATAAAGGCATGGGACCTTGACACTAATCTAGTCAGTCAGTTTAGGTGCCATACGTGATACACGCTTGGGCGATCATGTCTCTAAAGAGACATGACTGACTGGGCAGAAGATTATCCTGCAGTAGGTTGCCATTGCTTTCTGCGGTAGACTGGTTGCTGACCAAGACTATAGAACCCAATCTGTCCTGCTATTTAACCCATAACTGGAAGGAAGAGACGGATTAATACCTTTCCCAAGGGTATTTGCGCGTAAGTGAATACAATGGATTCAGCTGGAATTCGAACTCGGCTCCCCGGTTTCTTGTTCTGAGCCAATATCCACTGTACCACAACGCTAATCTAGTAACAAGCATAAATTCATATGGCCAGGGAACCAAGGAAAGGAGCTCATCAGAGCAGTTGCAATTAAAAAATTTGCAGAAAAGACGGAGGGAGGCCACATCACATCAGTGAGAAAATGACTGAAAGAGACAGTTATACTTCTTACTCTCATGACTGATCCATTCATGATAAGTAGTCCTAGGTAATAGTCAAAGGAAGTAGATAATACTATTGCAATGACTTGTCTAGCTGAGTACTAAATATTACTAACTAAATCATGACTAACTCTGTTGAGTTAAGTGTTGTGTCTTGCCAGACCCCTCATCACAACAGTATCTCCAATGTTTTTTTCTTCTTCTTTATGTTCCTCCAGGATGTAGGTGATCATGGACCTCCATTTACCCCTATCCTTTGTTGCTCTTGACACTTTTCCTCCTAGTATCTCTCCACCATTCACTTTCTCAAGACCATGAAGTACGCTTCACACTACCTTCTCTTGTCTTTCTTTTCCTCTATCCATTCCAAGAATATTAGATTCTCCAAGCCCTCTTTCCTCATTATGTGTCCCAGAAACTTCAGCTGTCTCTTCCTGATGTTAAGTATCCTTTTCCTATTCCTTTTCTTTGTCTCCAGAACCTTGTCATTGCTCACATGTTCTGTCCATGGTATCTTTAGCATCCTTCTGCAGAACCATATTTCTTTTGCTTGAAGTCTCTCCCTCATCTTTGAGGAGATTGTCTAGCATTCAAGCCTTTGAAATGCATTTTTTGGATTTCAGTGTCACACTTTCCAGAATACTTCACAGATATTTAAATTGCTACATTTTTAAAATAGATTATTTATATAGTCTTATGTCTGCTTCATTTTTATTAAGTTTTTCTTTAATTTTTTTTTTGTCCAAATTTCAGTTTTGGCATACGAAAAAGCAAGGTATCCAAACAGCTTTTGATTGATCTGAGATTCTGTAGAAATCAATTCCAGTTTAGAAAATGCCACAGAAAAAAAATAACTAATCATAAAAATTCTTTTTCCATGACAAGAAATATATTTGCTATTAGTTATTTTTGTATAAGTATATTTGTATATAGAAAACATTTTACTGATATATTTATTTCCTTTCTTTTACAGATCCAAGGACTATGGAGGATCATTTGAAAAAATTAACTTCACTGAAGAAGCCCTCATATATTACTATTTCACATCAAACGTTAACCATAATAAGGTAAGTGATCCTTTTAATGCAATTAATTCCTGTGAATTTGCTTTATGTTCAACACTTTAGTATTAAACTCTGAAGAAGCTAAATCAATGATTAAAAAAGGCTTTGGGTGAAGATCATACTTCTTTCAACCTACAGAATAACAAAGTACAGTGCCAAATAACAGAAACTACATTACTTGAAGACTACCAACAGCAGCAACAACTACAATGGATAGTACGTGTAACAAGAAGAGAAAATAATGATATAATCAAGTTATTGACATTTCACACCACTTCAATTTTGTAAAGAGCAATAACAGTTGTTGGACTCCAGAAACCTGTTTTCCTGAAAAATTATTCTTAAGAGAAAGAGTTTATAAATTTAAACTGAAAGTAATTATGGTTGCTCGGTCATTGAATGTCAAATACAGGAAATGGCTAGTATTACTATGATTGACCAAATCACTTAATATGAAATTTAATAATTGTTATCTTTTCATAGCAGAAAATCCTAAGCAGTCATCTACAGAAAATGATACAGGTTTGCCTGTCAGAGAATTGCTGGTGTATTGAATTTGAATATGGCCGAGTACCTTACTGTCGTTTCCCTGTGTTAGACTAAGCAAGGTTTGGAGTGCATGAGATTTCCTTTTGCTTATTTTTGCAAACAAAATCCATTGTTTGCATGTGAGAAAACGATGTATTGGGACAAATGGTTGAAAGATATGAGATTCTGTTCAACAAATCCAAAGAAGAATTGGCAATATGTTCATGGTAAGTGTTCTGACAAGCTCCCACCTTTGGTACCTTAGCCATACAAATTTAAGAGTAATGGAAGTTAAATTACTAGATCTCATAGTTTTATATTTAAAAATTTGCTCATGGAACTGTCTTTAAACTTCTTTTTCTAGTCAACATTGATATTTAAAAATTTGATAATGAACTGTCTGCAGACTTCTTTTTTTAGTCAACATTGATATTTGAAAATTTGCTTATGGAACTGTCTTTAGACATCTTTTTCTAGTCAACATTGATATTTAAAAATTTGATAATGAATTGTCTGCAGACTTCTTTTTTTTAGTCAACATTGACATTTGAAAATTTGCTTATGGAACTGTCTTTAGACATCTTTTTCTAGTCAACATTGATATTTAAAAATTTGATAATGAACTGTCTGCAGACTTCTTTTTTTAGTCAACATTGACATTTGAAAATTTGCTTATGGAATTGTCTTTAGACATATTTTTCTAGTCAACATTGATATTTAAAAATTTGATAATGAATTGTCTGCAGACTTCTTTTTTTAGTCAACATTGATATTTGAAAATTTGCTTATGGAATTGTCTTTAGACATCTTTTTCTAGTCAACATTGATATTTAAAAATTTGATAATGAACTGTCTGCAGACTTCTTTTTTTAGTCAACATTGATATTTGAAAATTTGCTTATGGAATTGTCTTTAGACATCTTTTTCTAGTCAACATTGATATTTAAAAATTTGATAATGAATTGTCTGCAGACTTCTTTTTTTAGTCAACATTGATATTTGAAAATTTGCTTATGGAATTGTCTTTAGACATCTTTTTCTAGTCAACATTGATATTTAAAAATTTGATAATGAATTGTCTGCAGACTTCTTTTTTTAGTCAACATTGATATTTGAAAATTTGCTTATGGAATTGTCTTTAGACATCTTTTTCTAGTCAACATTGATATTTAAAAATTTGATAATGAACTGTCTGCAGACTTCTTTTTTTAGTCAACATTGATATTTGAAAATTTGCTTATGGAATTGTCTTTAGACATCTTTTTCTAGTCAACATTGATATTTAAAAATTTGATAATGAATTGTCTGCAGACTTCTTTTTTTAGTCAACATTGATATTTGAAAATTTGCTTATGGAATTGTCTTTAGACATCTTTTTCTAGTCAACATTGATATTTAAAAATTTGATAATGAACTGTCTGCAGACTTCTTTTTTTAGTCAACATTGATATTTGAAAATTTGCTTATGGAATTGTCTTTAGACATCTTTTTCTAGTCAACATTGATATTTAAAAATTTGATAATGAATTGTCTGCAGACTTCTTTTTTTAGTCAACATTGATATTTGAAAATTTGCTTATGGAATTGTCTTTAGACATCTTTTTCTAGTCAACATTGATATTTAAAAATTTGATAATGAATTGTCTGCAGACTTCTTTTTTAGTCAACATTGATATTTGAAAATTTGCTTATGGAATTGTCTTTAGACATCTTTTTCTAGTCAACATTGATATTTAAAAATTTGATAATGAACTGTCTGCAGACTTCTTTTTCTAGTCAACATTGATACTTGAAAATTTTCTTATGGAACTGTCTGCAGACTTCTTTTTCTAGTCAACATTGATATTTGAAAATTTGCTCATGGAACTGTCTGCAGACTTCTTTTTTTCATGGCTATTGTGAAGTTGTTGTTGTTTTGGCCTGTTTGGGCCCAGAAGTAAGACATGGAGACAAGAAGTTAGGTTCAAACAGTGTATTATAATAACAGAACATATATACAATAATAAGCGTTAGTAATCATCAAATAGAAGTGTAAGTCTGAATGGTACAGTTACACTGCGTCTTGACTACATCCCAGCTACATCCCTGGAAGTCACTCTGGTTAGTATTTATAGCAGGAGGAAGAGTCCATTTGATGTCGAAGGGCACCATAACATTGGCCAACATTGATTTTTTTAAAATTTGCTTACGGAACTGAATTTAAAATGTGCTACTAGACTGATATCTACGTCCCACCCTTTTGCTGTTGAAATAGTTAAATGTAACTGCCACTCCTACTCCAACAGTTTCTTTCCTCACACTTCCCTCCTGTAGAAATTCCTTTCATTTACTAGCTTCTCTGAGAGCTGCAATTTCCAAAAAGTTAAATGCAACATCAATTGCCATCTTCTATCTTCTTAAAACCTGTTCATCTTTTATCCTTTTTTAATACACTGTGTATCCAGTCTTTTCTCTTTCCTGATAGCTACAATCTCCAAAAATTTAAATGCAGCATCAATTGCCATCTTCTCTCTTCTTGAAACCCATTCATCTTTTATCCTTTTTAATACACTGTGTATCCAGTCTTTTCTCTTTCCTGATAGCTACAATCTCCAAAAATTGAAATGCAGCATCAATTGCCATCTTCTATCTTCTTAAAACCTGTTCATCTTTTATCCTTTTTTAATACACTGTGTATCCAATCTTTTCTCTTCCCTGATAGCTACAATCTCCAAAAATTGAAATGCAGCATCAATTGCCATCTTCTCTCTTCTTGAAACCTGTTCATCTTTTATCCTTTTTTAATACACTGTGTATCCAGTCTTTTCTCTTCCCTGATAGCTACAATCTCCAAAAATTGAAATGCAGCATCAATTGCCATCTTCTATCTTCTTGAAACCTGTTCATCTTTTATCCTTTTTTAATACACTGTGTATCCAGTCTTTTCTCTTCCCTGATAGCTACAATCTCCAAAAATTGAAATGCAGCATCAATTGCCATCTTCTATCTTCTTGAAACCTGTTCATCTTTTATCCTTTTTTAATACACTGTGTATCCAGTCTTTTCTCTTCCCTGATAGCTACAATCTCCAAAAATTTAAATGCAGCATCAATTGCCATCTTCTATCTTCTTGAAACCTGTTCATCTTTTATCCTTTTTAATACACTGTTTATCCAGTCTTTTCTCTTCCCTGATAGCTACAATCTCCAAAAATTGAAATGCAACGTCAATTGCCATCTTCTATCTTCTTGAAACCTGTTCATCTTTTATCCTTTTTAATACACTGTGTATCCAGTCTTTTCTCTTCCCTGATAGCTACAATCTCCAAAAATTGAAATGCAGCATCAATTGCCATCTTCTATCTTCTTGAAACCCATTCATCTTTTATCCTTTTTTAATACACTGTGTATCCAGTCTTTTCTCTTTCCTGACAGCTACAATCTCCAAAAATTTAAATGCAACATCAATTGCCATCTTCTATCTTCTTGAATCACATTCATCTTTTATCCTTTCTTCAATGACCATGTATCTAGCCTTTTCTCATACTGTAAGCCCCCCGCACTCTAGTGGTTGTCCTGCTTTGCTTGAGGTGAAATGATTAAAAAAAATGTAAGGAGTCATGCTTAACTGAATATAGAGAACATTTATTGTTCTTTTCTAGGGTAGGCTATTTTATAGTCTCGACTCTTCACATATCTAAATTAGATTACCACTACACACATAGCAGTTGATGATCCATAAATCTGTATTCATAAATCCCATTAGATCAACCTGAGTAAAGCTTATCCTAGACAGAATAGCATAGAATATAGGATATTAGAACAGAGTTGAATTATTTCAACTTTTCTCTTTGTCTCATGTGCTTCCGCTTTTTCTTATAAGGAAATTAGGATATACACCAATAGTAATTCCATAGGTTTGCTTATCATCTGGTTCATACTCATCAGTATTTTGAACAGGAATAGAGGTTTGTCCCTTGTTTCCTGTTTTAGATTGGGTTTTAAGGTCCTTCTAAAGTTTTCCCATTCTCTTTCAATCCTAGTAGCCCCTTGCATCTTAGTGGCATTATTTCCTTGCTTGGGGGGAATTGATAAAAAAAAAAAACAATTTTATTATTATTTTCATTACATTTATAAGCAATGGTCAAATCTAGCTGAAAACACCAATTATTGTTTGATCACCAATGTTACACCGTGTCAGGCTTGAGCAGTACTAATTCTTTAAGTCATAGAAACAAAGATGTCATAAATTCTAAAAAGAATCGTCACATTGTGTCATAATCTCTTTGGTTTGTTTTCATCTCTGCTTCCACACTTCATGCTTTTTCATGGTCTGGTAGCTTTGCTAACAATTGCTGAGTTAGTCATTTACGGTTACTGAAACTACCAAAGCTGCCCAGTCAGTTATTTCTGGCACAAAATCAAAGTGCCAAACAAATTGTCGTGGAAGAAATTATCAAATTTCATCATGTCTATTGATTTTTTTTTTCTGTTCCTTAAAAATGTAACAAATTGTCTACAGTGATACAACCACTGAATATTTTCTTGTTAGAAATCATAAGTCAGTCAGAAATATTTAGTTTTCTTTTTATTACAGGCTAAATTGGTGGAATGTAATAAAATGTCTATCCACCACTAAAATATAGATGACTAGCAGTATAGCCCAGCATTGCTCGGGTGTCATGAAAGCTTTAAAACTAATCCATGGTCCTGGAGCTCAGACTCTTTGGACGTTGGCATGAAAGACTAAAAAGAAGTAGTTGTTTCCAGTTAAAGCAAAACTGTAGACTGAAAGAAAAATGAATGGATGTAAGTCAAATTTTGATTTTCTGGTATCGATATCAAATAAGTTATTTTTGTCATAAACTGAATTTTGAAGGCTAAATAAGCCCACTGAGTAAATGGTAACATAGCTGAGACTAAGAACTACAATTATACCTACTTAGAGCCAAACCCGAAGCAAATATTAAAATAAAAGAGCTGAAAAAAATACAGACTTAAAATAAAAGGGTTGAAAAAAACACAGACATAGATAAACAGACACACACACAAACATCTTGCCTTATATATATATATATATATATATATATATATATATTATTGATTTTCTGTACTATTGTAAAAACTGCAACCTTGAAACTTCTGAATATCATTTTTTATGTCTTTGTCTATGAGTGTATCAAATTTGATTAAAATCAGACCACTGCTTCTATAACCCGATTTATTTGATTATCGATTTTCGATATTTATCAGGGGTACCTCAACACAAAAACTAGCTAAGAACACTTGCAAACGCTTATAGTACAACTGTGTAAATTTTCAAGAAAATCGGTTCAGCCATTTCGGAGTCTATAGGTAATGGATACACACACACACACACACACACACACACACACACACACAAAGTTCCATTTCTAAATAAATTTAGATTGGTGTCATCCTCTTTTCTCATGATTCAATAACAAGAAAAAAATCGAGATTCATTCCAATTATTCATTATCAAGTTAATTTTAATTAAATTTAATTTTGTTCAATATCTTCTACTCTCACAGCTAAAAATGTACAAAAAAATTGGAATTTTCATAAAAAGTAAGGATTGTCTAAATATATTCATATCTAATGGATAAAATTAACTCCCCAAAATATATTAGCAATGAGCATCTATATCTTTAAAAGTGATGAGGGTGGACGTTGTGTAAGTGTTTGTTTGTTTGATAGATTTGACTTAGCATCTGCATTTTGTAGTCGAGCTCGACAGGTGTTGCGCTCAGATGTAGATCAAAATTTTAGAACGCTAACGACACCTTGAAATTTTTCAGGAAGCCAAAATTAGGGCTAGAAAAATATATATTATAACCCCATAAAGTCAGGGATCGGTTTATGTATTGATTATAACATAGAATCGATCACCTCACTTTATATTATCTATACTTATATATGTTGTCCCTCCCACTCCCACCCTAATCTAATAGAGACATTATACATTGTTATCTATATCTATAAACGTGACGAGGGTGGACGTTGTGTATTTGCTATGTAAATTCATCATATGTTTTTTATTCTTATTATTCCTTAAACTAACTGAGTGAAACCGGGCTAAACTGCTAGTTTGTTTCATAAAATGGAAAGTGTAGTAGCTGTTCTTAATATGTAACTGTTTATTGACTTAATTGGCAAAACATTTTAGCTGCAAGTAGATGTGCAGGAAGCATAATGGTTATCAGCATAGTAAATATATTGGTAAGCTAAGTTCAAGTTCTGTTCTAATCTGTTGCATTCACTTTCACACAAAAGCTCATGGACAAAAGTATGATTCCATTTCATTTGTCCCCCAGAAGTTAAATAGGAGGGTAGACTGGAATCTTTAGCCTTTGTTGGTAGTCAGTCTAGAAGAAGGATAACTCTGTAAGATTTCCACCATGATAACTTGGCCGCATGAATTTAGACATAGTATTAGAGTGGCAATTAGGTCTCATAGCTAGAACTTAGTTCAAGTTCTGACCTATTCTGTTGCATTCACTTTTACACTGATACACATGGGCAAAAGCATTATTCTATTTCATCTCCCCTCAGCTTTGAGTTAAATAGCAGAGTAGACTGGAATCTCTAGCCTTTGTTGGTAGAAGAATATCTCTGAAAGCTTTCTTCCTTGATAACATGTCTGCATGACACTATTTACATTGTTCGGACTATTGTCCTCATCTTTACTGCCATGTTTACAATGTTTCAGCCATACACTCTGGCCTTCTTTAGGTCCTAGGAATTTCAAACCAAACTTTTTATTACAATCACTGGAGTATATCATTCTCATTCCATGTGCAATGCTACTTCTGGTAGCCATGTAGTTATCTCCCTTTAGCTTAAGTTATTTGTTGAGGACACATGACCTAGTCGATATAGTTGTTGGTTAATTCCATTGACTTGACCAAAGAGTTGTGAGTACAATAACAGGCTACAGCAGAGGTAAACAAATAATTCAAAATTCCTAGCACCTGAAGAAGGCCAGAGTGTACAATGGCTGAAACATCATAAACATGGCAGTAAAAATGAGGACAATAGTCCGAACAGTGTAAATAGTATAAATACTATTTCATCTCAGAAGTTTAGACAAACGCTGAATGGCTGCATGAATTTAGACATAGTACTAGACTGGCAATTAGGTCTCATCATTTTAGTGTTAAATTAGCTAAATGTAGTGATAAGTTATAGTCGAATAGTTTCTTTTATTGTTCTTGTCACTTGTATAACTCTCTTTTGGCTTCTTGCTTTCATGTCACTGATGATCTTCATAAGGTTAAATGTAGCATCAATCACCTTTTTTTCTTTCTTCCCAAGCCAGTTTTTATTACTATTTCTGCTAAATAACGTTTTTTGTTCTCATCTTCTTTCATTTTTAGTAGCCCCTTGTGTCACATCAGACATTATTGCTTTACTTGGAGGAAACACTTAAGAAAAAAACCTCTGAAAAAGGCAATAGAAAACCATCTTTTGAAGGGAAATCATGGAAATTCACAGACAATAAACAACAGAATCTTTGGATCATGGTGGTCAATGTTATGAAAGGAAATGGTGTTTTAAAAAGTCAAAGACAGTTGAATAATTAAAATGAAATAAATGACTTAAAGAAAATTGATGGAAACTTAAAAACAGTATAATTTATATGACGGTGTGGCTAGACATTATAAAGTACATGTGTGTTAAACTTATCATATCTAAAACATACTATTGGCCATGAGTATGTCTAAAAAGAGCTTACCACACTGGTGGATTTTGAAATTTAAGGAATCACTCAGAAAGATTTGGCCATTTAGACAGTTGACAGCCACTGTGGGGTAGAATGGAGCTGTGCCAGCAGAAATGTGATGGCCAGAGCTCCAGTCTGATAGAAGAAGTCTCATTCCTTATCAAACCTCTCATTCTCTCTTTCACTAAAATTCTAAATAAAGCAAGAACTTGACAACCAAAGATTAAAGTGGTTCTGGCATGAAGACCAGGATCACCAGCCTTCAATGAAATTTGAAAATGAAACAATTTATGTTAACTGACACAGAAGACATGTTAATGTTGTAGAGCAGCCAACACCCTTCTAGCACTCTCAAGATAGAATGGTCTGTGGACCAAAGTAGCTATAAAAACAAAGAATAATAGCAGTCAACAATTAGAATTCGAAGTGTCATTGATGATTATTATCAGACTGTGCTCTTTGTGATTCTAACGACTTAACCTTTCCTTTCTTCTACTATTTCTTGTTCTTTCTTCTGGTGTTTGTTTTATTTGTATTAATATCCCTTATCATGGCTATTGTGCAGCAGATACTCGGAACACATCTTCTGGGTATCATCCTGCTACCTCGGTGATACAACAGTGAACCCGAGAACACTAACCCTGGTTTAGTCCAGCATAAATGATGCCATTTTAATTACAATTTAATTACAATTTTCAGTATCTGATTTTCTTTCCAAAATAATATGTTTTTCAATTCCTATTAATGTTAAAAAAAGTACAAATTTTGAAGTGCCTGCATGTAAAATATTTCAAATAAAGATTTATATTTAATATTTTTTGATATTTTCAAAATCAGGTATGATATACCTATGGTTAGTAGTGGTGTAACTTTAATTGATGGTTAGTGTTCCAGTGTTAGGATCAACTTTTTTTATATGAATTGTTGTGGTTGAAAAAGTATCACTACTAAAATGAACCAAGAAGAATTGGTTTTTGCACATACACACTTTGTTTAGCAGCATATCAACATTTTATGGGTCTTTGTCTATACTTCTGCGATGAGGTAGTATTTACACAATTTACATTTACTTCAGGTGTTTTTTTTTTTTTTTTATAAGCGTTTCACCCCGAGCAAGGCATGTCACTGCCACTACTGTGCAGGGGGTTATGTAGAGTGGAGAAAGGCTGATTAAATATAGGAAATAAGAGAGGGTGGGTGATAGGCGGGTAAGGATACCGAGAATGAGGGTTGGGTAGATGAGAGTGTTGTGAGAATAGTTGGGAGTTAGTGTGATAGGAGGTGTCTATTGACCCTACATTTAAACACCTGGAGATTGTAACTGTCGGGAAAGCAGACTTGTGGAAGGGAGTTCCACAGGCGGGAAGCACGAGAAAAGAAGCTGTTGGAGTAGAATTTACGGTTACATCTTATTTGTTTAACTGTAAAAGGGTGGGACCTAGTTGCTAATCTAGTATCTCGTGTAAATTCGTGCTTAGGCGGCACCAGTGGTCTAAGCTCATCGGAGCAGAAGCCATGAAAGTACTTGTAGAAGAGGCACAGGGAAGCTACATCACGCCGGTGTGAGAGCGGCTGCAGCCGGTCTGCCAAGTCAGTATCAACCACGTTACAGATCCTCCTTTGTATTTTGTCAAGAAGCCCAAGGAGAGCAGCAGGGGCACCCGACCAGATATGGCAGCAATATTCAATACACGGGCGGAGGGTAGATTTGTATATGTGCAGAATAGTTTCGGGTGGGAAAAATTTCCGGGCCCTGCACAGGGAGACGACTTTCATAGCAGCAGATTTAGGAATTAAGAATAATCTTATGGGTCATTTAATGTCAAAATTTAATTTTCTTGAGAGCATCAGTAATTTCTTTTACAAAATGTATTAATGGCAATTTTTTTCAACATTAACTTTTTCTTACTTTGAAAATATGTTGCTGATATTTTTAAAAATGTGTATACTTTCATAGTATTTTGACTCTAATTTTGGGCTTAACTATTTCCTTATTAATGGGACCTCAACAGGTTCTACCGTGCTGGGTTAGGGTAAACCTGGGAACAACAGCAATTAAGAGCTGGTTCCCCACTCCTCAAAACTTCTAAATCAGAGATCTTGCTGCCAGATTTAGTTTGTAGTCATACCCAGGACAGACATACGCACTTTCATTTTTCCCAAATCTGTTGTCACAGTTTTCTGTTCTTTGTATCTTTTAGTAATACTCTCATTTTTCTTTGCGCTGTGTTCATTCAGGATATGAGCAATCATAATTCTCCACAACTTCCTGCTCTTTGTAGCTCAGTGTTTGTCTTTTTGTTATCTCTTCTAATCCCTGTTGAGCCAACCATTTACTCAGGTTTGTTTGGTAGGTTATTGTTGTGGATTCCGGGTGAGGAACCACACCAAATAATGAACAACAAAAACAGATATTGAGATAGAAAAGTAGGTTATATTGAACGTAATATACAAACTTGAATGTCGGTTAGTAAATCCAGGAATGCTATTAGTAAGAAATAAATATATACAAGTCTTGAAGTGAAGTCGTTGGAAATAGTATATCTGTGTATCTTATTCTCGCGGAGTGGAGCTCAGAGCTAGTCTGACTTCTGACGAGGTAGTCTCTGGGTTACTTTGGTATCTCTTGGTAACTTATGTATTAGTTCTGGCACTCTCTGATAACTCTAACAGATCTCTACGATTATTTTCCACTCTCAATTCTCAACTCTCAACTGCTGCTCTCTCTATGGTAGGAGTATATGTATACTCAGTTGAGTCCATTATCATATACAAAGGGGAGATCCTGCAACAGTTATTTCTGCTGTTCTTTGTCTCTCTTGCCATCATTATGCCCTGTTAATGTCAAATTTTCCCAGCACTGTTTCCTCATATACCCTAGAAATTTCAACTTTCTTTTTCATTTTAAATATAAGCTCCACCCTCGTCTATTGAACAGGTGAAGAGGCTCATATCTTGTTTCCTGTTTAGGATGTGGTTTCCGGCTTTCTCTCTGCCAACCTTTTCACTCTTTTCTTTTTTCTTTTTTTCAATTGGAGTAGATAGACTAAACTATCGCCCAGTTCACACTCCACCCTCATCTATTGAACAGGTGAAGAGGCTCATCCCTTGTTCCCTGTTTAGGATGTGGTTTCCAGCTTTCTCTCTGCCAACCTTTTCACTACTCTTTTCTTTTTTTTCTTTTTTTTTTTTCAATTGGAGTAGATAGACTAAACTATCGCCCGGTTCACACTCCGCCCTCGTCTATTGAACAGGTGTAGAGGCCCATCCCTTGTTCGCTGTTTAGGATGTGGTTTCCGGCTTTTTCTTTCCCAATCTCTTCACTCTTACGTAGCCCCCTGTATATCAGTGGCGTTACCGCCTTGCTCGGGGTGATATGATTAAAAAAGTGTTTTTCTTTCCCTTTTTTTCTAAAACTTCGTCATTACATTCATGTTCAATCCATAGTATTCTCAGCATTCTTCTACAGAAGCACATTTCTGTTATTTCAACTAACTTTAAAATTGGACACTGTCTTATAATATGTATTATTAAGATTCAAGCACTGTCTTAAAATATGTATTATAATATTCCTATTGGACCACAGTCTTATAATATGTATTATAATATTTTTATTGAACCGCTGTCTTATAATATGCATTATAATATTACGATTGGACCACTGTCATATAATATGAATTATAGTGTTATTATTGAACCACTGTCTTGTATTATGTACTATAATACTGCTATTGAACCACTATCTTATAATATGTATTATAATATAGTATTATACTATTGGACCACTAACTTATATAACATAATTATTAGACCGTTATCATAATATATGAATTATAATATTACTATTGAACCACTATCATATAAAACATGTTATAATATCATTAGTGGAACACTGTATTCTAACATATATTATAATATTACTATTAAACCACTGTCTTATATTATATAATATAACTATTGGACTACTATCTTATAATATGTATTATGATATTACTATTGGATCACTGTTTTATGATATGTATTATAACATTAATATTAGACTACTGTTTTATAATATGTAATATAATATTGCTTTTGGATCACTGTCTTATAATATGCATTATGATATTACTATTGAACCACTGTCTTATAATATGTATTATAATAGTAATACTGGACCACTGTCATATAATATGAATTATAGCATTATTATTGGACCACTGTCTTGTAATATGTACTATAATACTGCTATTGGACCACTATCTTATAATATGTATTATAATATAGTATTATACTATTGGACCACTAACTTATAATATATAACATAATTATTAGACCGTTATCATTATATATGAATTATAATATTACTATTGAACCACTATCATATAAAACATGTTATAATATCATTAGTGGAACACTGTATTCTAATATATATTATAATATTACTATTAAACCACTGTCTTATATTATATAATATAACTATTGAACTACTATCTTATAATATGTATTATGATATTACTATTGGATCACTGTTTTATGATATGTATTATAACATTAATATTAGACTACTGTTTTATAATATGTAATATAATATTGCTTTTGGACCACTGTCTTATAATATGTATTATAATATTACTATTGGGCCACTGTTTTATAATATGTATCATAATATTACTATGATAATTTGTATTAAAATATTAGTATTTGACCACTGTCTTATAATAAAGTATTATATTACAACTAGACCACTGTCTCATGATAGCATAATATTTATTATAATCTTACTATTGGACCACTGTTCAATAATATGCATTATAATATTACTATTGAAACACTGTCATATAATATGTATTATGTTATAATTAGACCACTATATATAGGTATTATAATATTACTACTGAACCACTGTCTTTTAATTTTTTTTTTTTTTTAATCATTTCACCTCGAGCAAGGCGGAAATGCCACTGATGTGCAGGGGGTTACATAAATGTAAAAAGATTAATTTTATGCCACTGTCTTACAATATGTATTACTATATCAATATTGGACCACTGGCTTATAATATGCATTATAATATTACTACTGAACCACTATTGTATAATATGTATTATGATATTATTATTGAACTTTTTCAGTCTTCATGCTGTGCTCATATATGTAGACTTGCATAGCACCAATCTAGGCATAAACAATATAACTACTAAACAGATAAAATCAAGGGAAAATGATCAATTATGATTGCTAGACATTAGATGAAAAAGCAAGAAATAAAAATCCCAAATATGTGTTCCCTCATACTAATAATGGTTCACGGTGAGGGCGGAGACCTGTCAGCTAATAGAGGTTGAAAAGTTAAAGACAGTGAAAGAAGCTGGGTTATGAGGGTAAGGTTAAAGTCTTATAGATTTTTTTGAACTGATACTTCTCTGAATGTTAAACTTAATCAAAATGGGTTTCTATTTGTTTTTGTTTTGATGTCTCTGTCTATTTGTGCTACAAAATAAAATTTAGTTATTTATTGGTATGTTAATTTGTCTGTGGATGCATGCACATACACATATACACACACATATTAGAAGTAGTACAAATTTGCAATAAACTATCTTGTTATTATGAACTTATAATAAAAATATTACCATATATATATATATATATATATATATATATATATATATATATATATAAGTAGGTTAACACCTAATGAGCCAGACAAACCTACCTAGGTTTCACCTAAACAGATTGTCAGAGAAAGCTTTCCCTGATGATCCATTTAGGTGAAACTTAGATAGGTTCGTCTGGCTCATTAGGTGTTATCTACTTATTTCACTCTACCTCTGTATTGAGTGCTTTCTGTTAGATGATTACTCATATCGGGGTTTTTTCTTTGGGCTTCGTGCTGATCTTGGTCTGAACACTTTTGACTGACGTTCATGTACTAAGCACTTTACTTATTTAAAACCATTTTTTCCTTCTGTCAAAAGTTTTTGAGGAAGGTTTTCGACACGAGTGTAACTATAATCTCATTTATATATATATATATATATATATATATATGTATACATATAAATTGAATATTTGAATCAAAATTCAACAAGATGAATAGAATAAGTAAAGAACAGGTAGAAAAAAGTGTCTTTAATCTAACATCTTTCACTTCACTTTAACAATCTTATTAAGAGATTTTTTAAATACGAATAATTGGTCTGATACATGTCACGTGCAATGGATGAATATTAAATATAGAGGAAAAACTTGATTTGTTTAAGTGTGTCCATTGCTTAATCACACATGCTACATATCTGACCAATAAAATCATACCTTAATCAACACACTTACTCAGTGTATTTTTAAAAAGATTTCTAAATCATTTGCCCTTAAAAAATCTCTGAAGAAGCTTGTTAAAGTGAAACATCTAAACTTATTTATGAATGGAACTTTGTCTGTGTGTGCATAAGTGTGTGTGTGTGTGTGTGTGTGTCCGTGTCCATTACCTATAGACTCCAAAATGGCTGAACCAATTTTCTTGAAAATTATCACAGTTGTATTATAAGTGTCTGCGAGTGTTCTTAGCTAGGTTTTGTGTTGAGGTACCCCTGATAAATATCGAAAATTGATAATCGAAAAAATTGGGTTATAGAAGGAGTGATCCAATTTTAATCAAATTTGATACACTCATAGACAAAGACATAAGAAATGATATTCAGAAGTTTCAAGGTTGCAGTTCTTACAATAGTGTAGAAAATTGATAATATATATATATATATATATATATATATATATATATATATATATATAAAAGGCAAGATGTTTGTGTGTGTGTCTGTTTATCTGTCTGTATGTCCTTTATCCAAATCCACAATTTTTATCCGATTCTCACCAAACTTCACACAAATATTCTTTAGGCTGAGTCTGAGCTCCAGAACCATGGATTAGTTTTAAAGCTTTCAATACACCTGAGAAATGCCAGGCTATACTTCTAGTGTTAGATAAAAGACACTTTTTTCCTACTTTTTTTTTTATTACTTATTCTATATATATATATATATGTAAGTAGTATCATCCTTGGTAATTTGTAAGGTAAATTCCATGGGAGATTGTAATGCAATGAGAACTTAATGTTAGTATTTAACAGAGTATTAAAATGAAAACAAATTAGAAGAATTTACAAATCCATTGTTACATTCTAACAATCACCACTGGATTTGTAAATTCTTCCAATTTATTTTCCTTATAATATTATTTTGTAGCAGTGACTTACCTTGGTGACCCAAAAAGGCCAGAGTATGGTGCATGTTTTGCAAGGGAGTGTGGAGACAGCAAATTGACGAGCTTCAGTCGGATAGACAATTGTACAGCACTTTGTGGTCATAGAATTGGTGTTGCTTGTTGCCGTTTATATTAACTGGTTCTGGGTGCTCATTGGCTGATTGGTAGCCAGATCGAGTGCATAAATTATGGTATGCTCATTTGAGGGGGAGTTTTTTGATCTGTCATTCATGTGAGAATAACATTTCAGAGATCAAGACAAGAATTGAGAATTTGGTTTGACTGGTAGACCTGTTTGGAATACTTTCCTGTGGTTGCTTCCAACCAATATACATATATATATATTTTTCTTTTTGTGACATATTTTTATAAAAAATTATATAAAGGATCATCATCTTTTAAAAATATTCTCAAAATAAATTACCACCAATGGGTTTGTAAATTCTTACAATTTATTTTCATTATATATATTAGTCATCCACATACAAGCCTGTTTCACTGTATCACAGCTCATCAGTGTGGCTAGACACATCCACTTGCTTCTGGCTGGGATCGAAACTTTACCGATTTGGTGTCAGTCGGAGTCACTACTCCCTAAGTCATCGGCACATGGAATCAGAGAAGGGAAATTTTAACATGTTGTATATAAGCAGTGTATACACACACCAGTCACTGAAAGAACTCAATTCATTTCTGAAGAGTCACGCATAGAGCAGAAGTGGAAACTGTTTTTCTCAATCGTAATGAGAGCATAATAAAGTAATAATAATAATATTGGATAACTATCTTATAATATGTATTATAATATTACGATTGAACTATAATATTACTATATGGGTGGATGGTTAGAATGTCTGCTTTCTGACTATGTAGCCTGGATTTGAATCTCACCATGGTTGATTTGTCAGGAAGGTGACTTCTTGATATTATTGGTCTGGAGGAGGGGATCTCAGCATGCAGCACCTTTGGGAAGTACCTGAAAACCATAACATGGGCCGACACAAGCCCTGTGAGTGGAATTGGGTAGACAGCTCTCTTTGAGGAGTCATTGATAGTTGTGCTAGCTTGATGTCACAAGTCATTATGACTGAGGGTTTAAGCATTCTGGCCTTGTTCAGACTGTTGTTCCCACTAGATAACATGCTCTCTTCCAGAAACTGTAACTAAGGTTTGCTCAGCCTAGTTGCAATAAAAACTACAGGTGGGCTTTGTGGGTGTTGAAGAAACACAAGTGTGCCTGAGCAGACATCTACAATCGAGATTATCTAACCAGCCTGGTAGACAAGTATCCTCAAATATGAGTGGCCCGCCGTTATTTTCATTCAGTAATGAATTAGAGCACTCTGGCTATCAGGTATGTATAATGATAATATACATGCTAAAAAGTCTGCCTTTTTCTACCAAGCGCCCATAGCCCAGGGGTAGAATCGCCGACTGACGCCAATTTGGTTGGATTAAAAGCAATGGAGTCTAAGCATACTGATGAGCTGTCATACAGCGAAACAGATCTGTCTGCGCATGACTATATATATATATATATATATATATATATATATCCATCTACCAGGGTGGCTATATATATATTTGTGTATTGATATATATTTGTGTATTGATGCTTCTATGTGTAGTTTATCTAGTATAGTTTTTGATATAATATCCATGTGTCAAGGCATATATTGGTTTTAACATTTTGTAAAATCTAAACAGTGATTTGCTTTGATTTCAATGTCTGACCTTCTTCTTTCCCAGTCTTGCCAAATCCAAATTCTCTCTAAAATCAAATCATCCATATCCCTTAGCAGATGAAAGTCAACCTTTCACCCACATTTCAATTGTGTTCTTTCTCTTTCATCTTACAGTGCTATTCATCATGAGTTTTTGGTCTGTTGACTCTTGGCTTCTATTTCTTGAGATTAAGTTTGATCCTAAATAAAGTCTGGCAAGAATTTTTAGCAAAAACATCAGAATCATAAAAAATACTCAATATAAAAGACAAAATTTCTTCCAGTCGTTTATGTTTTATTAAAAATAAAGTTTGATTTAATTCATGTTCATAATTAATCTTGGATGTGTGTTGTAGTGGTGTAAATATTGGCCTAAACCGAGAAATCGGAAAGCTGAGTTTGAATTCTAGTTGAATTTGTTGCATTTCATTATACACAAATACCTTTAGGAAAGGTAATAATCTGTCTCTTCTCCCTCCATCTATGGGTTAAAAAGCGGAACAGATTAGGTTCTATAGCCTTGGTTGGCAACCAGTCTATCACAGAAAATAATGGCAACCTACTGCAGGAAAAATCTTCTGCCCAGTCAGTCATGTTTCTTTTGAGACATGATTTCCCAAGCATGGCTCTTTAATGACTGACTGAATTAAACTTAGTTTTGGAAATTTTAGATATATAAATTATAAATCCTAACGAATTCATTATTGACAGCCACAATATTAACATTAGATAAACAGATATCCCGTTGATAGCAGACAGGAAAATAAAGGAACTCCTACAAAAAGTTGTAAAAGAAAGGAAGAAGAAAAGACTAAATATCAGTTGTAACAAGATAGAATTTATAGTTGTTTGCAAAATAATATATAAACTTCTATATATCATGTAGGTAATATATATATATATATATATATAGGGAGTTAAATAGATAAATACAAAAAAAATAGAAAGGGATGTAAGACAAAGATATGTCTTCTTACCAGACTTACCCAAGCTTTATAGTGAAGCAATTCTAAGAGAATTGGCAGTCTTACCAGGACTGACAATCTTCAAAAATTTAAACATGTTATCAATTGTCATTTTCAGTTTTTTCTAAATTCTATTCTTTTATTGTCCTTTCTCCTCTTCTCTTTCTCTTCTTTATTACAATTACAAATTGAAGATCATGTCCCTTTAGGATGTAAATGATCATGGACTTCCACTTGGCTCTGTCTATTGTCGCTCTCAATATTTTTCTCTTGGTATCTCTTTTAAACCCTGCTCTACCATCTATTTGCTAAGACCTATTAAGTAGGTCTCACACTGCTTTCCTCTGTCTCTCCTTCCCTCTATCTGACCTGTGAGTATTAAATTCTCTAGGCCTTCCTTCCTCATTATGTGTCCCAGGAACCTCATTTATCTTTCCCTGATGTTAAGTATGAGTTTCTTTGTTTGCATCCTCTCCAACACCTCATCGTTGCACACGTGTTTCATTCATGGTATTCTCAGACCAAATTCAAAACAAATCAATACTTTAAATAACTAGTTATTGTTTTAACAGAGGACAGAAAGTGTGATTCTGAAATCTAACAGTGCATCGGGATAGCTAAGTATTGGGAAATAGAAAAATTTTGTTAGAAAAAAGCAAGGAATAATGAAATGTCATGTAATATCAGTCCTTCTATAAGGCAGTAAACACTCTGTTCACTTATCCAAACTTCTTCTGTGTCAACCCCTATACTTCATTTGTGAACTTTCTGCCATATTACTATTCCTTTGCCTTCAGTCAGTTAAGTGTCATACATGATACATACTTCGGCAATCATGTCTTGAAAGAGACATGTACAGGAAATTGCCATTACTTTCTGCTGTAGACTGGTTACCAACCAAGGCTATAGAACCCAATCTGTTGTGCTATTCAATTTCTTTATCCAGATCTGTCAGAAGTGCCTTATGTGATACATGCTTGGGTGATCATTCCTCTTTAGAGTTATGACTGATTAGGTAAAAGATTTTCCCGCAGTAGTTAGCCATTTCTTTCTGCAGTAGACAGGTTGCCAGCCAAGGCTATAGAACCCAACCTATTTTACTATTCAATTCTTTTGTTCAGATCAGTCATTTAAGTGCCTTATGTTATAGACACTTGGCTGATCATATTTACTTTGATCAATAATTGACTAGGCAAAAGATTTCTCTGCAGTAAGTTGTCATTTCTTTTTGTGGTAGCTTGGTTGCCAACCAAGGCTATAAAACCAAATCTATCCTGTTATTCAATTCTTTTATCCAGATCAGTCAGTTAAGTGCCTTACATGATATACTCTTGGGCAATCATGTCTTTTTTGATTCTTAATTGACCAGGCAAAAGATTTTCCTACAGGAAGTTGCCATTACTTTCTGCCATAGACTGATTGCCAACCAAGAATATAGAACTCAATCTCTCCTGATATTTAACCCATAGTTGGAAGGAGAAGAGACAGAATAATACCTTTCCCTAGGGTGTTTGTTGCTTAAGTGAATTTGAACTTGACTCTTTGATTTCTTATTCCAAGCCCCTAAATACGAATTTGCACGAGATACTAGATTAGCAACTAGATCCCACCCTTTTACAGTGAAACCGATAAAATGCAGCCGTAACTTCTACTCCAACAGTTTCTTTCCTCACACTTCCCGACTGTGGAATTCTCTTCCAAACGATTGCTTACCCGACAGCTACAATCTCCAGGAGTTTAAATGTAAGGTCAATACACACCTCCTAATACACTAACCTGCTCCCATTCTATCAAGCACTCTTCCCATCTGCCCGACCCTCATCCTCGCTATCCTTACTCATCTGTCACCTTTCTCCTGACATTCCCTATTTCTATCCACTCCTTCTCTTGACCTTCCCCTATGTAGCCCCATGCGCAATAGTGGCAGTGGAATGCCTTGCTTGGGGTGAGATGATTAAAAAAAAACCAAAAAAAAACCAATATCTGCTGCATCGCAACGCATGTTACTGATTATTTGCCATGCATTTATTGCTTGCTTCATTTATATTATATTTTTTTCTTTTTCTTGGTATTGATATAAATATTTATAATATTTATGATAATAAATAATAATTATGAATAAATATAATATAAAAATATTTTTTTCTTATATTGTACTAGCAGTATAGCCCGGCGTTGCTCGGGTGTAACGAAAGCTTTAAAACTAATCCATGGTCCTGGAGCTCAGACTCTTTGGACATTAACATGAAAGACTAAAAAGCAATAGTTGTTTCCAGTTAAAGCGAAACCATAGACTGAAAGAAAAATTAATGGATGTAAGTCAAATTTTGATTTCCTGGTATCGATATCAAATAAGTTTTTTCATCATAAACTGAATTTTGAAGGCTAAATAAGTCCTCTGAGTAAATGGTATCATGGCTGAGACTAAGAACTACTTAGAGCCAAACCCGAAGCAAAAACTAAAATAAAATGACTGAAAAAAATACAGGCATACAGGCAGTAAACAGACACACACACAAACATCTTGACTTTTATACATATATATATTATCAATTTTCTGCACTATTGTAAGAACTGCAACCTTGAAACTTCTGAATATTGTTTCTTATGTCTTTGTCTATGAGTGTATCAAATTTGATTAAAATTGGACCACTCCTTCTATAACCCTATTTTTTTGATTATTGATTTTCAATATTTATCAGGGGTACCTTGACACAAAACCTAGCTAAGAACACTCGCAGATGCTTATAGTACAACTGTGTAAATTTTCAAGAAGATCGGTTCAGCCATTTTGGAGCCTATAGGTAATGGACACACACACACACACACACACACACACACACACACACACACACACACACACACACACAAAGTTCCATTTATAAATAAGTTTAGATTTTTTTCTTTTTCTTGGTATTGCTTATTGCAAACTCTGTCAATTTTGTTTGTTGGACAGTTCTGTTATTTATTTTACAATTGGCTTTGATCACCAAAGTTAAGCAACATTGAGCCTGGTCAGTACTTAGATGGGTGACCGCTTGGGAATACCAGGTGCTGTAAGTGTACAGTGATGGATGTGCATGGTGGTGCAGTGCATATCGGCTCAGAAAGAGAACTCGATGAGCTGAGTTCGAATTCCAGTTGAATACCCTGCATTCACTTAAGCACTGGTACCCTTGGGAAAGGTATTAATCTGTCACTTCCCTCCAGTTATAGGTTAAATAACAAGGTTAGGACTTTGGCACTCTGCCCTTAAAAAACAAATCCCAATGAATCTTGATACTCAAAAAGAAAAAAGTATTACTAGACACAAAACTTATATAAACAACAATAAATTGTTGAAAGAAAAATGTATTACTAGTAATAAATTAATAAAGTTTAGTTGGTAATAAATAACCTGCCGAGGCTGATTTGCCATAAAAACAAAACAACCAACAAAAATATTTTGCCATTAACAATGGCTCCTCACTCTACAGATATCACATTTTTTCTCTACCAGGAATGATAGTTTCTGAGCTAAGCTCTATGTATACACTAATTCTTGGTGAACCCCACTTTCTGTGGTCTTCATGTCAGTCTCATGCAATTTACTGCTGTATTGGATGTAGGGTAATTTTTTGGTGGATTTTAGAAAAAAAATATGCATTCAATAGGCTGGCAAATATGGTAATAATTTATCAATGCTGCAATTATTGTAATCAATCAGTTAAGTGCCATATGTGATACAAGCTTGGGCGATCATGTCTCGACAGAGACATGACTGACTAGGTAAAAAATTATTCAGCAATGGGTTGCCATTACTTTCTGCAGTAGACTGGTTGCCAGCCAACGCTATAGAATCCAATCTGTCCTGTTATTTAACCCATAACTGGAGAGAAGAGATGGATTAATACCTTTCCCAAGGGTATTTGCACGTAAGTGAAAGCAAGGAATTCAACTGGAATTTGAACTTTGCTCCCCGATTTTTCAGTCCGAGCCAATATCCACTGCACCATATGATGTGCAGTGGCTGTAACATGGTTGATACTGACTTGGCAGACCGGCTGCAGCCGCTCTCACACCGGCGTGATGTAGCTTCCAGGGAAGCTACATCACGCCGGTGTGAGAGCGGCTGCAGCCGGTCTGCCAAGTCAGTATCATCCATGTTACAGATCCTCCTTTGTATTTTGTCAAGAAGCCCAAGGAGAGCAGCAGGGGCACCCAACCAGATATGGCAGCAATATTCAATACACGGGCGGATGGTAGATTTGTATATGTGCAGAATAGTTTCGGGTGGGAAAAATTTCCGGGCCCTGCACAGGGAGCCGACTTTCATAGCAGCAGATTTGGCAATGGATTCAATATTAAATAAATCTTTTGGTAAGAGAAACAAAACAATAAGGCACATTTAAAAATCTTCAGTGTTTACTTGGAAGATTTAACTTTTAATTTTATCAAGATAAGGATTATATTTGATACATTTGTAAATATTTTTTTATGTGATAGCAGCTTTCTTTATGTACCATGTCTCTTCAACATGAAGATGACCATGACTCTTCACAACTTTGTATTTTCTTAGACAATCAAAAAAACATTAAAATAATAAGAATAAAAAACAAATTCGCATTAAGAATTTCACAATAAGAGAACTGAGAAAAATAAAAGACTTGGATCCTTCATGGAAATATCAACTAATATTATTTATAAAAACTGGGATAATATTTTGGTATGTTATTTTAAGCAGTAAGAACATCAGTCAGCTAGTTAAGTGCTATATGTGATACACACTTTGGGCGATCATGTCTCGAAAGAGACATGACTGACTTGGCAGGAGATTATCATGCAGTAGGTTGCCATTGCTTTCTGCGATAGACTAGTTGCCAGCCAAGGCTATAGAACCCAATCTGTTCTATTATTTAACCCATAACTGGAAGGAAGCGATAGATTGATATTTTTCCCAAGGGTATTTGTGTGTAAGTGAATGCGAGGAATTAAACTGGAATTCAAACTCGGCACTCCAATTTGTCGTTTCAAGTTGATATTCACCGCACCACAATGCACATAGGTTCATTTAAGTCTAGGGTGCAATGGGAAATTTGTCGTCATTTTATATTTTTAATGCTTCGTGTTTGTTTTTGATTTTGTTGATAGCACAATATGGTAGGGTCAGTTGGGCACCTTCTGTGAGAAAAAGAGCACCATGTCACAATTCACTCCACCAGAAATTTGGAAATGACATGCTGTACTGCTTGGCATTTATTCCAAAAGTTCCAATATGAACATTTCAGAGTGCTTGAGTGTCAGTCTGAGGACAATGCAGAGGATTCAGAAAGAGTTGGATGAGTCTAATGGGGATTACAAAGGTGTTTGGGGTGACCACTAGAGATGCTGATATTTTTATTTTTTTTATTTATTTATTTTTTAATCATTTCACCCCAAGCAAGGCATTCCACTGCCACTATTGTGCAGGGGGTTACATAAGGGAAAGTGATGAGAAAGAGTGGTTAGATTTAGGAAATGTCAGAAGGAGGGTGATAGACGGGTAAGGATACTGAGGATGACGGTTGGGTAGATGGGAAGAGTGTTCGAGAGAATGGATGCAAGTTAGTGTGTTAGGAGGTGTCTATTGACCTTACATTTAAACTCCTGGAGATTGTAACTGTTGGAGAAGCAAATATGTGGAAGAGAATTCCACAGGCAGGAAGTGCAAGAATAGAAGCTGTTGGAGTAGAAACTGCGGTTACATTTTATCGGTTCCACTGTAAGAGGGTGGGACCTAGTTGCTAATCTAGTATCTCGTGCAAATTCGTACCTTGAAAGAATCCAAAGAAGAATCAGCAATATTATTGGTCCTGATCTGGCAGCACTTCTTCAGTCACTTTCCCACTACCATAAGAATGTCTCCCTGTGCCTTTTATATGAACACTTTCATAGTAATTGTGCAGATTAGATCTTTGCTATGGCACTTAGATTTTTTTTAATTTAAGTGCATTACAAGACTGGCATCTAGCTCTCATCAATTTACAGTTGAAATATCTAGGTGTAACCATAAGAGTTTCTTTTTTTTTGTACTTTTAACATGTGGAACTCCCTTCCTGCTCTATGATTTCTAGGCAACAAAAATTTAAATGTAATATCAATTTCTATCTGCTGTCCTTCTGTTCACTCTTTCCTTTTTCTGCTCATTAAAACCAAAAAAAAAAAAAGTAATGGTTTAAAAAAAATAAATATAAGTAATGGCTTTCTCTTTACTATTCCTAACATGTTTTGCCATTCATTTGCACAAGCTCATTAGATAGATTACTTATTGTCTCCCCCTGCATTCTCTTGCCTTCAATATTTTGTGAGAATCAAATTCTTCAAACTGTCTTCTCAATTATTGTATAAAAATTATCCCATATTCTTATAGCCGTGTGGGTGACATTTAAAAATTATACATTTTAAAAATAATGTATGCAATGTTTGTCTCTGATAATTTTTTTAATGAACTATAGCAGGATTCTGGACAGGGTTGACATAGTTTTGCATTGTATCTTAAATCACAGCTTGATTATTATAAGCCATTGTTGTACTGGTCACAATATTTTCATACTGTAGATTCTTGTTGTAGACTTTTAGCAGAAATAGAAATTTTTTCAAATACCTTATTTTTTTTCTTTGAGTTTTTAGAATGGAGTTATCATTATTTATTATTTACTTTTTAAATCTTTTCACCTAGTCTGTCAGTTAATTGCTATACGTGATACACGCTTGGGTGATCATGTTTCTTTCGATCTATGATTGACTAGGCAGAAGATTCTTCTGCAAAAGGTTGCCATTATTTTCTGTAATAGACTGGTTGCCAACCAAGGCTATAGAACCCAGTCAGTCCTGCTATTGAATTTTTTATCCAGATCAGTCAGTTAAGTGCCATACATGATACACACTTGGGCAATCATGTCTTTTTTGATACATGACTGATTAGGCAAAAGATTCTCCTGCAATAGGTTACCATTATTTTCTGTGATAGACTGGTTGCCAACCAAGGCTATAGAACCTAATCAATCAGTCCTGCTATTGAATTATTTTATCCAGATCAATAGGTTGCCATTACTTTCTGTGATAGACCAATTAACAAACAAGTATATAGAAACCCAATCTGTTTTGATGTTCAACACATAGCTAGAGGGGAAAAGAAATGATTCAATACATGATACAAGCTTGGGTGATCGTGTCTCAAAAGAGACATGACTGATTGTGCAGAAGATTTCTCTACAGTAGGGTGCCATTACTTTCTGCAGTAAACTGGTTGCCAAACCAAGGCTATAGAACCCAATCTGTTCTGCAATTTAACCTATATCTGGAGGGAGAAGTGATCAGTTAATACCTTTCTCAAGGGTATTTGCACATAAGTGAATGCAATGTATTCAACTAGAACTTAATCTTGGCTATCCGATTTCTTGATCCGAGTTAATTTCCAATGCATCACAATGCCAATTTAGTACTGTGCTTAAATTTGTAATGTCTAGGTAAAACAAGACTCTTGAAATACAAGAAATATGGCACAAGGCCAAAAGGGGCTGTGGAAGGCTGGTCTTTTATTTTCCTATATTTAACTTAGTTAGCCACAATCACTAACCAAAACAAACTACAATCTTCTTTATATCAAAAGAACATATTCCTACTTATTCCTATTTCAGTCATCATAATGCAAAAAGGTTTAATTACAGATTGATCTTAATCTGTGAAGTTCTAATCTTCATATTTGCAATTAATCTGTGGATGGTGGAGAATAAAAACAACTTTTTAGAAACTAACCTCAAAAGAAAAAAGCAATATTTCTGTTAAATAATACAAAAGTGTGGCACAAGGCCAAAAGATGGATAGGGAAGAATGGTTTTCAAAGTGTCTTCTTAAATTTAGCTCGGTATGATTACTGACTCAAACAGTATTCATGACACCAAAACAACACATTCTTACTTATCATTTTTATTACAGTCACCATAATACCTCAGAGTCTCTATATAGTCTTAATTACTTCCAGAATGTACAAATTGTTAGAGACATAACTGACTGGGCAGAAGATTATCCCACTATAGGTTGCCATTACTTTCTACAGTAGACTGGTTGCTGACCAAGTTTATAGAACCCAATCTGTCCTGTTATTTAACCCATAACTGGAAGGAAGAGATGGATTAATACCTTTCCCAATGGTATTTGCACGTAAGTGAATACAAGGAATTCAACTGGAATTGGGTCCCTGATTTCTGGAGTTTGAATTCCAGTTGAATTCCTTGCATTCACTTACACGCAAATGCCCTTGGGAAAGGCAGAGAAGTTGTAGCGGCAATATTCAAAACACAGAAGAATAGTAGACTTAAAATGTGCAAGATTTTTTTTTTTAATTTTTTTTCTTAATCATATCAACCTGAACAAGGCGGTAACGCCACTGATGTGCAGGGGGCTACATAAGAGTGAAAAGAATTGGAAAAGAGAAAACCGGAAACTACATCCTAAACAGGAAACAAGGAATGAGCCTCTTCATCTGTTCAATAGACATGGGTTGAGTGGGAACCAGGTGATAGTTTAGTCTATCTACTCCAATTGAAAAAAAAAAGAAAAAAAACAGAATGAAAAGATTGGAAAAGAGAAAGCCGGAAACCACGTCCTAAACAGGGAACAAGATATGAGCCTCTTCACCTGTTCAATAGACGTGGGTGGAGTATGAACCGGGCGATAGTCTAGTCTATCTACTCCAATTGAAAAAAAAAGAAAAAAAAAAGAGTGAAAAGATTGGAAAAGAGAAAGCCGAAAACCACATCCTAAACAGGGAACAAGGGATGAGCCTCTTCACCTGTTCAATAGATGTGGGTGGAGTGTGAACCGAGCGATGGTCTAGTCTATCTACTCCAATTGAAAAAAAAAGAAAAAAAAAAGAGTGAAAAGATTGGAAAAGAGAAAGCCGAAAACCACATCCTAAACAGGGAACAAGGGATGAGCCTCTTCACCTGTTCAATAGATGTGGGTGGAGTGTGAACCGAGCGATGGTCTAGTCTATCTACTTCAATTGAAAAGAAAAAGAAAAAAGAAAAGAATGAAATGACTGGAAAAGAGAAAGCCGGAAACCACATCCTAAAGAGGGGACAAGGGATGAGCCTCTTCACCTGTTCAATAGACGTGGGTGGAGTGTGAACCGGGCGATAGTTTAATTCTGCTGAGAAAAATTGTCTAACATGACAGACTAAACCAACTCTCCTAGCAGCAGATGTAGCAATCAATTCTGTATAACCTTTGCACATCCTGTTAGTGGAAAACATTAGCCGTGCTGAAATAAGACAAAGGTTTTCTGATTTACATGATTTATATTCAGACTGATGTTCCAATTTGATTAACCAGCTAAATTTTAAATTTTGACACCTGCAGATACAGGGTAAAATGCTATTCACCTTATTAATTAATTTTGTACTTATTAAAATTAGGATGTTAATTATGCTGAATTAATTACTTTCTCAATTGATTTCTTTTTGTACATATATCCTTATCCTCATTATTTTTCCATCTCTTTCAGATGAGATTACATCAGATCCTCTTTAGATTTTACTAGCAGTATAGCCTGGCGTTGCTCGGGTGTGATGAAAGTTTTAAAACTAATCCATGGTCCTGGAGCTCAGACACTTTGGACGTTGGCACGAAAGACTAAAAAGCAATAGTTGTTTCCAGTTAAATCGAAACTGTAGACTGAAAAAAAAATGAATGGATGTAAGACAAATTTTGATTTCCTGGTATCGATATCAAATCAGTTTTTTTAGTCGTAAACTGAATTTTGAAGGCTAAATAAGTCCTCTGAGTAAATGGCATCATAGCTGAGACTAAGAACTACAATTATACCTACTTAGAGCTAAACCCAAAGCAAAAACTAAAATAAAAGGGCTGAAAAAAATACAGACATACAGGCAGATAAACAGACACACACACAAACATCTTGCCTTTTATATATATATATATATATATATTATCGATTTTCTGCACTATTGTAAGAACTGCAACCTTGAAACTTCAGAATTTTGTTTCTTATGTCTTTGTCTATGAGTGTATCAAATTTGATTAAAATCGGATCACTCCTTCTATAACCCGATTTTTTCGATTATCGATTTTCGATATTTATCAGGGTACCTCAACACAAAACCTAGCTAAGAACACTCGCAGACGCTTTTAGTACAACTGTGTAAATTTTCAAGAAAATTGGTACAGCCATTTTGGAGTCTATAGGTAATGGACACACAGACACATACACACACACAGAGACAAAGTTCCATTTATAAATAAGTTTAGATAATGTAACACAATGTCTTCAAAATAAAATTGATATTAACCACATAATATTGACAGACATTCCAGGATATAATAACATGATAAATTTGCCAGGTCAATTACAGCACATAATATCTTTTTTTATTATAGTGCCTTATTTGGTATTTTTAGATTTTATTCTGCAACTCATGAGTTGTTTATCATATTGTAAATAAGTATATATAATAGTATAATTATGGATATTTACGTTTTAATTGTCGGCTACATATAAAGATTTCCATAGGTCATAAGAAAGACACAAACTCAAAAGAGAAACAAGATATTGAAAATTACGATAAAATGAGATCATAGGATCGTCAAAAATATGTTACAGAACAAGAAAACGTAGAAAATGCTTTAAAGAATGTCAGAAAAAAAGAATTGGCAAAAAATAAAATGTTAAATATTGGCAAGAACCAGAAGAAAATACTTTAAAGGGTGTTACAAAAAGAGAATTGACAAAAAAAAAAAGTAATAAGTAAGAAGAATTAATTGATCAGCAAGAAAATGTTCATAGCTGGGATTGAGGATGTAAACAGAGAGAAAAAATATATCTCAGGGTGAGATGAATAAATTGTCATCTAAATTAAACAAAAATTAAATAACACTGACATCTCATTTTAAAAGATATATTTTCCAAAATTACACAAAAATATCTTGAAATCACCATTGGTTGCTACAACTACGGCCTCCAGATTACTTAGGAATCTCTTGCAAATTTTCTGGACATTCTCCTTGTTTAAGATTGTAAATACTGCCATAATTGCTGCTTTCATTTCATCTTTGGTATTACTAGGAGTTTGATGGTCTCTTGCTCGACTGTGCCCCATACATAATAATCAAGGGGATTGCAGTTTGGAGAATTATGTGGCCAGATGTAAAGGCTAATGTGATTGCAGAAATTGTCTGATAGGCATGACTGAGTTCTTCTGTTTGTATGGCATGTGGCAGAGTCCTGTTGCCAGCCATAAAGTCTTGACCCAGAACAACACTACCTCCTCAGGGCACTTGATGTAAGGCCTCTGTATTGAGTCTGTGGAATGATGAGTAGAAACATAATATTGCCATCAATAGTGGTCACTTCAAACACCTTCATAATCACCATTGCACTCATCCAACTCTTTCTGAATGTTCTGCACCATCCTAAGATTGACACCGAAACACTCAGAAATGTATGTCTTGGAGCTTTTAGCATGAATGTCAAGCAGTAAAGCATGCCGTCTCCAAATTTCTGGCACCAACCAGGAGTTATCTTGCGGTTAGCAGTTTTTATTATGGCACCAAACACTATTTCTATTTGTTTTGTGTTTTTGGTATGAAGGCTGCAACTATGGGTTGTATTTATTGTTTTTAGCACAAAGAACTGACACCTTTAATTTTAAGTCAGAAATAAAAGATTTGTCTTCTAAAACTAAGCAAAATATGAAGAAAGAAAAAAAACATTTATTAGAAACAAAGTTAAAAGTTACATGACGTCAATCCTCCTATATACAGTGAATGTGGAACTATCTTCTCGACAATGAAGATGTGACTTAAGGCAACAGAAATGTGGTGCAATTGAAAAATGTGGAAAATATGATAGACGGAATATGTAAGCAACAATGAAGTTTTATGAAAATGGGAAAGAAAAAATACACTTATATTTAACATCACAAAGAAACAGTTGAAATTTATAGGGCACATAATGAGGTAAGAAGGCTTGGAAAATTTGATATTCACAGCACAGATTGAAAGCAAGAGTTATATAGGAAAGAAATGTGTAATCTTCCAAACAGGCTTGAGTAAATGGAAGGTAGAACAAGGTTCAGGATAGATAACAAAAAGAGAAAATTTATTAAGAGCTACAAATGACAGGAAATTGTGGAGAGCCATGATTGCCAACATCATGAAGAGACATGGCATATAGAAGAATAAGCTTGAGTGAATGGATGGTGGAGCACGGTTCAGGAGAGATAACAAAAAGACAAAATTTATTAAGAGCTACAAAGGACAAGAAATTGTAGGGAGCCATGACTGCCAAAGTCCTGAAGAGACATGTCATACAGAAGAATGATATTCAGTGAATGAATAGTAGAATAAAATTTAGGAAAGGTATCAGAAAAGCAAAATTTATTAAGAGTGAAAAAGGACATTAAATTATGAAGTACCGTAATTGCCAAAGTCATGAAGGAACATGGCACGTAAAAGAAAGATCACATCAAGATATAAGAGAAAAAATGGGAGCAAGCTGTTTAAAGTTGCTATATCTGACTTTAATCATTGAGCTATAGAAATGTGTTAGTTCATAAATTTATTATCTAAACTTATTTATAAATGGAACTTTTTCTCTGTGTGTGTGTGTGTGTGTGTGTGTGTGTGTGTGTTACCTATAGACTCCGAAACGGCTGAACCAATTTTCTTGAAAATTTATACAGTTGTACTATAAGCGTCTGTGAGTGTTCTTAGCTAGGTTTTGTATTGAGGTACCCCTGATAAATATCGATAATCGAAAAAATCGGGTTATAGAAGGAGTGGTCCAATTTTAATCAAATTTGATACACTCATAGACAATGACATAAGAAACAATATTCAGAAGTTTCAAGATTGCAGTTCTTACAATAGTGCAGAAAATTGATAATATATATATATAAAAGGCAAGATGTTTCTGTGTGTGTCTGTTTATCTGCTTGTATGTTTGTATTTTTTTCAGCCCTTTTATTTTAGGTTTTGCTTCGGGTTTGGCTCTAAGTAGGTGCAATTGTAGTTCTTAGTCTCAGCCATGGTGCCATTTACTCAGAGGACTTATTTAACCTTCAAAATTCAGTTTACGATGCCAAAAACTTATTTGATATTGATATCAGGAAATCAAAATTTGACTTACATCCATTCATTTTTCGTTCAGTCTACGGTTCGGCTTTAACTGGAAACAACTATTGCTTTTTAGTCTTTTGTGCCAAAGTCTGAGCTCCAGGACCATGGATTAGTTTTAAAGCTTTCATTACACCCGAGCAATGCCAGGCTATACTGCTAGTATATATATATATATATATATACACTATGTGCGAGTGGTAAATTGTCGCAATTATTTTATTATTTCAAATATTCTTTAGGCTGAGTCTGAGCTCCAGGACTATGGATTAGTTTTAAAGCTTTCATTACACCCGAGCAACGCTGGGCTATACTGCTAGTCAACAATATAACACTAACACAAAACAATAATACATTTTTAGAATGAACATTTTGTCAAAGAAATTTGTTGTTGAGTCAGAAAATGAAATATTTTGTGCCAGGTTTATTCTACAACCATAGGTGAGACAAGAGTTGATCATTTCATGGAAAATTATGGAGAACCAGATAAAAAAAAACTCTGTAGATATCACTGTAAAGCACATTTGCAGTACGTTTTGTAAAAGTGTAGGGTATATACTATCTTCTTGAAAACACGTCAATTTTGAATATATGTGCTTGGTGATATGAAAATTTCTTTTATCCTCTTTGGAATGAATTCTTGTTAGATCTTCACTGGAGCATTTGTGGTCTCTACATCGAATATATGCTATTGTAATGTAATTATTAAACTTTTGTCTTTGAGTTGGAAAATACATTTATATTAAAATATATTTGTGTAATGAAGAACCATTTTTAAAAGAGATTTTTAAAAAATGACACTTTCTAATGTAGATTTCATCTATCTATCTATCTATCTATCTATCTATCTATCTATATATATATATATATATATATATGCTCATGTAAAAATACAGTCCCCTCCAAAAGTATTGGAATGGCAAGGCCAATTCCTTTGCTTTTGTTGTTAACTGAAGACATTTGGGTTGAATATCAAAAAATGAACATGATACACACAGCCAACATACACATCTATCTATCTATCTATCTATCTATCTATCTATCTATCTGTATACATAGGCATATATAGTTATATATATGTACATAGAAATATATATATATATATATATATATATATATATATATGCTCACATAAAAAATACAGTCCCCTCCAAAAGTATTGGAATGTCAAGGCCAATTTCTTTGTTTTTGTTGTTCACTGAAGATATTTGGGTTGAATATCAAAAAATGAACATGAATTAAGTGTTCAAAATTTCAGCTTTTATTTTCTGATACTTATGTTTAGATGTTTAGATGTTTAGATGTGTTAAAAAATTAGGACAGCAGTCATTTAAGTGCCATATGTGATACATGCTTGAGCAATCATGACTCAAAAGAGATATAATTGACTGGGCAGAAGATTTTCCTGCAGTAGGTTGCCAATACTTTCTGTGGTAAACTTGTTGCCAACCAAGGCTATAGAACCCAATCTGTCCTGCTTTTAGTTGGGGGAGAAGGAATGGATCAATACTTTTCATAAATATGTTTGCGCATAAGTGAATGCAACAATTTCAACTGGAATTTGAACTCGGCTCTCTGATTTCTTGTTCTAATTCATTATCTAGTGCACCACAACATACTACCTTTGAAATCAAATCACTCTTTTGACGTGATCAAAAGTTAAGGAACAGATCATCTTAAAGTAAATATTTCATATTTAGTTGCATAACCCTTGTTTGCAATAAATGCATCATGCCTGCAACCCCTGGACCTTGCCAAACTATTGCATTCTTTATTTGTGATGCCTTTCCAAATGTTTAACACAGCTTCTTTCAGTTAATTTTTGTTTTGGGTGGTTTCTTCATTCACTCCCCTCTTCAGGAGATGAGATTTATGATCTTTTAAGTAATGGCCCAGTGAGTGAATTGGCCAGTCTAAAACTCTTCCCTTTTTCCCCTGGTAAAGTCCTTTGTTCTGTTGACTGTATATTTTGGTGTTGCATGATAAATTTGCTCCCAATTAGTTTGGATGCATTTCTCTGTAAATTTGCAGGCAAAATGTTCCTGCAGATTTCTGAATTCCTTTTGCTGCTACCATCATGAGATGCATCATCAATAAAAATGAGTGAGCCTGTTCCAGGAGCAGCCATGCATGCCTATGCCAAAACACTGCCTCCACAATGCTTCACATGCATGTTTTGAATTATGAGCAGATCCCTTTTTTTTCACACTTTGGCCTTTCTATCACTTTTGGCAGAGATTAATCTTGGCCTCATCAGTTCATAAAACTTTCTTCCAGAACTTTTGTTGCTCATCTTTGTACTTCCTTGCAAATTCCAATCTGGCCTTCTGATTCTTACTGGCGATGAGTGGTTTGCATCTTGTGATTTGGCTTCTATATTTCTGTTCTCAAAGTTTCTTTGAACATTGGTTTGTGAAACCTTCAACTCTACACTGTGGAGATTGTTGGTAATGTCACTGACTGTAGTTTGGGGTGCTTTTTTAACAATTCTCAATGTTTTTGTCATCAACTGCTGTTGTTTTCCCTTCTACACCTGTTCTATATCTTTTGTTTGGTACACCAACAGTTCTTTTCTTTTCCAGGACATTCAAAATTGTAGTGTTGGCTATGCTTGATTAAAATAGACTGCAGTCTTCATTCCATCTTATTAATCATGTTTTCCCAAATTTTCATAAAAACATTCTGCATTAGAACTAGATAATTAGTCCCTGCTGTTAATTGTAGTGTGCATGCATGTGCATTTGTGCCTGTATGTGTGTTTGTGTCTATGGTTTATATATGTGTGCATTGACCAAAAACAAAAGAATCATTACTACAATACATTTTTGAAGGAAAAACATTTATTACCGGCAATACATTTTTGAATACAAAACTAGAAGACATCTTCATTTTTCTAAAATTAAAAAAAAATTTTTTAATTTATTCATCAGAATCTGACTAAATCAACACTATGTTTTGGCATTAAATAACCCACAGAAGTGTTGATATGCCATAAAACAAAACTCAAACTCAAACTCAAAAACAACATAAACAATATAAATAATCTAAAAAAATTTTTGCATTTTATCCTTCAAGACTTCTTTGAACTCAAAACCTGAAGGATGAAATGTGTCGCAACTAAAGCTATTCTATTTAATTATGCAATTTCCCTAATACTGTTCTTGATATATAAAAATATATATCGTCATTTCATGCATATATATATTGGTATCTTCTGACGATTGGATGGAGCGATTGCTGAATGGTCTGTGTACAAAACTCTGGAGTGAAGATGCTGAATATAACATCAATCAGCTGAGTGACAAATTTTTTATTTGTTGCTCAGCTGATTGATGTTATATTCAGCATCTTCACTTGACTGCTCGTTTACTCATTTTTGGAATTTTTATATTAAGTTAAAAAAATAATTCTTGCATTTTTCATTGATGCAAGGTTGATTTTTTTCTAATTTTTTCATTGTGTGTGTTTGTGAATATGCTCTTGTCCATGTATTTGTGTGTAACTGTATAATGTTGTGGTTATTATATATATATATATATATATATATATATATATATATATATATTACCGGCCATAATTATTATGCCACCCCAGTTTCTTTTAAAAGAAATGAAGTATTTCATACTATTTTTAGTATTTATTGCCAAGTGGATGATTGTCAATGAAAATAGAATGGTTCTTTTTTTATTATTACTTTCAAAATTTCAAAAAGCAAAGATGAACTCATCAGAATCACCCTAAATTTTCTTCAATCTTTCATTGATGAAACTGCAACATAGGTAATTATTAAATATTTATAAATTTATTTGATGCACATGTTATTGTGCAGTATTAACAAAAGAAACATTCTATAATCATTTACAATCAAATACTAAAAAATAGTATGAAATACATAATTCTTTTTAAAACACTGGGGTGGCCTAATAATTATGACCGGTAGTATTTATATATATATATATATATATATATATATATATATATATATATATAGTAAAGAGATAGATAGATAGATAGATAGATAGAGAGAGAGAGAGAGAGAGAGAGAGAACAGGAGAAATACACCAATGTACACATTTGTCTTTCAAAATGCATTTATTCATGTATAATATTATCTATAAATAGCTGTATCTGTGTGTTTATAGATAGAATGTCTATCCTGATGTTAATATACTTTTTACAATTGTCTGGTGTTTACACTTCCATCAGTGTTATTCAGTTGATTCTTGACTCGTAAAGTTTAGAAAGGTAAGTAAATTTATAAACCATACAGATAATGGATAGTTAGGGAAAAAAAATGAAATTTTCATGGCAGAGAGACAAAATTTAGTAAAAGAGAAAACAAAAATAAAATATGTTGGGTTTCACATTAGTTAAATTGTCCAAAATATCCAGTGGAAAATCAATAATATATTTCATAGTTATTGAATCTTTCTTTTCTTTTTTGTGAGGTTTATTTGATAGCAGTTTTCTTTGTATGATCAACCAGTACCCTATCAATGATGAGTAGTTAAGCATTGGTGCTCATGGCTCTCCACAGTTTCTTGTCCTTTGTAGCTTTTTGTAAAGTTTGTCTTTGAGCTGTCTCTCCTAATCCCTGTTCTGTCAACACAACCTCATTAAATAGGTTATTTGCTCCTTTTCTTTATCCCAGTATGTCTTGTGAGTGTTAAATTTTCTAAGCTCTCTTTCCTAGTTATCTACCCTAGAAATTTCAGTTATGTCTTACTGATGTTTGTCTATATTTCTGAGATGAGATATTTATATTATTTTGACTGCCGTCATTGTTATTGTCATATTCACAATGTATCATCCTTTTTACGTTCTGACCTTCTTCTGGTGATAAGAATTTTTAATATGATTTTTCTTGTGAGTCATGCCCCTTCAGGATGTTTTAATTATCTCCCGTTAAATCAACTCGCTTCTCAGATTTTTTGTTTATCACTGCTATCACCAAATATTGAACTCACAACTTTCTGGGTTCAAGTCATTCGATACTTTTATCCGTTAGGTCATGCATCCTTGAGAAGAGTTTGTCATTTTTCTATCTCTCCTAATCACTGTTCTACAACCCATATACACAAGCTTGTTAGGTAGCTTGCTTTTCTCTGCCTCTCTTGTTTTCAGTATATCCCATGAGTATTAATTTCTCTAACAACTCTTTCCTTATTAGGTACCTATCTCTTACTGGTGTGATGTATAATCATCTTTTTATTTCCATTTTCTCTAAAACATTTTCTTGACTCTCCATGAATGCCAAATGTTTACATGTAAGGAAATGGTTAATGTTACTATAATATTTGCTGTATTATCAAACATTTTTTAAAAAAACCTGTATGTGATGTCAGTAAGTGATAATATTGGAAAACATTTTATGGAAAATAAACATATACCTTAAATGTTATCATTTAGAATGGATTCTTAGAAATATCAGCAGATATCGTAAGGTTATATCCCTGAATCTTCTTCAGTGACAAGTTCATTCAGAATATGGGCAATCACAGCTCTCCACAATTTCCGGTCCTTTGTAGCTCTTAATAAAGCTTGTCATTTTGCTTTCTCTCCTATCTCTGCTATCTCTCCTAATCACTGTTCTACAAACCATATACACAAGCTTGTTAGGTAGCTTACTTTTCTATCTCTTTTGCCTTCAATATGTCCTACGAATCTCAAATTCACCAAGCCATCTTTCCTCATTATGTACCCAAGAAATTTCAATGTTCTCTTTCTGTTTTTATGTATAAGTACTCATTTTTTTATTATTTTTCCTGAAACTTTTTTTCTGCTCATAGTTTCAGTTTATTGCATTCTCCACATCCCTCTGTAGAACCATGTTTCAAGTACTTTTGTAATCTTTGAGGAGATTGTCCAGCATTCACTGCTATAGGGGGAGACCAATATTATGTAAAAGTTCAGTACTCGTTTCTTTGCTTCTAGTGAAATTGTAATGAAATGGCTTTTTTTTTTTTTGGAAGGCATCTTTTGCCATTCCATTTTTTTTTGAAGGCATCTTTTGCCATTCCATTTTTTTGGAAGGCATCTTTTGCCATTCCATTTTTTTTTTTTAAGGCATCTTTTGCCATTCCATTTTTTTTGGAAGGCATCTTTTGCCATTCCATTTTGCCTTCTGATTCAGTATCACATTTTTCATACACTTCCTAGATATTTAGATTTTTGGACTTGCTAGATTTTGATCTCTCCATTTTTTAATTTGCATCATGAGTTGACCATTTTGCTGACAACCATGCATTCAATAACTGATTCCATGTGATGTTTTAGGAACTTACAGAACTTTTTGGCATGTCAGATCTGTAGAATAATTTTCTGTTTTTTCTTCAATGTTGTATCCATAGATTCAATATGTAAGGGGTTTACTAAGAGCTACAAAAGATAGAAAGTTGTGGAGAGACACTATTACTCATGTTCAGAATAGACATGTCACATATAGCTAGCATATATGGTCCATAGATTAGTAATTAGGAGAGATAGCAAAATGACAAACTTTACTAAGTGCTACAAAGGACAGAAAACGATTACCCATGTTCTAAATATACATGTCAGGCATATAATTTTACTATATCTGCTAATATCTATAAGAGCCAGGATCTACCATGTCCTGAAAGGAACACATTACATAGAATGAGCTCAGTCTTCACCAGATGATCCAGTGCTACTCCATTTTAATGTTATAAGGCTAATTTCAACAGATGAAGGAAAAACTTGAAGCAACTGAAATGTGGTTCTACAGAAGAATGCTGCGAATATCATGGATTGAGCATGTGAGCAATGATGAGGTCTTAGAAATGATGGAAACAAAAAGGAAATTAATACTGAGCATCAGGAAGAGACAGCTGAAGTTCCTGGGACACGCAATGAGGAAGGAAGGCTTGGAGAACCTTATACTATCAGGCCAAATAGAGGGAAAAAGAGACAGGGGAAATCAACAGATAACATATTTGAAGGACCTAATCAGATGGATGATGGAACGAGGATTGCATGGTGTAACAGGAGAAGGTGTGCTAAGAGCCACCAGGGATAGGGAAACATGGAAAGCCATGATCGCCTGAAGAGACAGGGCACATAGAAGAAGAAGACCTTGACCTTGTGTCATGACTTGCTTCATGAAATCTCTGGTATTATGAAATTTTATATTACCATTCCTGTTAGTTTTTAAGTTTAAATCATCTTTAATAATGAATGGCATACCAAACATTGGATTGGCAGTTTTTGAAACGCCCTTTATAAAATGCAATCTCAGATATCTGTGCTGTTCTTCCCTATTTTTCTAATCCCTATTAGCAGTTTTTTTTATTTTTGCCAAACCCCCTACCCACTTTCATTCCACCATCCTGCTGTAGATCTCAAGATTCTTGACAAAACCCAAAAAAGGATATGCAATGTAATCAACCTGACCAGGTATTTTAACTTCAATTGCTTTCTCACCGATAGCTTCTCCCTCTTTTTTCTACAAATATTTTCATGGTAACTGCTCTGATGAGCTTTGTTCTCTGGTGCCTCAAATCATGAACTTATGCTTGTTAGGTAAATTACTTTCCTCTTTCTCTCTCACCTTCAATATGTCCAAGAAGTATAAAATTCTCCAACCCCTCTTTCCTCATTATGTACCCTAGACATTTCATTTATGTCTTTCTGATTCTATATATAAGCACTCTTTATTTTCTATCTTCCCCAAAACTTTTTGTTGTTCATGTGATACTACATTGGCATCCAGGTCACTGCATTTTATTGTTGAAATAACTAAATGTAACTGACACTTCTACTTCAACAGTTTCTTTTCTTGCACTTCCCACCTGTGGAACTGTTTACTGTCTTCCCTGATAAAAACAATCTTCAAAATTTAAATGCAATGTCCATTACCATCTTCTGTCTTCTTTAATCCTGTTCATCTTTTTTTCTTTCCTGAATTCTCCCGATTCTCAGTCTTCATTCACTTTCAATCCCTGTAACCCCCTACGTACTAGTGGCATCCCCAATTTGCTTAAAGTGAAATGATTAATAAATATCCACTCACACAATTTAGTATTTTAGTTAAAAAGATAATGACAATCACTATTCTGCTGTCATCTCTTCCTCAAAATCACGAGTCCAGTCAGTTCATAGGTGATCATGGTTCTTCATAAGTTGCTAGGCTTACAACCATATAACGTTGAATACACCAGTTCTCGCTCGATCACCAAAGTTAAGCAACATTGAGCCTGGTCAGTACTTAGATGGGTGACCACTTGGGAATACCAGGTGCTGTAAGCGTTTAGTGTTATGGTACAGTGGATATTGGCTCGGAAAGAGAAATCAGTGAGCCGAGTTCGAATTCCAGTTGAATATCCTGCATTCACTTAAACACTGGTACCCTTGGGAAAGGTATTAATCCATCTCTTCCCTCCAGTTATGGGTAAAATAACAGAGCAGGACTTGGATACTCTGCCCTTAAAAAACAAATCCCGATGAATCTTGATACTCGAAAAGAAAAGGTATTACTAGACACAAAACTTATAAAAAACAACAATAAATTGTTGAAAGAAAAAAGGTATTACCAGCAATAAATAAATAAAATTTAGTTGGCAATAAATGACCCACTGAGGTTGATATGCCATAAAACAAAAACAACCAACAATCACAACTTTTATCTATTGTAGCTCTTAACAGACTTTTTCTGTTGTAAAAGCTCCTGCCTCTACCATACCACCATCCATTTGCACAAGCTATTCAGGTAAGTTGGTCACTGCCTTCCCTATGTTTCTTTCCATCAATATGAACTGTGTGGGTTAAGTTTTCCAAGCCCTCCTTCCTCATTATGTCTCAAGAGAGATTCCAGCTGACTCTTCCTGATTTTGAGTATAAGTGTTCTTTCTGCTGCTATTTTCTTTAAGAATTCCTTGTTGCTTACTTGCTCCGTCTATAGAATTTTCAGTATCCTCTATAGAAACCCTATTTCTGCCTCCTCCAGTTTTCTTCCCATTCACTGCTATAAGCAAGGATGGATATCACATAGAAATCATCTGTTTCGGCTGTTGTATGCACTGACCTTCTTCAGATGCTAGGAATTTTGAACTGAACCCTTTATTACAATCACTGGAATATATCATTCTTATTCCTTGTGGGAAGCCTCTTTTGGTAGTCATGAATTATTTTCCTCTAACCGAACTCAGTTTGAAATTAATAGCACCTGAAGAAGGTCAGGGCATACAATGGCTGAAACATCATACAAATGGCAATAAAGATGAGGACAATAGTCTGAATAATATAAATTGTGTAAATACTACCTCATCTCAGAAATATAGACAAACAAAAATAATAATAATTAATTTTATGTTGTATGAGACTGAGATTTGCTATCTGACTAGACAGCAAGTTGATTTGTGACCAAAGCTTGAACAAGCATTGTTCCTTAGAAATTATAATGTGAACTCTAGGCAACAGAAAGACAGAAAACTCTATGACACAGGATTGAGACTTAAAGTTTTACTTGTCTTTTCCAAAGATCAATAAAGAAGACACTTAATTGCAGTTAGAGACAAATGAGTAAAACGTATGACTCTTTAAACCAGAAATGTACTCTTTTCACAATTATAATGCAATAAGATCACACACATTTGTGCAAAAATATGGTAGGGGTTAAGTTTAATTTCCATTTGTGTTACTTTTGAGAGTTCAGAAGCTGGTAACCTTTTTTATTCTCAACTAATTCAGCAAATATGGCCTGACCCAATCATCAAAATTTACACTGCTTTAATTTCTAAGTTCAAGTGCAGAAATACAATACTTATATGTCCCAGAAAGGGATATATATATTAATCGAAGTAGCTAAGTGGTTTTGGCAATGTAACCGGGTAGGACAATCTAGCAAGTAGCCGTAATGGACCAATACTCATCGTAGTCATATGCAGTATGCTTAGGCATAGGCAGTAGGCGTAGTTCATAGGCATTTCTGTAGGCGTAGTCTTAGTCTGTATTTATGGCTGATACCAGTCAATCATATTACTGTGAGGGGGAACCAAGATGTATGTATATCATTACATCAAATACAAACTTGTAACAGCCAATAATGCAATGGAACATCTGGTTGTGCATAAAAAGTCCACCATTTTCGAACATTTATCAAAAAACAATCAATATAAACAAAAATGTCATTTTTGTTCTATTGCTCTCATCAATGAGGAAAAAATACTATATAAATTATTAAACAAAGAACCCTGGGTTGCCAAAAGGGAGCTTTATTTAAATGAACATGTTAAATCTTACATGACAGTCTTGTATATAAAAATAATTTTATTGAATTATAATTGCAATTTACACAAGCCTTCCTTTTGTTTCTCTTTTTAAGAATTTTGAACCATTGTCCATTACAAGTCTGTACAGTAGTTTTGCGTTCGAACTTAAAAATTGAATTGATTGTTAAATGATGAAGGGAATAGAAGTAGTAGAAGTTTATCCCTTGTTTCCTGTTTAGGATTGGATTTCTGGGTTCCTTTTAAAGTCTTGTGCAGTTCTATACTCCAAACAATTATTCTTTCCTATGTTAATATAAGTCCAAACAATAACCACCTACCTTGATTATCTCTTGGGCCTTGTAATGGGTGAAAGTAAAACAAATAATGTACGATCATTCAATAAAATATGTTATATAGATTTACATACAATTATATTGTGTCGTCAGGCTAAAAGTATTTATAGAGTTTCTAATCTGTTCAATTATTTGTTTAAATATATATATAGTTACTTATAGCTAAATGTTTATTTTGTAGTTTAGTTACTTACCAAAAACTTCATTACTTGAGAATTTTCAACAACAGTGACTACTAAAACTGATAGCACATGTCACTTCAAGAGAAAATAATAGTAATTATAATATTGTTTCCTTATAAGGAAACATTCAGCTTTCATTTTCAATCAAAATTTATAAAATGTTTCCCTTAAAACAATTTTCAAGAAAAGTTTCTTGAGTCTAGCAGCTGTTATTGATCATTTCAATATTGAGGGGGTGGTTTCCTTCCTAACCTTTGATTTGAAGTTGTGTGGAATGTTAACATCCTTGATAATATCATTATTTTTTCTTTGAATTGTATGCGCTATTCATTTTAATTGTTACTACTGTTGGTAGTCCTCAAGTAGTTTTAACTATTTGGTACAGTTCTTTGTGAATCTGTAATGCCAGTCCACAATGTTCAAACAAGGATGATCATTGCCAAGGCCCTCAGGCTTCACTCGCTTATAGACTTTTTCACCATTGATTTTAGGAAGTAGTTGTTTACAGCTGAGAGTTAAAGTATTTCTGAACAGGTTTCATGCCATGAATGGCATTCATATGAAAGTCTCCGTCTGACAAGGCTACTTAAGTACATCAAGTCTTCATATTGATTTTTTAGTTTTGCAGCAATTCACAGTGTTGGCTGAAATTACCTCTGGTGCAACCTATGCTATGTTTAATTTCATCTTTTCTTATATTTAATATGTTCTAAGTGATCCACATATCGAGGCTTCTGAAGTGTTTATGGGTATAAGTTTTTAGATTCATAACTATGAAAGTACCCTTGAGAGTAAAATAACTCCCCATCAAAATATCACGTTTGTTGGTTTTACTTGTAATTAGTTCTGACCATTATTTCAATCCTATGTTTTGCAAAGATAGAGTTCTTTGAATTATTGGAATGAGGAGTTACCATTATTCACAATTAGGATTATAGTCAAGCCATCTGTTTGGGAATTTAGTGGCATAGAATCCCTGGACTGAGTAGTACAGACTTAGACTTAGTAAGAACAGAGTGAGCAATCATGACAGGTTAGATAGTATAGTGAACAAAATAAATTCTAGATTTAAAAATTCAAATCAGACTCATTGTTAAAATTAAACGAATTTTCTTGAATTTACAAACTTTGCTTACATACTTGCAAAATTTCACACCTCAATGCAAAATGTTTGTCGTCCAATAGAAAGCCCAGAATCACAAAACAAAATAAAAGACAGCCAAGTTTGACCCTTGTCAGAAAGAAATTCTATCAAACACTCTTCCCATCTGCCCAACCCTCATCCTCAGTATCTATCCTTACCCATCTGTCACCTTCCTCCTGACATTCCCTATGTCTAACCACTCCTTCTCTTTACCTTCCCCTCTGTAGCCCCATGCGCAATAGTGGCAGTGGAATGCCTTGCTTGGAGTGAAATGATTAAAAAAAAAAAAAAAAGAAATGAGATGAGCATAGTACCCTTGACAAATGTCAAGTGATAGTATTATTATTGCCTCTCTCTTTCTCTCTCACCTCTTTCTTATTCATTGTTCACCTCTCACCTACTTCTTCTTCATCGTTCACCCGTCTACCTGATAACCACATGGAACTCTTTAAGACTGAGCGAATTCTTCAAAAGCACTCCTGCCCAACAAATGCTCATACATACATATATACATACACATAAACTCTTTCCAACAAGTTACTACTATGAACTCTATGTGTAATATAGCAATCTAGCCCCCACCCGAAGAAGGTTGATGCAATCGATGATATTTCCCGTCGATGAAGGGGTCAGCGAACGACAAGACAGGTGTTTGAGAAATACATCCTGTTGGCGTCTGGTTATGAGTCGGGCTCGTTTGACCTTATTTCCGACAGCGGCGGAAATGACTACGGAAGTAAACAAAACAGGTGTCTCTTGGAATTACGTGGGCGTTGTGTAGGCGAGACAAAACCGGAAGGAAAAGTCCCGGTTCTAGAAGACTATAAAAAGAAATCGACACACAGATTCGCCAGCAGAGAACGGCCAGTGGAAGCAGAGAGACACCACAGGCAAGACTTACACTCCCGTCGACTCATTCTATGTGCACTCTCACTCTTCCATTCTCTGTTCCACACAGGCTCGTCGTCAGGAATAGAAATATAATCTTATATTTTTATATATGCGTGTTCTCGTTGTTTGTCGTCGTACAGTGATATATAACATATGTTTAACTTCTTAATAATGTTTTTAATTGAACATTAACTTCTATGTAATTCTTGTTATTCTTTTCCATTAATAAATTTCTATTTCAACATACAAAATGTATATTTTTGTTCTTCTACAAAACCACACATTCTAACCTGCTGACAGCCTTCTGATGATAGCGAATTAGCTGTAAGCTTTAGGAAGTTCGGTTATGTATGACACAAGGCCAAATCAATAAACATTAGCCATCACCCTAAAGCTACAATAAAATGAGAGACAGGGGAAAGCAGTGCAAGACCTGCTTGATGAGCTTGAGCAGATGGATGGCAGAATAGGGTTTGGGAGAGGTACCAAGATGAAAAATATTTTTTTTTTAATCATTTCACCCCGAGCAAGGCGGAAACACCACTGATGTGCAGGGGGTTACATAAATGTAAAAAGTTTAATTAGAAAAGAGTGAGGAGTACAACCTAGTTAGAAAGGAACAATAGAAAGCTGAGAAAGCAGGTGCAATGACAGATACATAGGTGGAGAGAAAGGGAAGGTTATACAGGGGAGGGGAGAGAGCTAGAGGCCAGAGGTTAGTAGATGAGTATTGACTTTGCATTTAAATTTCTGGAGGTCGTAGCCGTCAGGAAAGCAAGAATACGGGAGCAAGTTCCACAGGCGGGAAGTGCAAGAGAGGAAGCTGCAGGAGTAGAATTGTCATTTGCATTTGGCTAACCTGACTGTGAATGGGTGGGACCCAGTTGCCAGTCTGGTTGCACGGGTAAACACCTGTTAAGGAGGCATCAGTGACTTAAGCTCATCCGAGCAGAATCCATGAAAGTATTTATAAAAGAGACAGAGGGAGGCCACATTTCGACGATGGGGAAGTGGCTGCAGTCGAGAAGAGCAATAAAGGATAGAGGCAAAGAGAAATCCATGATTGGTTACCTCCTGAAAAGACATGGAATATAAAGAAGATTTTTTTATACCACAGTTTTTAGTTAATAGTATTCTGGTGGAAATGTCTTTGTGTTCATATCACGTCGGGGTAAACCAATTTATAGTGAGTTATTCCAATGTAATCTGAACACGACTTTAAAATTTGTTTATGGCAATAATGGTCAAAAGATAATTAATGCTTAAGGAATGGAAAATGGAACGGAGGTATATGAGGAATGTTCATTTTTTAACTTTCCACTCCTAGGGTCCATAAGTCAGTAAGTGGTATGTGAGGAAACAGACTTTGAATATGGGTACAACGCCCATTAAAATTTGTATTGGCAATATAATATGCTCTGAAGGTGATTTAAGGCTTAGAAATGTGGGGAGCATGTAAGTGAGGAATGTCTTTGATGTAGTCGCTCCTTAGGTCAGTAAGTAGTTTTGAGACAGGGGAGAAGGAAAGAGGCAAGCGTAGTAACCGCTAGACTTAAGTCAAGAGGATATTGATTACACTCAAGTTCTGCTTGCTGGGGTCTGTCTGTATCTGCTCTTTATATCTTCTTTTTGGATCAAAGCAGCTCGTTTGGGATTTCACACTTGTATTTGTCTCTGAGCTTCCCATTGGCTGATAAATAAAATTTGCATAGGCTCGCGAAATGGAAATTTAATATTTGATTAATTTTTATTTTTCAACCGGAACATCTGCGCGGATCTACCTGCACACAGACAACTTTTGGTCATTTTCTTTTTTGTTGTGAGAGAGCAAACATCCAGTCTATCACTTTTGCTCGGTTGGTATCAACACAGTATAAAACATGGCCAGTGAGTTTCTAATTTATCTACCAATAAGCATGAACTGCTTTTCAACCTTCCAGCATGTGGTATTGTTCTACAGCTTATCAAGAAATTCAGAAGAAATGTTTGAATTTTTTCTTTGTATTGTAGATATATTTTCAGTTCATCTTTAACAGTAATAGTAATAAGTAAAACTTATTTTTTAGTTCCATTTAGGCTTCAAAATAACCTAACATTTTTATTACAAATCTTTCAAACTTATTCAGTTAGACAAGTCTACTTTCAACTTGGTTTCCCTAATTTCTTCCAAAAATTTCTGGAATCATGTCACTTCCCATTACTAGTTCCATGTCCAGTAAAACATTATTGATTTGGATTTTTAATAACCTATTTTTATTTCCTTTTTCCAATGAAAAGACATCTGTAGTCATTTCCTTCTCATTTTTTTTTTAATTACACATATGTTTAAAATGATTCATTTTGAAATATTTTTTCATGTAATTTTTTATATGCTGGACATTTTTGCACATTATTCTGTTTTTTTCTTTATTGCCTATGCATCCATTTCCTCCACTAGATTCATAACTTTTGTTGAATTAAATTTTTTAATCAGTTCTTGTTGCTGAACAAATTCAATACACTCTTCTAGTGACAATTTCTCACTTGTAACGCATCACTCAATAAGTCTCAGGCTTAACTAATAAGACAACAACTTTTAGGCAAAATTCCCCTTTATTCATCAACAGTCTCCTTTTAGGGTGATACACTGATTCGAACACCTCTCTTACAATTTGATTCTTTTTTGTAGAACTATTTGTCTTTGGCCTCAAAATACACGTTTCTGACACCACTTCTTCAACAGAGCCAAATCTCTTTTTCTGGAGCATTCTCTTGAGGTTTGCAAACAGCCAGTAGTTGCTGGGGGCCAGATCTGAAGAATAGGGTGGATACGGAAGGAGTTCAAAGTGAAATCCATGTAGTTTTGCCATAGTTGCAGTTCACTTGTGACACAGTGTATTGTGCACTCACAGAAAGTTGTAAGCACTCAACTACCTCATGGTTAATAGCTGTAGCTATTTATACTTTTGGTGACTTCATATGTAAAAGCCTTATTTTCACTATTTATATTCAAGCTGTTATGCTAATGAGCGGCCTAGGGGATAAAAATGTTGGTTTGTGAATTTGATGACATAGTGGTTGCAAGTTCAATCCCTGTGTCAAGCAGTCTGTACTTGGACTCAGTAGAAACAGATTAAATTTCAAAAGTGTACTTAAGGTTACCTTAATGTCTAAATTGAGAAAATAATTTTAATCTTTGAAAGGAAACAAATTTGGCTATTGTTTAAAATACAGTAAAATGTCTTCATTTTTTTTCTGTCTTTTGAGAATTACTCATTTTTTATTACTCATTTCCATTAATAATATTTAATTACTCATTTACATTATTCATTTTCCTCACTCATTTTCATGAATCATTTTTTCTTACTCATTTTTCATTACTCATTTCCATTAATAATATTAAATTACTCATTTACATTATTCATTTTCTTCACTCATTTTCATGAATCATTTTTTCTTACTCATTTTCATTGCTCATTTTTATTAATAATATTTAATTACTCATTTGCATTATTCATTTTCCTCACTCATTTTCATGAATCATTTTTTCTTACTCATTTTCATTGCTCATTTTTATTAATAATATTTAATTACTCATTTGCATTATTCATTTTCCTCACTCATTTTCATGAATCATTTTTTCTTACTCATTTTCATTGCTGATTTTCATTAATAATATTTAATTACTCATTTACATTATTCATTTTCATGAATCATTTTTTCTTACTCATTTTTCATTACTCATTTTCATTAATAATATTTAATTACTCATTTACATTATTCATTTTCCTCACTCATTTTCATTAATCATTTCTTACTCATTTTCATTGCTTGTTTTTAGCTTACTCTTCATTCAACCTCAGAACTAAACTCAGCCATTGAAAATGACATTCATCAAATTTGTTTTTTTCTTGTTTTGCTTCCATCGTGTTATTAATTTTTTGATCAATAGATAAGTAAATATGTTTACCTGATGTATATTTTTCAAATATGTACTATAGAGATAAAAATGGCATAATATTGATATCATAGACAAATTAGTGGTGAAGTTACTATGATTATGATCATGATTATCTGGATTATGAAGTTATTTTTTCAGTATTATTTTTTTTATTGTGTATCACGTATAGCATTTAAGTGACAGATTTTGATCTGAGTTGCAACACTACACACATCTGGGTGGGAATTTTGGGAGTGGGAAGAATGTATTCATACCTTTTTTAAAGGTATTTGTATGAAAGTGAAATTAACAAACTAAATTGGAAGTCGAACTTGACTCACCAGATTCTTGTTCCAAGCTGCTAAAGCTTACACCACCTACAATTCCATCAACAGATCTAAACTTATTTATAAATGGAACTTTGTCTGTGTGTGTGTGTGTGTGTGTGTGTGTGTGTGTGTGTGTGTGTGTGTGTGTGTCCGTTACCTATAAACTCCAAAACAGCTGAATCGATTTTCTTCAAAATTTACACAGTTGTACTAAAAGTGTCTGCGAGTGTTCTTAGCTAGGTTTTGTGTTGTGGTACCCCCAATAAATATCAAAATCGATAATCGAAAAATTCGAGTTACAGAAGGAGTGGTCCGATTTTAATCAAATTTGATACACTCATAGACAAAGACATAAGAAATGATATTAAGAAGTTTCAAGGTTGCAGTTCTTACAATAGTGCAGAAAATTTGATATCGATACCAGGAAATCAAAATTTGACTTACATCCATTCATTTTTCTTTCAGTCTACGGTTTCACTTTAACTGGAAACAACTATTGTTTTTTAATCTTTTGTGCCAATGTCTAAAGAGTCTGAGCTCCAGGACCGTGGATTAGTTTTAAAGCTTTCAATATACTGGGATTCATTCCATGACTTCCTCTGCAATGTCCCTTGGACAATGTTTTTATTCTTCCCATCGAAGACTGTGCATCAGAGGTCTCCTCCTGGGTTAAGGCTGGCATCGATGCTTTCATCCCTGCCAGGAAATTTCAGCTTAAATCCCATTTGTCTCCCTGGTTCTCGCCCGCTTGCTCGGCCGCCATTGCCCACCAGAATCACTTCTTCTGGCTTTATTGTAGCCACGCGTCAGACCAAAACAACGCCTCTTCACCTCAGCTCGTAATAAGTGTAAAAAGATACTTAATGAAGCTAAGATGCTGTTTGCCACCAGAATGAAGCAGTGCGTAGCATCCTCAGTACCAAAGACTACTGGCACCTCTGTAAAAGCGTGCTTAACAAGAGTAAGTCCTCAATACCCCTACTAATCAACGAGTTTGAGGTCCTCACCTCCTCAGCGGACAAGGCTGAATGCTTTGCTTGTAGATTCTCGACCAATTCCACTCTGGATTCGTCTGGAATTCATACACCTGATTTCCCATCTAGAACTGAGGCCCAATTGAATGATGTCCACATCACACCCTCGCTGATTTCTAGCATAATCTCAAAACTGGACCCTCACAAAGTGAGTGGTGGGGATGGAATCCCAATCATAGTCTTGAGGAATTGTGCCCCTGAACTCTCCTCTATTCTTTCTAAGCTCTACAATCTCTGCCTATCTTCCTCCTGCTTTCCTGCCTGTTGGAAGTCTTCTTCTGTGGTTACAATATTCAAGAACACTGGTGAACCCTCGGACCCCGCAAATTACTGCCCCATCAGCCTTCTTCCGATCTTCAGTAAAGTGTTCGAAGCCATTATCAATGCCGAGGTCGTTCAGCATCTCACAGCCCACAGGCTCCTCTCGGACAAACAGTATGGCTTTCGCTTCACCAGGTCTACTGCTGAGATGCTAACGACCATCACCGAGTATATATACAAGGCACTCGACAAGAATGGTGAAGCCCGAACCATCGTCTTGGATATCTCTAAAGCATTCGACAGAGTATGGCATGCCAGCTTTCTACGGAAACTGCGAAGCTATGGCATAACTGGACTTTTGTTGGACTTAATCCAGTCATTCCTCTCAAACCGCACACTGAAGGACATGCCTCCCAGAACTACTCTATTAACGCGAGTGTCCCCCAAGGCTCTATCCTAGGTCCTACACTCTTTCTAATCTATATCAATGATCTCCCCAATGCCATAAGATCACAAGTAGGCATGTACGCCGATGATACCACAGTTTACTCTTGCCTCGATCAAAAATCTGGTGTTGGTGACAAGGCGAACCTCGCTGCTGAGCTTGAAAAGGACCTCTAATCCATGGTGGATTGGAGTAACAAATGGCTCGTAAAATTCAATTCTTCCAAAATGAAGCTGCTGTCAATTAACCACCACCTCCCTCTCATTAGCATGGAACAGGCTTGCCTCCCAGAGAGTAAAACACTATGCCTGCTTGGCCTGACACTCTCAGCAGACCTCAAGTGGAATGACTACGTCGAATCCATTGCTAAATCCGCTGCTATGAAAGTCGGCTCTCTGTGCAGGGCCCGGAAATTCTTTCCATCTGAATCTATCCTGCACTTATATAAATCTACCATCTGCCCGTGTATTGAGTACTGCTGCCACATCTGGTCAGGTGCCCCTGCTATTCTCCTCGGGGTTCTTGACAAAATACAGCAAAGAATCTGTAATGTAATTGATACCGAATTGGCTGGCCGCCTGCAGTCACTCTCTCACTGGCATGACATGGCTTCCCTGTCCCTTTTCTATAAATATTTTCATGGCTTCTGCTTTGATGAACTTAAATCACTGGTGCCCCCTAGATGTGAATTTGCACGAGATACTAGATTGGCAAATAGGTCCCACCCTTTTACAGTGAAACCGATGAAATGTAACCGCAATTTCTACTCCAACAGCTTCTTTCCTTGCACTTCCCACCTGTGGAATTCCCTACCACATGCTTGCTTCCCCAACGGCTCCAATCTCCAGGAGTTTAAATGTAAGGTCAACAGACACCTCCTAACACACTAACTTGCATCCATTCTCTCAAACACTCTTTCCATATGCCCAATCCTCACCCTTGGTATCCTTACCCGTCTATCACCCTCCTTCTGATATTTCCTATATCTAACCTCTCTTTCTCTTCACCTTCCCCTATGTAACCCCCTGCGCAATAGTGGCAGTCGAACGCCTTACTTGGGGTAAAATGATTAAAAAAAAAACATTGCCAAAACTCCATATAAAAATATATATATATAAATATGTTTGTAAATCTTCTATTATTTAGTCATTAAGTTTAATGTTTATGGTAGATGCTGTTATATGTATAATCAGTCTTCCTCGATCCATAGTTTGTGGTACCATGGATCCTCGTTCAGCAATGTGACAATAAACAGCAACAAAGTTTGAAACATAATCTGATCCAGCCACGCAGCCTCGCATCCATTATCATTAACATGGCCAGATATAAAAGTTGTATCTGTCTGTTTAAGATAAGAATATACCATTGTAAAATTGGAACAATTCACAGTTAACCCACTACTACACATGTTAAACATAGAAGAGAGTAGCTACAGATGTACACGAATGACAAATGTAACCTAGTCTACATGACAACACAGAGCCATCTGCTGTAAACTTTCTTTAAACTTAATAATTAAAAAATGAAGTATTTGTGAACATATGTTTATGTGAAGTTTTGCTCTTGTTTTGGTTTGAGGAACCTGCCCCCAAATTACAACAACTATAGTATAATGTGATACATTTTTTCTGTTAGTAAAATTATTGTATACTAGCAGTATAGCCTGGCGTTGCTTGGATGTAATGAAAGCTTTAAAACTAATCCATGGTCCTGGAGCTCAGACTCTTTGGACATTGGCATGAAAGACAAAAAAGCAATAATTGTTTCCAGTCAAAGCAAAACCATAAATTGAAAAAAAATGAATGAATGTAAGTAAAATTTTGATTTATGGTATTGATGTCAAATAAGTTTTTTCGTCGTAAACTGAATATTGAATTGTGAATATGGCAACAAAGATGAGGATAATACTCTGAACAATGCAAATAATTTCAATAACTCATCTCAGAAATATAGTCAGTCACTTAAGTGCTATATGTGAAACACGCTTGGGCAATCATGTCTCGAAAGAGACATGACTGACTGGGCAGAAGATTATCCCGCAGTAGGTTGCCATTGCTTTCTGCGGTAGACTGCTTGCCAGCCAATGCTATAGAACCCAATCCGTCCTGTTATTTAACCCATAACTGGAAGGAAGAGACGGATTAATACCGTACCCAAGGGTATTTGTGCATAAGTGAATGCAATGAATTATAGAAATATAGACAAATACAAAAGGAATTTTCACAAAGCCATACACTAAATGCATTAATTTCTGTACATAATAGATCTGACCATAATTTAAATTTACAAGATGCTGTATTAATTAAAAGAGCAATTTATTAAGACAAAATTGTATAGGAAGTGCTTTAATTACTCAATCATCCACACAATTATTTTTCTCAACATTACTTTTTTCTGTGTGTATAAATACAGGTTTCTCAATAAATTTCTACATCTTTCATTGATGAACTTCCTCAAGGAACAAAACATATCACATAAAAGGTTTTCATCTTGTTTTTCTTTTTATCATTTCTTCCATATTGGAACTAAAGATGAAGTTTTCAGTAATAAAACCAATGAAGGAATACTATACATTCTGATGAAAAAAAAGATCTTTGATAAATCTATAACAGAAAATCTTCAGGGAGCAACTTTTAATTAAATTCACTTATGGTTATAGACATGTCATCTACTAAGTTCAGCAATGTCAAGTCTGATCAGTACCTTCATTTTGTGACCATTTTGGAATATTAGCTCTTATTTCCCCAACTATGGGTTAATTAATAGGATTTGTATCAATAAATCATTATTATCTCCAAAAATTTCTTACAATCTAAAAACATTTTCTGGTTTTAAATAACCTGCAAAGAACTTAAAAAAAACAATTGAGCAATACATAATTTTGTTATTGGCTTCAGATGATGAACAAAGCTACTGTGATGTATTTGCAAATGGTCTTCCAATTAATCAGAAATCCATTATTATTTTTTTTTATATCACATATTCATTAATTCATCAAGAGATCTGGAATATGAATGATTCCAGATTTACCTTTTCAGAACTCTTGAGAGGTCTTTTCCAGAATATTTTAATATCTTGTTTTATTAAACTCCATGTTGATGATAGTCAATTTGGCCATTTGTAATTTGGTTCTTCTATTGATGCAAATATAGTTTCAAATTGCCTTGCTCATTACACCAACCTGCAGGTGCTATCTATCTATCTATCTATCTATCTATCTATCTATCTATCTATCTATTGATGGAATTGTAAGTGATGTAATGGTTAGCAACTTAAAACAAGAAATTGGTGAGTCAAGTTTGACTTCCAATTTAGTTTGTCAATTTTACTTTTGTACTAATACCTTTAGGAAAGATATGAATCCATTCTTCCCACTCCCCAATCCCCACCCAGATATGTGTAGTGTTACAGCTCAGACCAGATCAGTCAGTTAAATGCCATACGTAATACACACTAAGATGATCATGTCTCAAAAGAGACATGACTGACTAGGCAAAAGATTTTTCCACAGTAGATTACCATTACTTTCTGTGGTAAACTGGTTGCCAATCAAGGCTATAGGACCCACTCTATCCTGCTATTTAACTCATAGATGGAGGAAGAAGAAACAGATTAATGCCTTTCCTAAGGGTTTCTGTGCATACGTGAATGCAACAAATTTGACTGGAATTTGAACTCAGCTCTCCGATTTCTTGTTCCCAGCCAATATTCACTGCCCCACAATGCATGATCAAGCAGATACCAGATACCACATCAGACCATATACCAGGTTTGTTCTTGGGGTGCAGCTTCTTCCAGTCAAGCACATGTGGCTTAAAGATGACTCTTTGGCCAGATTATTATGCATGTAATAAAACCATGAGCATTTGTATCAATAAATAGATTTATTGTAATTTACTGCTATAGACAAGCAAAGCTGAGATGAGGCATTGGTAAGGAGGAAGGTGAACAATCTAACAGGCATCTGTTGTCCTCTGTGGCCACTCACTGTCCCTCTGACTTTTTGTGGGCAGTGGTCACTGTCTTATAGAAAACGTTATGTTTTTGTCTTTGTCTAATGAAGTAATTTATCTTTAGTCAGTGGCCTTCTTTTGTCCTAGCTGTTTGCTATGTACTTGTGATGTCCACTTCACTTACAGATAACCCCCCAGGGAAAACAAATATGTTTTTGTCTTTGTCTAATGAAGTAATTTATCTTTAGTCAGTGGCCTTCTTTTGTCCTAGCTGTTTGCTATGTACTTGTGATGTCCACTTCACTTACAGATAACCCCCCAGGGAAAACAAATATTTGAATTTTATTTGTGCTGTAGTAAGAGTCTGTTTCTCTCCTTACTATCATTAATAGACTTACCAATTCATGATAAGTAGTCCTTGGTAATTGTTTTGGGAAAAAATAAGATAATACTATTGCAGCGATTTGTCCAGCTGAGTGTTGAATACTACTATCATGACTGTATCAAGTTAAGTGTTTTTCACCTTCAATTTTGCACATATACCATTGGAAAGACATGAATCCATCTTTTTTTTTCCCAGTTAAAGAGTAGTGCAGTTTGGGATCTCCAGCTTTGTTTAGCAACCAGTCTATAAGAAAATCAAGTGAATTCAAAACCTGTTTCCAGATTTCTGGTGGAGTGAATGGTGCTCTTTTTTCCCACTGGCAGTGCCCAACTGTCCCTACTATACATTGCAGTCAGCAAATTCAAAAACAAACAACAAGCGTGTTCAAAATTAAAAATATAAAATTGGGGCAATTTACTCTTTGCACACTGTAGATAGTTAGATTCTGGAGAGAAATTGTTTCAGATTTGTTTCTTTTAATCGTTTTTATAGCCAAAAATATTTTTAGATTGTAAAAATTTCTTTGATATAATGAAGATTTAGTGATAGAAATCTTAGTAATTACCCCATAACTGGGTGGAGAACAGGTAGATTCATGTCTTTTGCAAAGGTATCAGCATTAAAGTGAATATAACAACCACTCCTCCTGAAAAACACAATGAATCAAAAACATAGAATTCGTTACTACTACATACAAAAAAAAAACAAAAAAAAAACAATAAAAGGCTTAGTCAATGCAAAAGAACAATAAGGTAAAATTTGAAGAAGTTTACACCATCACTTGTAATAATTACCACAAAGAATACATAGGTGAAACCTCAAGGAATCTAAATAAAACTTTTATATGAACACAAAATGAACATTTCACAAAATAATGTCAAATGTGTTGGCTGCCCACCATGGTAAGACTGACCACAATTTTTATATAAAAATCCTACCCTGAATTTTATTTTTACTTTTAATTGGATAAATACATTGTTTTATGCATATATCTAGAGTTATAATGTTATAGGAATGTTTAATTTTCCAAACACAGTCAGCACATTGTGGCTGTGTTCATCATTGATATTGTTGAGATTTTAGTTTATTAATAATGCTTCCATGATTTTCGTCTTTTTTTCACATGTGATGATGCCATTATGTTTGTATTATCAATGATTATGTTACAGATAAAGTTCCAAAGGTCTCCATGTGTATTTCAATGAGATTTAATAGAGTTAAAAGTAAAATAAAATTCATCCTTGATAATAGCTAAAAGTATTGCCAGAAAATTCTTGAATAAATAAAACATTCAGTGCAATCTGCATCTGGCTTACGGCCATATCACTTTGAATACACCGGTTCTCACTCTATCACCAAAATTAAGCAATGTTGAGACTGGTCAGTACTTAGATGGGTGACTGCTTGGGAATACCAGGTGCTGTAAGTGTATAGTGACAGATGTGCGTTGTGGTGCATATTGACTCGGAAAGAGAAATCGGTGAGCTGAGTTCAAATTCCAGTTGAATACCCTGCATTCACTTAAGCACTGGTACCCTTGAGAAAGGTATTAATCTGCCCCTTCCCTCCAGTTATGGGTTAAATAACACAAGTAGGACTTGGGGAACCTGCCCTTAAAAACAAATCCCAATGAACCTTGATACTCAAAAAGAAAAAAGTATTACTAGTCACAAAACTTATATAAAATCAACAATAAATTGTTGAAAGAAAAAGGTATTACCAGCAATAAATAAATAAAAAATTTAGTTGGCAATAAATGACCTGCTGAGGTTGATATGCCATAAAAACAAAACAACCAACCAACCAACCAACCAACCAACCAACCAACCAACCAACCAACCAACACTCTGCAGCTTCTTCTCTTGCACTTCCTGCCTGTGGAACTTGCTTCCATATTCTTACTTTCTTGACAGCTACAACCTCCAGGAAATTAAATGCAATGCCAATACTCATCTCTCAACCAATTGATTCTAGTTCTTTCTTCACCACCCTGTATATCCTTTCCTTTCTCTCCACCTTTGCAACTGTCATCACACCTGTATTCCCATCTTTCTCTTGCTCCTTTCTAACTGGTTCATCTTTCTTTTCACTCTCTTCTACCTAATCTTTTTACTCTTATGTATCCCCCTGCACATCAGTGGCGTTGCCGCCTTGCTCAGGGTGATACGATTAAAAAATAAAAATAAAAAATATAAAATCTTCATATAATTTATGTACTGAAAAGAAAAAAAATAAGATCACATGAAAAATTATATAAAACTTAACCACAGAACCTTGTCTGTCATTTCTAATGAAACGTGAATATATATATATATATATATATATAAGCACAAAGAGTTTATCACTTTAACTGAACAAGTTCATGCCAAATTTGAAGTTTTCCCCGTTATGATGTTCTCATTCCTCAGGGCTGAGAACATTATGAAATTGTCCTCATGAAAATTCAAAGTTGGCATGAGCTTTCTTAGTTAAAGTGACAAACTCTTTTTGCTTATCACTGCTCTATCTCTACCTCAATATTGAGCACTTTATAATAAAAAACCTGCTTGCCAAAATATATTTTATCATTAAAACCACTGAAAAAACAACAATGTTGGCACTAAATATTATACCAACTCAACACTATATATATATATATATATAGTCATCTGCAGACAGATCTGTTTTGCTGTATCACAGCTCATCAGTAGAGAGACATCCAATTGCTTTTAGCCAGGATTGAAATGCAACCAAATTGTCATCAGTCAATGATTCTACCTCTGAGCTATGGATGCTCGGTAGAAGAAGGTAGACTTTTAGCATGTGATATACCATGTAAACATATGCCAGTAGCTAAGAGTGTTCAAATTCATTACTGAATGAATGATGCATAGATGCTAGAGTAGCTACTGTTTTTTCAAAGTCTACCATTGTACCAAAGTGTTCAATCAAGGTGTGAGAGTGTAAATAATCATCCGCAAACAGATTTGTTTCGTTGTATCATAGCTCATCAGTACAGTTAGACATCTGTAATCAGATGCACAATTACTACAAGCTGTATGAATTGATCAAAACAAAAGGTTCAATTTGAAATTTCAATCACCTGAAGAAGGTCAGAGCATGCAATGACTGAAACATCATGAATATGGCAATAAAGATGAGGACAACTATCCAAACAGTGTAGATAATTACAATACCTCATCTCGAAAATATAGACAAATATTAAATACACTGGTTCACTCATAAAGTATAAGGAAATTATTTTTATAGAATGACATTCTTTATACCATCCTTAGGTTGACAGAATAAAAAAATATTGATTTGTTATTGATTTAAAAGTCAGGGATTGATTTAATACTATATTCGTATGATAAATAGATCCTTTTTATAGTTATCGTAAACCGAATATATTTATATCTATGTAAAATCCATCCATGACTTTTACAGAATTATTGGTCTTAGGCTAAGTCACTTAGCTATTTATATACATCAAGTTTGAAACTGTGTTAAAATCATTGATATCTACATACTTTTTAAATTTTCATAAATTTTAAAACTTTTTGTACATTTTTTCAAGAATTTTTATGAGATTTTTTTTTTTTTGGTGGGGAAAAACATGCTCAAGAATTTGACAGAAATAGATCTTGTTTATAGTTATAAGAACCTATTCATATGAGTGTTAAATCCATCCATGAGATCTTTCTTTTTTTTTGAAAACACATGCACAAACATTTCATATTCATAATTTTCTTAAATGATCAATAAATTGAGATATAATTTTATTATGTAAATTTTTATTCTTCAGTTCAAAATATATGTATTTGTTCATTTATTATTTAAAAGAAAACATTTGTAACGTCTTATATCTTGATTTGCTGCCGATGAATTAGTGGACCTGCCTTCAAATGTAAATAAAGTCAGTGGCTTTGAACAAGAGACAAAGAATCAAGTTAACTGCTGTGAGAGTGAATTTACAAGTATTTGGACATATGACTCTGTGTGTGAATTTGTAACGGTTTGCTTTATTCTTTCAACATAAAAAAATTTCATTTAAATCTCACCAAGAAAAAGGAGAGTATTTTTCCCTTGTTGTCTCCATTTATGCTAAAAGGGCAAAGATTGTCATCAACTGAACAATGATCTTCTTAATTTTGGCATCTCATTATAAAGCTGTTGGTTTTTATTGCCAATAATTATATTGTGCAAAAGATGGCTTTTCTTTCTGTATTGAGCAAGAAGAGAAAGACAACTTTTTAATGGTTAACCAATGTTCCTTTCCAAAAATTTGTATTTTTATTTTTTTAATAATCATTTCACCCCAAGCAAGGCAGTACTGCCACAGGTGTGCAGGGGGTTACATGAGAGGTGAGAGATGAAAAAAAGGAACAAGTTACAGGGGGTGTCAGAGAATGGATAAGAGAAGGATGAGAAAAGTTGTGTGAAGAGAGCTGCATGAGAGTAGAGTGGAAAGAGAGAAGAATATGATAAAGGGTTGTCAGAGAAAGAATTTGAGTCAAGGAGATAAGAGATGGTAACTGACATTGCATTTAAATTCTTGGAGATTGTAGCTGTCAAGGAAGCAAGTATATAGAAGGGAATTCCACAGGCAGGAAGTGCAAGAAAAAAAAAGCTTTTAGAGTAGAAGTTGCAGTTATATTTGATTAGTTTCACTGTAAATGTTTGGGACCTAATCACTAGTCTAGTAGGTTGAGTAAATTCATGCAGAGGGGACACTGGAGATCTAAGCTTATCAAAGCAGAAATGTGAAAGTATTTGTAGAAGAGACAGAGGGAAGCCGTATTACATTGGTGAGAAGGTGACTGAAGTTGAGCTACCAGGTCAGGATCAATTACATTGCAGATTCTCTGTTGGATTTTATCAAGAACCTCAAGAAGAATAGCAGGGACACCTGACCAGATGTGACAGCAGTATTCAATGCATTGCATGAAACCCATTTTTTTAACTTCTAATTTTTTTTCTTCTAAATGATGACTTACAATTGACTGGTTGAGAAAGTAATAAAGAACTAACTACACTTCAAACGATTTTTTTAATAACTGTTGCAAAATTTATCATAAAAAATATCCAGCTTGTAAATATTTTCTATAACTTCAATGGGCGTCGTTCATATTTCAGTTCTTGTTTGGACAGTTGAACTTCCTTCTGTATTTTCAGGATGTTATCAGCACTGTTTTGGCTGATCTATTCTTCAGCCCTTATCGGATATACAGTCTGTTAGAAAGAGGAGAAGTCTTATTTACTTTTTTTATATTTAGATAATTATCCTCATCAATGGTCGAGTAGATAAAAGCATTAGTTTGTGAACTTAGTGTCATAGTGATTGTGAGTTCAGTCCCTGGATCAGGATGTGTGTTTTTGCACTAGGGTGAGTAATAATTGAACAGTACTAAATGAAAATAAGAACACATGCTGTTCTGCAAATGATACGAGATGCTAAAAAGCATCTCGTATCATTTGCAGAACAGGAACTACTTAAGTAATTTGGTCCGCTGATGGAACTAGCAGTCTACTGCTCTTTGTTTAAAGAAAGTGTTCAGTTCAGAATTCCCTGTAGGTTACTCAGACTGATATGCCTCTGAGTAAAACCAGAGAGCCCAACAACCAAAATGTTGTAATAATAACAAAGATGAAGTTATGAGTCAAGTAGTCGGTACTATTTTCTTTAATCATTTCACCCCAAGCAAGGCAGTACCGCCACTGATGTGCAGGGGGCTATATAAAAGAAGAATAAAAGTTTAAGCAGGAAGGGAGTGAAGATAAAGATGAACCAGTTACAGTAGGTGTCAGAGAAAGAGCAAGAGAAAAATGGGAATACAGGTGTAATGACAGTTTTGAAGGTAGAGTGAGAAAGGAATAGAACAAGATACATGGGGTGATGTGGAAAAGATGAGAGAAGGGCTGCAGTCAAGTGGATAAGAGATGGGAATTGACATTGTGTTTAAATTCCTGAACATTGTGGCCGTCAGTGAAGCATGTATATGGAAAGGAGCACCACAGGTGGGAAGTGTGAGAAAAGAAGCTGCTGGAGTTAGAAGTGGCGGCTGCATTTGGTAGATTTAACTGTAAAAGGGTGGGATCTTGTTGCCAGTCTTGTTGCCAGCTCAAGTTGCCAGTCTTGTTGCCAGCTCAAGTAAATCCTCGTGAAGGGGGCCCCAGTGACCTAAGCTCGTTGGAGCAGTATCCATGAAAATATTTGTATAACAGACAGAGGGAAGCCACATCCCACCAGTGAGAAATTTGCTGAAGTTGAGCTGCCAGGTTGGGAACAATCACATTACAGATTCTCCTTTGGAGCCTGTTGAGAAACCAGAGATGAATAGTAGGGGTACCTGACCAAATATGACAACAGTATTTTATGCACAGTTGGATGGTTGATTTGTACATGTACAAGATGGACTCAGGTGAAAAAAACTTTGTGACCCAACACAGTGACCCAACCTTCCTAGCAGTGGATTTAGCTATTGATTCAATGTAATGGTTCCACTTGAGGTTGGAAGAGAGGATGAGGCCAAGAAGGTGCAGTGTATTGCTTTCAGGGAGATTCATTTGGTCCATGTTTATGGGGAGAGGAGAAATTGCTTGTGGTGGTTGACAGATAGCATCTTCATTATAGAAGCATTGAAAATTACAAGCCATTTCTTACCCCAGTCTACCACAGAATGGAGGTCCTTCTCAAAATCAGTAGCAAGGTTTTGTTTGTCTGCCTCACCATATTTCTTACTCATGTGGGAGTAAATGGTGTCATTAGCGTAGATGCCTACTTGGGATTTGATCAGGGAGATCATTTATGAAGATGAGAAAGAGCGTTGGGCCTAGGATAGGGCCCTAGGGGACACCAACGTTTGTGTGGTTGAGTGTGAAGGCATGCCTGTTCAAGACGACTTTCATTATGTGGTTTGATAGGAAAGATTGGATCAAACCAAGCAATTGTCCATTGATACCATAACACTGTAGCTTGTGCAGAAGGCCTTCATGCCAGACCATATACTTGCACTCATTAAATAAAATAAGAATTATACATTATTTCCAGACATGAGCAGTAGGACAAGAACAGTCTCCCTCTATATATTAAAATAATGGGTATAGTTCAGAATGCTGATTGCGGACATAGAAAGGAAACTACAAGACCTCATACAGAAAGTAGCAGTGGAGAGTGACAAGAAGGGACTACAAATAAACTTTAAGAAAACTGAGTGCATGGTCATCAGCAAAAGATACAACTCAAAATACCAAATACAGGTGGGAGATAACAGAATCAAGCAAGTACAAAAATTTAAGTACCTAGGAAGTGTTCTAACAGAAGATGGAAAGTGTGACACGGAGATCCGAAGGCGAATTGGCATGGCAAAGGACACGTTCCAGAAGATGAGCAAAATACTAACAAATAGGAAAATCTCAATAGAAATGAAGAAAAGAGTGCTAGACTGCTACATGATGTCAGTTCTTCAATACGGCAGTGAATGCTGGACAATATCATCAAAAATGAGGACAAAACTGGAAGCGGCCGAAATGTGGTTCTACAGAAGGATACTATGGATATCATGGACTGAGCATGCAAGCAATGATGAGGTGTTGGAAAGAATGGCAACAAAAAGGAAATTAATACCTAGCATCAGGCAGGAAGAGACAACTGAAGTTCCTGGGACATGCAATGAGGAAGGAGAGCTTAGAGAATCTGATACTGACTGGTCAGATAGAAGGAAGGAGAGACAGAGGAAGGCAGCGGATAACATATTTGCAGAGTCTGATCAGGTGGATGACGGAACGGGGGTTGCCAGGAGCAACAGGAGCAAACATACTAAGAGCCACAAGGGATAGGGAGACATGGAGAACCATGATCGCCTACGTCCTGAAGGGACAGGGCACATAGAAGAAGAAGAAGATAGTTCAGAATTCCTTGTGGTTACCCAATACAGCTGAGATAAAAATACAAAAGATGAGAACAATACTTTGAATATATATATATATATATATATATATATGGTGTCATTAATGATAACTTCTCATTGTTTATCAAGAAAATGGCCAAAAAAATGGTAGCTATTAATATAGAAAACTGATCACTGAAGTAGAATTGGCATGGCAAAGGAAGCATTCCAGAAGTTGAGTAAGGTATTAAGAAACAGAACAATTTCACTAGAAACTAGGAAGAGAGTACTGGATTGCTATGTGATGTCCATCCTTCTACAATATACCAGTGAATGCTGGACAATACCATCAAAGATGAAGAAAAAACTTGAAGCAACTGAAATGTGGTTCTACAGAAGGATACTGCGAATCTCATGGATCGAGCATATGAGCAATGATGAGATCTTGGAAATGATGGAAACAAAAAGGAAATTAATACTGAGCATCAGGAAGAGACAGCTGAAGATCCTGGGACATGCAATGAGGAAGGAGGGCCTGGAGAACCTGATACTAACAGGCCAGATAGAGGGAAAATGAGACAGGGGAAAGCAACGGATAACATATTTGAAAGACCTAATCAGGTGGATGATGGAACGAGGATTGCACGGTGTAACAGGAGAAGGCATGCTCAGAGCCACCAGGGATAGGGAAATGTGGAAAGCCATGATTGCCTACATCCTGAAGAGACAGGGCACATAGAATAAGAAGATCACTTTATTACAATAGCCAAGTATACAGACACAAACACATCACCATCTATTTACTCAGGTGATTCTAAATTTTATGTAAGTGGTTTCACCAGCACCTTCTTATGTTTGTAGGTATTTAGAACCAAGAATATTTGTTTTGTACTCATTCATTATTTTCTATAATTTGGTACTGCTACTTTATTTGTTCTAGTTCCCCTTCTATATACCTTAAGATTTTGATGAAATCCAAAAAAGGATCTGCAATATTATCAATCTTTATCTGGCAATCAAGTCAAGATGCCAGTTCAAGACTGATAAAAAAACCGTAACCCTGTGCCTTTTCTATAAATATTTTCATGGCCATTGTTCCCATGAGCTTTCATCCCCAATACCTCGACACCATGAATTTTTGTGTACTACTTCATTTACAACTAATTCTCATCATCCTACTGTTGAAATAGCCAAATATAACTGTAAGTTCTATCCTAATAGTTTCTTGCCTTATACTTCTCACCTGTGGAACTCTCAACCAGTTTTTTGCTTCTCCAAATTACAATCTTCCTAAATTTAAATGCAACATCAATTGCCATCTTCAGATACCTAAAACCTGTTTTTTATTGTACTTTTTCCTCTCTAATGTTCTTTTGATTTTCTTTTACTCTCAATAACCCCTTGCATCTTAGTGGCATTATTGTGTTGCTATTGGTAAGAAGATTTTTAAAAATGGCTTGTTAGTTATATTATAAATCAATATACACTACCGGCCTTAATAATCAGGCCACCCAAGTTTTTTAAAAGAAATGATGGATTTCATACTATTTTCAGTATTTATTGCCAAATGAAAATAGAATGGTTCTTTTGTTATTATTACTCTGCAAATTTTTACAAGGCAAGAAAGCAAAGATGAATTCGTCCGAATCACCCTAAATTTTCTTCATTCTTTCATTGATGAAAGTGCAATATAGGTCATTATTAAATATTTATAAATTCATTTGATGCACATGTTATTGTGCAGTATTAACAAAAGAACCATTCTATTGTTGAAGGCTGGTACTCCGCTATGTCCAGCAGTGGCACATGCAAACCAGGATGACGCTTTCCTGAGACTTTTGAGGGAATATCCTTCAATTTCTGTACCTTCCTTTAATAAGGAAGTCTTGCCACATTCTACAACACACTACATAGAGACAATAGGCCCACCCATCCATTGCAAAGCTAGACATTTAGCACCTGATAAAATAAAAGCTGCTAAAGCAGAATTTCAACAGATGATGAAGTTTGGCATAGTTTGCCCATCAAAGAGCGAATGGGCTTCACCTCTTCATTTAGTTAGTAAAGGTCCTAACACATGGCGTGCATGCGGAGACTACAGAGCTTTGACTGCTGTTACTAAACCTGATAGGTATCCTGTACCACATATCCAAGACATAACAGCAGTAGCCCAGAATAATAAGGTTTTTACAAAATTGGACCTAATTCGAGCATATCACCAAATACCAGTGGAGCCTGAACACATTCCCAAAACGGCTAATACTATGCCGTTTGGAATGTTTGAATTTGTACGAGTTCCGTTTGGGTTGCGGAATGCAGCACAGACATTCCAAAGGTTTGTAGACCAGGTCTTGTGCGATTTGCCATTCATCTGCGCATATATTGACGATGTCCTCATTGCTAGCAGAAATATGCAGGAACACATCGACCATGTGCGTCAAGTATTTAAACGCTTGGAACAGTATGGAGTCGTTTTGAACCCATCAAAGTGTGCTTTCAGTCAATCCGAAGTTATATTTTTGGGTCACCAATTGTTAGTTCTAAAGTAAGTTATTAAAACTAAAACAACATGAAAGGAAACTAAACCCAAGGTACATTTACACATTTATTACAGGCCAAATAGTCAATGAATATAAGACAAAAACATTTACATCAATTGGAAATATTTAGAGTTTATAAGACTTGCCAAAAGGTGGTGGAATTAGTGTTCTTGTAGCTCAACTCATGTTGGAAATTTTCAACGCTACCGTTCACCTCCTTGTCCAAAGGCTCACTCCCAATCCTACACTGCCCAAGGGCAGATTACCCCTTTCCGGTCCTTTTTATTTTTTTGTCCCCACATTTATAAATTCATTTGATGCACATGTTATTGTGCAGTATTAACAAAAGAACCATTCTATTTTCATTTACAATTATTCACTTGACAATAAATACTAACAAATAGTATGTAATGCATCATTTTTTAGTATACTTGGGTGGCCTAATAATTATTATGGCCGGTAGTGTATATAATTGCATGGCCAGTGCATACTACCCCTGAACACTCAACAGTAGAGAGCTTGATAGAGGACCCCAGCAATGCTTTACCATTCTCTCTATCTTATCAACATCTGCTTTTTCTACCTTCATTTATGTATGTTATAAATTAAACTAAATACAACTGTCAATTAAAGGATGAAAAATATTTGAGGATTTTGATGCTATTCTGAGGTCTTTTTATTTTTTCATCCAAATCCATGAATTAGTTTTGCTCATTCTAAATTTTGAAAAAAAAGAAAAAAACATAAAATTCACTATTTTTTATTTATAATGTTGAATATATTAAAATTCTTCAACTCTTTAACACAAAAAATCTCAAGTTGATGTTAAAAATTGCCATGAAGCATTAATGATTTATTTGAGATGAAATGTTTTATTATAACATGTTTCTAATTTGTATTTATTTCTGAGATGAGTAATTTTCAATAATCTTGGAATTATTTCAATCTTTTGTTCTCATCTTGGTTGATATAGGTGTTATAATAGACACGTTTCAACCAAGTACACTCTGGTCATCATCAGGTGGCCATAGATTGGCTGATGTGGAATATCTCATTGATTATTGTGAAATATCCTGTGAAATCAATTATTGTTCTTTTATGTTTGGAATCTGGTTCTCTCACTACTAAGTCCAAGGATCAAACTCATGACCACTAGATGATACTAAAACATATATAACCAACTACTATATTCACTACGTCACCGTCCTGAAGGATTTTAGTGGTGTATTTTTGGGGCCTTTTATATTCAGTGTCAGATGGATTTTGACAACTGGATTATGTTAATCAGTTTGTGCCACATTGTCATAATTTGTATTTATTTCTGAGATGAGTAATTTTCAATAATCTTAGAATCGTTTTGAACTTTTGTTCTCATCTTGGTTGATATAGTCAATCTATAAACACCTGATAATGACCAGAGGGTACTTGGTGAAAACATTGTGTCTATTATAACACCTATATCAACCAAGACGAGAACAAAAGTTCGAAATAATTTCAAGATTATTGACATGTTTCTAATTTGGATTTCGATAGATTAGATTTACTTTCAATTTTTAGACTTAAATTGTTCACCTCTGTTGCATATGATCCATTATTGTACAAAATTAGGTTAAAATAAAATTTGTATTGTCTCTGAATACTTCTTCTTCCATGTGCCTTGTCCTTTCAGGACGTAGGCGATTTCCACATCTCCCTATCACTAGTGGCTCAGCATGCTTTCTCCTGTTTCACCACACAACCCACATTCTGTCATCCACCTGCTAAGGCCCTTCAAATATGTTATCCGCTGCTTTTCCCTGTTTCTTTTTCTCTCTGTCTGGCCTGTTAGTATCAGGTTCTCCAAGCCTTCCTTCCTCATTGCATGTCCCAGGAACTTTAGCTGTCTTTTCCTGATGTTCAGTGTTAATTTCCTTTTCGTTTTCATACTTTCTAAAACCTCATCATTGCTCACATGCTCGATCCATGATATAATACTACCTTATGAAAATGGAGATGTAGTTGAGTGGCTTGCAATTGTATAGTTTTAGATATATTTTTTCAATTTTATGAATATCAACATTTTCATTGGTTAAAGATTTAATTTAAAAAGAGACACAAGATAAGAGAAAAGATATTGTAAATTTACTTAATGAGGGGAACATGATATTGGAAATTAGAAAATATCTGGACAAAAATAAGGAAACAAATGAAAACAAAATTGAAAACATTGGTAAGATAAAACGAGAAAGAAAAATGGTTCAGGTTTCCCAAAGCAAGAAATGTGAGAGAAACACTTATTTAAACAAGTTTACAAATTATGTAGCAATATATTGGCTAGAACTGATAATTAAGTTACTATCGTTTACACTATTTTCATTGATTGAATTGTTGTCCTCGTTTTCATTGCCATATTCATGATGTTTGGTTAGTGTACACTCTGTCCTACTTCATATGATTGTAATTTTGAACTGAATGTTTATTTTGGTGCATTGTTCTAGTTACACATAACATGCTTCTTCATGATGCCTCAGTATCTGCTGTAGACAGGTTTTTAACTCACAACTCCTTGGTTCAAGTCACTGGATTCAACCAACACTTTTTTCATTGATCGAACTGTCGTCCTTGTCTTTATTGCCATATTCATATATGTTTCGGTTAGTGTACACTCTGTCCTACTTCAGATGATTGAATTTTCGAACTGAATGTTTATTTCAGTACATTGTTCTATTTATATGTAACATGCTGCTTCATGATATCTTAGTATCAGTTGTCTCCCCTTAACACTCCAAGCCTTATGTCCTTTCTACTGTAGTTAGGTTTTCAAATTACAACTCATTGGTTCAAGTCACTGGATTCAACCAACACTTATCCATTGTTCTCAAGAACAAATGGTCCTGGGTATGACAATAAACTGCATTCAGCAGCAAGGTCTCTGATTGGGAGATTGTAAGGAGGATGGGACCATCTTGCTGCTGTTCCCAGGTCCACCTTGATCCAAAGTGGTAGCACCTGTTAGGGGTTCCAGCTATGGGCAAATAGTTACTCCCACCAACATTATGAAAGTATAAAAATAGACTTTTATAGAAATATATATATGAAAATAGACTTTTATTGAAAAATATAAATTTTTGAAGGAAAAATATTACCAACAATACATTTTTGAAAAAAACACAATTATTCTCAGCCAAACATTTTTGAATACAAAACTAGAAGACATTTTCAGTTTTCTAAGCCACCAGGGATAGGGAAAAGTGGGAAGGCCATGATCGCTTATGTCCTGACGGGACAAGGCACATAGAAGAAGAAGAAGAAAAAGAAGAAGAAGAAGAAGAAAATTTCTAGCCATCATCAAGAAAAAATGTATAAGCAAAAAATTACAGAGTATTTGGATCATGCAGTGCATGGAGAAATTAAGTAAGTTAAAAAATTTTTTTTTTTTTCACAGAGGACATGAGGTTGCTATTTTGGCCAAGCATGATGAGAAATCTTAAATTCAAGCAATGTCTTAGCTTAAGTTTTAAGTTTGATGGGCTCTGGTAGTGCAAAATTCAATTTATTGCAAATGTAGAATACTTGTAGAGCATGAGAATATTGTCCAAAATTAAAGCTTAATAGTTAAGTACAGTGGCACTTCGACATACGTTGTTTTGACTTATGCCAGTTTCGGAATTATGTAGTTACTTCCATTCAAAATTTTATATTTGAAAATAATGCTGTTTTGAGCAGAATTGACTATGGATTCCTAATTTTTCTTAAGGTCTTTTGTCCTAGAATGAATTGTGTTAACACGTAACTGTCAACTAATTGAGCACCACTTACATGAAAGTGAACCTGGTTATGCAAACAGACTATTTTGTTTAGCCTTTGTGTAACTAAAAGACACTCCAGAGCAATTTTGGATGCATGTGCTAGCTACTTTAAACACATATAGAACATTCTTGATGAAGTCAAGCCATAATCTATTTGTAAGTGGTAGGTAGAGAAGACATATTTGGTTAAGTCATGAGCAAACGTGGAAAAGTTGACTGCTGGCGATTTGTCACCAAATCCTGTATAAAGTAGTTTAGAATAATTTTGTGTCTGTTTAACTCACCACACTTTACTTCACAAGTGGCAAAATTTAAGTTGAAGTTTGAAGTAACGTTTCAAGGTAGTAAAAGACTGAGCAAAATAATTTTTTATCAGTAAATTTTCTGCCCGACCCTGTATATGAATTTGCAAATTGTTTTATTTAGCAAATCTTTGCACCTGGCTCTACCTATGACCTGATTTTAGTTGGATCTGGACAAAGCGTTTGGGATTAGTAAAAGATCAGGTGAAATAATTCTGCGATTTGTTTATACCATGCCTATTACATTGATTCAAAAACTTATTGCGTGTCTCAAAGCCTATAATTTTGTTTCTCAAATGACCCAATTTTTGTTGGAATACAACTAAGCATTTTGGAGAAATAAATGATTCCAAAAAGCAACATTTCCCATGAATTTTTGCTGCACTCTGTGTGTTAATTGATATTTTTGTTCGCATATCAAGGCATCAGACCTTGATCTACCAGTGACTTGATTTTGGTTGAGTTTGAGTGAAACATCTTGGAGAATTGCATAAAAGTGTGCAAAAGACCACCCAAAATTATGTTTATCTTTGATTTGTGATGAACCCTGTGCATTAATTCAAAGAATTATTACTTACATAAAAAGTTCAGACTTTGATCTACAAGTTATCTGATTTTGGTTGAATGTGCATCAGGCATCTCGGAAGAGAAGAGCTCATGAATTCTAAGCATTTTGGGGATTTCTGCCATATCCTGTAAATCGATTCAAACATTTTTTGGATACGTCAATGGTTCATGTAATGATCAACAAGTGATCCAATTTTGGTTGGGATTGGACCAAGGATTTTGGAGGAGTGTGGTTCATTAGAATGGAAACACACAAACACACAGACATATCCATTTATATATATATATAAATATCAATATGTCTGCCATTCAGAAATGCTTAAAATATTGCTGCCATCTATAGTCTGGTGCTCCTTCTATTTAACTTGATAAAATCCAAAGAAGAATAAGTAATGTTATTGGTCCTGATCTGACAGCTTAGATTCAGTTACTTTCCCATTGTTGTAAGGTTAATCAAGGTCATAATAGCATAAAGTCATATAGTCCATTGTTAACTTGGGCAAAAGAGGGCTTGTCACTTTTAACACCTTTAAAACTAAACTTCTCTCCATTAATTTTCTGAGAGACCTCTCTCTCCCTTCTGTCAGCATGGCTGATGCTAACCTCCAGTTGAATGACTTTTATTGCATTATATATGAAGTGGAAAGATTATATTGAATCCATTGTTGGGTCAACTGCTAAGAAAATTGGTTCAATATGTCATGCTAGGCAATTTTTCTCTCCAGAATCTATCTTACATCTAAACTTATTTATAAATGAAACTTTGTCTCTGTGTGTGTGTATGTGTCTGTGTGTTTGTGTGTGTCTGTTACCTATAGACTTCGAAACGGCTGAACCGATTTTCTTGAAAATTTACACAGTTGTACTATAAGCATCTGTGAGTGTTCTTAGGTTTTGTGTCAAGGTACCCCCAATAAATATTGAAAATTGATAATCGAAAAAATTGGGTTATAGAAGGAGTGGTCCGATCTTAATCAAATTTGATACACTCATAGACAATGACATAAGAAACTATATTCAGAAGTTTTAAGGTTCCAGTTCTTAGAATAGTGCAGAAAATCGATAATATATATATATATATATATATATATATATAAGGCAAGATGTTTGTGTGTGTGTCTGTTTATCTGCCTGTATGTCTGTATTTTTTTCAGCCTTTTTATTTTAGTTTTTGCTTTGGGTTTGGCTCTAAGTAGATATAATTGTAGTTCTTAGTCTCAGCCATGATACCATTTACTCAGAGGACTTATTTAGCCTTCCACATTCAGTTTACGATAAAAAAAACTTATTTGATATCGATACCAGGAAATCAAAATTTGACTTACATCCATTAATTTTTCTTTCAGTCTACGGTTTCACTTTAACTGGAAACAACTATTGCTTTTTAGTCTTTTGTGCCAATGTCAAAAGAGTCTGAGCTCTGGGACCATGGCTTAGTTTTAAAGCTTTCATTGCACCCGAGCAACACCAGGCTATACTGTTAGTATCTATAAAAACTACCATTTATCCATAATTAGAAAACTGTTACTACATATGGCTCAGTGCTCCTGTTATTTATCTTGAGCTCCTTGATAAAATCTAAAGAAGAACCACCAATATTATTATTGCATCAGATCTGGTGGCTCAGCAACCAAGATGGTCCACATAGCAAAACATTTAATAGTAATAATTCCTCATTTTGTAATTCGGATAATACTTACAGAGATTCAAAAGTAACAGAATTTGGACCAAAGATTAATATTAATGCAGAAAATGTAATAATTAACAACTTGAAAAAAAACTGAATATCAAAAAATCAGAAATCGTTGGTCCATAAGCTATCAATTCTGGAAGCTCTATGGTGAACTTTTTGTACCTACGAGAAGTGTACAAAAAAAGAATGACTTCTAATTTTCTAAAGAAGGCAATGTAAACCACACTCTTAAAAATTAATTTAAGTTGACAGGTACTTAAGATGCAAACCACACACTTAAGGAATAATTAAAGTTGACAAGTACTTAATTTCCTCTCAGGTGAAATCTTTTGTTCAATGGCTCATCTTAAATATGTGCTGATAAATTTTGATTCCAATGGGAGGTAAAAAGTGGACATGCATTCCACACACTGAAATTTATTTTTGGCATAAATTTTTACTGCGAAACAGGAAAATGTTTGTATGCTAGGAATGCAAACTTTGATACAATTAATAAATATATACAAAATTATTCTACAAGCCAAGCGTTTATTTTTCACCTAATCACTAATATCAAAGAAACGCATGTTAAAAGTTGTGTGAAAAACATTTGACAAAGTCTAACATGTGTCAGTCAGTCAGTCAGTTAAGTGCCATATGCACACACACTTGGACGATCATGTCTCAAAAGAGACATGACTGACTAAGCAGAAGATTATCCCTCAGTAGGTTGCCATTATTTTCTGTGGTAGATTGGTTGCCAGACAAGGCAATTGAACCCAATCTATCCTGTTATTTAACCCAAAACTGGAAGAGCTGGATATTTGCACATAAGTGAATGCAAGGAATTCAATTGGAATTGGAACTCGGCTCCCTGATTTGTCATTCCAAGCTGATATCCACTGCACTGAAATACATGTTTGTACCTAACAAAAAAAAAAAAAAAAAAAAAACGGAATGTCAAAAGGACAATTTTACTTGATATATATAATATAATAATATAATATTATGGCAATTTTTATCCTTTTTTAACAATTCACCCCAAGCAATGCAGGACTGCCACTAGTGTGCAGAGGGTTACAGTGAGAGAAAAGACTGTTTACAGGGGGCATTAAAGAAACAGTAAAAGATGAACAGGATTTAAGAAGATAGAAGATGGAAATCAATGCTGCATTAAAATGTTTGGAGATTGTAGCTATTAGGAATCATGTAAACTAAAGTAAGTTCCATAGACAGAAAGTGTGAGAAAAGAAACTGTTTGGGTAGAAGTGTGGGAAACATTAAACTATTTCAATGGTAAAAAGGTGGGATCTGGATGCCAATCTTGTAGTATGCTCAAATTCACTTGTATAGGGAACCAGGAAAAACAAAAAGCTACTCAAAGCAGTTGACTACACCAAGAAACTGGAAGACCTCGTTAGAAGTTGTAGCTATTGCAAGGTAAAGAAAACTCCACACTGAAAACGGAATGACAGCTGCTGCAGATTCTAATCAAGAACAAGGATTACTTCTAGCCTAGGACATACAGGCAGTTGCCTCAATCTTACAGCAAACTAACTCACATGTATGGTCTACCTAAGATTCACAGGCGGTATTCTGCTCAGGCCAATTGTTAGCAGCCTAGGCTATCCTCTGAGTCACTTCCTTGTAGATATAATTGACTCACTGATAGAAAACTCACCTTCATATGTTTGAAACTTCACCCACTTTGTGGAACTTATCAAAGATGTTCCCATCCAATGCAACTAGATGGTGAGCCTGGCTGTAGTGGGTCTGTTCACTAAGATACCCATGGTAGAGGCATTATCAGTAGTCAGAGACAGACTGGCCTCAAACTCATCCCTAGGAGAACATACCAGTATTCCTCTAACCTGATCGAAATACTGACTTTCTGCACAGAACACATTTTGGATTGGGATCATACTTATGTTGACAGATTGAAGGCTTAGCAATGAGCTCGCCATTACCCGCAATACATTTTTGAATAAAAAACTAGAAAACATCTTCAGTTTTCTAAAATAAATTTTTTTTTTTAATTTTTCATCAAAATCTTATTAAATCAATCTCCTCACTATAACCAAACATTAAAAAATGAATAACCTTAAACTCCTACCTTTTTTGGCATTAAATAACCCACATCACTGGCTAACATATACATGGAATACTTTAAAGAGATGGCATTAAAATCCACAGATCTAAAACCAACCATATAGCTGAGATATATTGATGATACCTTCATACTCTGGCCACACCAGGAAGTGGTCCAAATACTCCTAGACCATGTGAACTCAATAAAATCATCAACACAATTCACTATGGAAAAAGATAGCAGCAACAAACTAGCATAGCTATGGCTAACTTGGCTCACTGCAAGCATTTAAATGAATTATTTTTATGATTCTGTCATAAACTTTACAAGAAGTAAATTCATTTTGATACAATATTTACTTTTTCTTATTATATATATTGAGTAATATAAAGTCTAAAAATATAGACACGGCATAAAAATTATAGATTATTTTAGTGTATGGAAGATTATTCTGATTTAAAAATATTATTGTTCCTAAGTCCATCCTGACCCAAAGTGGTAGCACCTGTTAGGGTCTCAGTTATGGGCAGATAATTAACCCCATATAAATGGAAGTCAAAACACCATGAAAGTATAAAAATACACTTTTATAGAAATATATATACATAAAAATAGACTTTTATAGAAAAATATACATTTTGATAAATTTTTGTTGTAAGTCCTAACGCTTTTCCCCTTGAAATTTATCCAAAATAGCATTATCTCTGTGTAAATGTATATGCTGAACTCAAATCAAGTGTTAGTTATTGAAGAAACTTACCTTTTTTTATTTAAATACCCATAAAAAAAACGAACTATATCTTGCACTTTTTCTCTCCCATAATGAAGTCATGAAGTCATGTAATTAACTGCAGAATGACGTACTGCGCATGAGAACGAATTTTGGCAGATTTTTTGTCGATTTTTCTGCATTTACTGATACTTCCGGCGATGTACTTCTGCAAATTAAAGTAATGTGCAATTGTATTTCTATGCTTGTTACTCTCATAACAGGAAGAACATTGCCGAAAGTTTCAGTAAAGGAAGAAAATCGGCCAAAATTCAACAAAAAATTCTGCCTACGTAGAATGTCATTCTGCAGTTAATTACATGACTTTGTGAGAGTTACAGGAGAAAAAAGTGCGAGATATAGTTCGTTTTTTTATGGACTTTCAAAGCAAAAAAGATAAATTTCTTCAATAACTAAGTGTTGATTTGAGTTCAGCATATACATTTGCACAGAAATAATGCTATTTTGGATAAATTTCAAGGGGGAAAAGCCGTCAGTACCTAAAATAAACATTTGCCTACATTTTTGAAGAAAAAATATTACCAACAATACATTTCTGAAGAAAAAATTATTACCATAACACATTTTTGAAAAGAAAAAAAAATATTATCTGCAATACATTTTTGAATACAAAACTAGAAAACATCTTCAGTTTTCTAAAATAAAACATTTTTATTTTTAATTTTTCGTCAAAACTTATTAAATCAATCTTCTCACTGCAACCAAACATTAAAATAAAAACAAAAAAAGCTTAAAACCCTAACTATATTGGAATTAAATAACCCACAGAGGTTGATATGCCATGAAAGAAAACTCAAACTCAAACATAGTATTTTTTGAATGTATATAAGTTAAACTTTGCCATAATTTCTTTTTCTAGATTTTAAAATAACATCTTTAAAGGCTTGTGTGTGTGTGTGTGTGTGTGTGTGTGTGTGTGTGTGTGTGTGTGTGTGTGTGTGTGTGTGTGTGTGTGTGTGTGTCTTCCAGTTGGTTTTATTTCCATCTTATCAATGCAGATGTCCCCCAAAGCTGTCTGTACCTACTCTCGTTCTGCTTTTTGCTAACATTCTAGCCTAGGGACATTCTCAGATCATTAGTAAACATCTATGCAGATGATACCACAATTTATGGAAGCACAGCACCAAAAATCAAGATGATGCTAGCCAAGCTGCTGCTTTCTCCCCTGACCTAACTGAAGACGCTCATCGAGGAAATGGCTGGCTTGTAACATTCAGTAGCTAAAATAGTAAGCTTGAATTATTTCATTAGCACCAATCAGAATTTATCCACTCATAATGAACAGCTTTTCTTTTAAGGATGCTTCGTGCATTGAACATCTATTGAGAGTTCACTTCAGATCTCAAAAAGAAACTCACATATACAATCCATTGCCAAAGATGCGGTATAAATGCTTCATTCTTTCTCCTGCTATAGAATGTACTTGACTCATTCTGCCATGCTTTATAGAGGAGTCAGATAAGATCAAAAGTATTTATTGCTGCTCTATCTGGACTAGAGATATTAGGTTGTCCAAAAAGTTCATAAACACTTGCGAAATGGGTCTATCTGGTCCAGCACAATCGAGACAAGTGATGGGTTCAGAAAGGGCAACAAACACTGTTGGTTCCAAAACAAGAACGATTCGGTAAGAAAGTCATGTTGTGCGTTTGGTGGAACTTTGAAGGAATTGTGCATTTTGAGTTGGTTCCGAATGGTCATGCAATCAGTGCCAAACTTTACTGTCAGCAACTTGAGCAGGTCTACGAAAAGTTGAAGCAAAAGTACCCAGCTCTAATCAACCGAAAGTGTGCTTTGATGCAGCAGGACATGCCAAGCCACACACTGCCAGGAAGACCAAAGACAAGTTTGAAGAGCTGGACGGCTTTGAGGGTTTGCCACATCCAGCCTACAGTCCTGACTGTGCTCCATCAGATTACGGCCTTTTCCGCTCAATGCAACACTTTCTGAAGGGTCGCTGATTCGACTCATTTGACGAAGTCGAGGAAGCGTGTCAAGAATTCTTTGATTTGAAGCCGGCTGAATGGTACTTTGACCAGATCCGAAAGCTTGCAGATCGATGGCAGAAAGTCTTGGAAAATGATCGTCTTTATTTTGAGCAATAATTTTTGTTGTTTTTGCGAGTAAAATATAAACTTTTTGCAAGTGTTTTCTGCTAACCTTAGATTACTTGGCGAGTAAAATTTAAATTTTTTGCAAGTGTTTACGAACTTTTGGGACAACCTAATATTTTGGTTCATTTTATCACTCTAGAAAGTACCTGACGACTTCTGCTATGTTTTATATTTACAAAAGTCGTATTAGACTAAAAAATGGAGTATTGCTGCTGTATCTGGGCTGGAGTTGTTTTGGTTCATTCTATCACCCCAGAAAGTACTGGACTCATTTTGCCTTTTTTTAAATTTACAACAGTCAGTTTATTCTATCAATCCAGAAAATACCTGACTACTTCTGTGATGAATTATTTCTACAAGAGTCAGATTAGAGAAAAAAATTCAATATCGCTGCTATATCTGGGCTGGAACTGATTTCACTCATTCTATTACTCTAGAAAGTTCTTGACTCCTTCTACCTTGTTATAGCTTTACAAGAATCAGATTAGACCAAAACAGAGTAATGCTGCTATATCTGGGCTGGAGCTATTTTGGTTTATTCTACCACTCCAGAAAGTATCGGACTACTTCTGCCATGTTTTATCTTTACAAGAGTCAGATTAGACAAAAAAATGAAATATTGCAGCTATATCTGGGCTGAAACTATTTCCGCTCATTTTATTGCTCCATAAAGTACTTGACTCCTTCTGCCATGCTTTATCTTTATAAGAATCAGATTAGACCAAAAATGGAGTATTGTGCTATATCTGGACGAGAGCTGTTTTGGTTCATTCTATTGCTCTAGAATGTCTCTAACTCTTTCTGCCTTGTTTTGTCTTTACATGAGTTAGAATAGACTAAAAATGGAGTATTGTTTCTGAGTTGGAGCTACTTAACTCTTTCTTTCTGGCCTTGACAGATTTCTTAGTCATTTAAATGGCTTCTGATGACATATTTTCTACTCTGCAGGCTTTTTTCCTGCAGACAATTTTGCAAACCTATTACTACTCTTATTATTTCTGTGTTTCAACTGTTTGACTGATCCTCATATTTTAGTTCCAACCTTCGCAGCTTAGACCCACCATTTTATGCCCTCAGAGTCAGATCACACACATTCCATGTGTTTTCCATTTGTAAAGAGGAACCTTTCTCAAGAAGTGATGTTTCTGAAGAGATTAACCTCTTCAAGGCAAAGGTCAATTGTTGTATATCCTCCCTACCATCATAATGTTCACTTTTTGCTTCCTAATCTTACATTCATATCTTACATTTCATGAAGTAAATCTTTACCTTGAGTGACTCTTGAAAATATAAAACAATTTTTCCTTCTGTAGTAAATTTGCAGCAAAGGAAGATATGTTGCTACCTAAGCACCCACAAAAGAAAGAAAATAAAAAATTTTTTTTGAGAATGAAGTTCACTCTGTGCAAGACCCTGAAGATAATGAAAATAGGGGAACAGAATTGTCTATTGATAGTTGTGCTATTATAGAGGGTTATCCATTTTTTCCAGTTTATAGTGGGAGTCCATTCTAGCGAAGGGTAGTATTATGTTGTTTCAGATTAACAGAATTTGGTCTCATTGTAGATAGCCCACTATAAGTCATAAAAAGATTATGAATCCAGAAAGCAAATTGAGTTGAAAAATAACATTTTATATATACACATATCAATTAAGGTTTTTAAAATTAAAGTAATACTTGAAGTATAGGTCCAACAGATGTTAAAATGTTCATGGCAATAAAATGCTGAAAAGAGAATTAATGCTTAGGAATGTGGGAGTGCTGTAAGTAAGGAATGTCTTTGATGTATTTGCCCCTTAGGTCAGTATGTAGTTTTGAGACAGCGAAATATAAGATGAGAAGTAAGGGAGGCAAACATAGTAAGCCGCTTGACTCTTGAACCTGGGTCTGCCTGTCTGGCGATGTTTTCTGCTTTCTTTTTATTTCGACTTTTTGGATTGCAGCAGATCATTTGGGAATTCATATTTGTATTTGATTTTGGGCTTCCCATTGGCCGATAAATAAAATTCACATAGGCTTGTGAACTGGAATTTAATATTTAATTAATTTTTATTTTTCAACCGGAACATCTGCACGAATCCAGCTGCACACTGACGACTTTTGGTCATTTGCTTATTTGTTGTGAGAGTGCAAACATCCGGTTCATTGCTTTTGCTCAGTCGGCATCACCACACTATCACAAATTCACTAGTCATCGTGGTCGAGTGCTTGAGTGTACTGACCTTGCTTATGCTGTTGATCATGCATGATTATATGCTCTCATCCATTATGTGGTCTTTGTGGATATTGAACAAACGCAAATGTAACTGAGAAGGTGTTTGCAGCAGGGATTAGATAGCCACCCTAGCGGTCTGGCATACTTGAATATTGCACATAATCTGAGCCCTTACACTATAAATGGAACAACCAGCATAGAATAAACCATTCTTTTCAGCAACCCTTACAAGACTATAGAAACAAAGGTTTTTTTTTTGCTGGTAGGTAATAAATGCACTGGTTAAGTTCCAAATAGATTTCTTTTGAAATCACTAGGAATTAGAGAATTTGACACTTTTTTGTATCTTATTTTTCACTTCTTTTATGTGCCATGGATGTGCGTCATGGTGCAGTGGATATCAGCACAGAACGATAAATTAAAGAGCTGAGTTTGAATTTCAGTTTAATTTGTCGCATTCACATATGCGCAAATACCCTTGGGAAAGGTATGAATCCATCACTTCTCCCTCTAACTATGGTTTAAATAGCAGGACATATTGGATTCTCTAGCCTTGGTTGGTAACCAGTCTACTGCAGAAAGTAATGGCAACCTTCTGTGGGAGAATCTTCTGTTGGTCAATCATGTCTCTTTCGAGACATGATCGCCCAAGTATGTATCATGTATGGCACTTATGACTGACTGTGTGCCATCTCTCTTCAGCACATAGGCGGTCATGGTCCTTCACATCTTCCTGTCTCTTGTAGCTTTTGATAAGTTTTGTTATTTTTCCCAAACCTGTTTTACCATCCATCTACTCAAGCTCATCAAGTATCTTATGTGCTGCTTTCATCTGTCCCTCTTTCCCTCTATCCACCGTGTGAGAGTCCGATTTTTCTAGCCTTACTTGTTTCAATTTGTCATTGCTTACATGTTTGGTCTATGCTATTCACAGCATCTTACTGTATGTAAAACCACATTTTTGTTGCTTCAAGTTTCTTCTTTATATTTGACAAAGCTTCTGTAATGGTTGGCAGAATGAATGTTAGAAGCAACAGGAAAAAGACAAATCTTACAAAGAATGATCAGGTTGCGACAGATGAAATGACACTTTTTATAAAAAACAAATAAAATGCTTCTGAAATGTTAAATACCTAATTTCTTTAGTTGTAATAAACACCCCTAAATTCTTGATTCTCTCTTTAAAAAAATTATCATCCTTTGACGTGATAAACAGTTTAAATGCTTTGATTACCTCTTCCTTATTAGAGGATGTTTTATTGCATATGAAAAGCTCAAAATACTTAAATAGGGGATAATCAGTAGGAGAGATATCAAGTGAATATAGTGGATGAGGCAAAATTTCATAATCAATGCTATGCAACCTTTGGACAGTTGATTGAAAAGAGTGAGACTGTGCACCAAAATTGGGCAATGTCTAGGCTTTTTCTTTTTCAATGTTTTGTGCGCACACTCATCTTATCCACAATGCAAAGTTGCTGTTATTTTTTCCCTTGAGGAGAGAATACATGAGTGAATAGCCCCTTTGAAAGACCATCATTCAGTAACCATCAACTTTTTAGTGTGCAGTGGATGTTTTGGACATTGCATCTAACCATTGACTTACTCTCATACTGTTGTCAAAGAGTATCCATTTCTTGTCTCATGTAATGACTCAGTGCAAAAATGGTCCTTTTTTAGTTGGGGAAAGTGAGGTTTTTTTTAACCTCATTCAGTTGATGCCGAACAAACCTATCCAGTTTCTTTTACTTTTTTAATTTCTTTCAAGTGCCAAGAAACAGTTGGGTGAGATAATTTGAGTTCTGAAGAAAATTTTTGGAATGTTGTTCTTGAATTTTGTTCAGTCAAAGCATTCAATTGATTATATCTGATAATTGACCATGGTCTTTGTTTTGATTGATTTTCAAGACTATAATCTCCTGAATAAATTGTTTGAAACCATCTCTGTACAGTTCTGATTTCAACAATAACATTACCAAAGACCACCTTAATATTCTGAAATGCTTCAGAGGCAGAATGATCCAGTTTGTATTCATACAGTAAGATTACTACACATTGTTTAATTGTAATCATTTTTATTGGGCTTATGAGTAAAAATATATTGAATGAAGAATTAAAGAAAAAGAGTCAGGAATAAGTAAAGATTTTATTTTTTATATAAAGAAGGTCAATTCATTAGATGACTAGATCAACAACCAATCAAAAAATGCATAAAAATTCAATTGTGACAACCTAATACAACGGATAGAAAGTTGTAGAGAACCATGGTCTACTATGTCCTGTAGGGACACAATTCGACTCCAACAGCTTCTTTTCTCAAACTTACCACCTGTGGAATTCTCTTCTGCATACTTGCTTTCCTGACAGTTACAATGTCCAAGAATTTAAATATAAAGTCAATAGTCATCTCCTGTCTCACTAACTTACATCCTCTCTTTCATGCATTTCTACATCCACCCCACTCTCATCAGTACTCTCTTCCCTCTCCTACTCTCTTCCTGACACCCCCTGCAACCTCTCACTCTTCATAACATTTCTCCTATGTAACCCCCTGCACAACAGTGGCAGCAAAATGCCTTGCTTGGGGCAACACAATTAAAAAAAAGAAAGTATAATGGGTAAATTATGGGCATTTTATATTTTTAGTTTTGCATATGTGCATTGATTGTTTTTGATTTTGTTAATTGCAAGGCTCAGTTTGGCACTAATCTGTAGGGAAAAAGAACAATGTGATGCAATTCACTCTGACATAAATTTAGGGACAGCATGCTGTACGACTTGACATTTGCATTGGAAGCTCTAATATGAACATTTCAGAGTGTTTGGGTGTCAATATCGATACAGTGTAGAGAATGTGGAAAGAGTTAGATTAATCTAATGGTGATTATGTAGGTGTTTGGAGTAATCACTGGTGATGGCGATATTATGTTTTCATTTATCTTAGGGCCTCAGACTAAACATGGAGACCTACATTAAGTATTTTGAGGACATAATGCTACCTAGGGTCAAGAAGGTGCCTGCTGGTAACAGGATTCTGCACTATGCTACAAAAGTGCAAGATACTAGAAGCTGTCAGACAATTTCTGCGACCTTACAACTAAACACCTAACTCGTCCGACTGCAACCCCCTTGATTATTATGTTTTGCAGTGCAGTTCAGGGAGAGGATAAAAAAATCTCCTTGTAATACAAAATATAAACTGAAGACAAGGATTATGGCAGCATTTACTAACATTTACTAATCCAAAAGAATTTCAGGAAATTAAAAGTCATCTGGAGGCCATAGTTGAAGCCAATGGTAATTCCATTGAATAAATTTACTCTTAAGTATTTCAAAATATTTTTGTGTAAATTTGATAAACATATCTGTTAAATGAGATGTCAGTGTTATTTACATTTTTGCATAATTTAAATGATAGTTTATCCATCGCACCCTGTGTATAGAAAAAGACTTGGCTTACTTTTACATTTTAGTTTGAATCATATTTACTAAAGAATAACATGTTACATACAAGAAGAAAAAAATGAACTACTACTACTACGACTATAACATTTTATTTTACATAAAATTGAGATTTACTATCTGACTGAACAGCAAGTTGATCTGTGATGAAAGCTTGGACAAGCATTGTTTCTTAGAATTTATAATGTGAACTCTAGACAGCAGAAAACTCCATTACACAGGATTGAGATTTAAAGTTTTGCTCGTATTTCCCAAAGATCAATAAAGAAGACACTTAATCACAGTTAGAGATGGATGAGAAAGACATATGACTCTTTAAACCAGAAATGTACTCTTTTCACAATTATAATGCAATGAGATCGCACACATTTGTGCAAAAATATGATAAAGGCTAAGTTTCACTTCCATTTGTGTTGCTTTTGAGAGTTCAGAAACAGGTAACTTTTTTTTATTCTCAACTAATTCAGTAAATATGACCTGACCCTAACACCAAAATTTCTTCTTTTTTTTTTTATGTGCTTTGTCATTTCAGGACGTAGGTGATCATGGTCTTCTATGTCTCCATATCCCTGGTTGCTCTTAGCACACTTTCTCTTGTTACACCACGCAACCCCTGTTTTGCCATTCACCTGCTCAGGCCCTTTAAATATGTTATCCGTTGGTTTCTCCTGTCTCGTTTTCCCTCTATCTGGCCTGTTAGTATCAGGTTCTCCAAGCTCTCTTTCCTCATTGCATGTCCCAGGAGCTTTAGTTGTCTCTTCTTGATGCTCAATATCATTTTCCTTTTCATTTCCATCCTTTCCAAAACCTCATTATTGTTCGCATGCTTGGTCCATGATATCCGCAGCATCCTTCTGTAGAACTACATTTAAGTTGCTTCAAGTTTTCCTTCATCTTCAATGAAATTGTCCAGCATTCACTGTCATATTTCAGTCAGACATCACATAGCAATCCAGTACTCTCTTTTTTGTTTCTAGCCAAATTTTCCCGTCTCTTAATACTCTACTCAGCTTTTGGAACACATCCTTTCGCCATGCCAATTTGCTTTTAGATCTCTGTATTGCACTTTCTGTTTTCTGTTAAAACACTTCCCAGGTATTTAAATTTTTGTACCTGCTTGATTTTAGTATCCCCCTACCTGTATTTGATATTTTGGGTTGCTTTATTTTACTGATGACCATGCATTCAGTTTTCTTGAAGTTTATTTGTGGTGCTCTCTTGTCACTCTCTTCAACTACCTTCTGTAGGAGGTCTTGTAGTTTCCTTTCTTTGTCTGCAATCAGTACTGCATCATCTGCATACCTTATGTTGTTCAAATTGTGGCCTCCGATGACAAATTCTGGCATAACATCTAGGGGCTGCAGAATAGTCTCATTGCTTTAACTTTTACAGAAGTACAATACAAATTTATAACAGGCAATAATGCAATGGAACATCTGGTTGTGCATAAAAAGTCCACCATTTTCAAACATTTATCAAATAACAATCAATATAAACAAAAATTCATTTTTGTTCTATCACTCACATTGACAAGGAAAACATATTATACAAATTATTGAACAAAGGACCCTGGATTTCTAAATGAGAGCTTTATTCAAAGGAATATGTTAGATCCTATATGACAGTCTTGGATGTAAGAATAATTTTATTGAATCATAATTGCAATTTACACAAGCCTTCCTTTTGTTTCTCTTTTTAAGAATTTTGAACCATTGTCCATTACAAGTCTGTACAGTAGTTTTGCGTTCGAACTTAAAAATTGAATTGATTGTTAAATGATGAAGGGAATAGAAGTAGTAGAAGTTTAGCCCTTGTTTCCTGTTTAGGATTGGATTTCTGGGTTCCTTTTAAAGTCTTGTGCAGTTCTATACTCCAAACAATTATTCTTTCCTATGTTAATATAAGTCCAAAGAATAACCACCTACCTTGATTATCTCTTGGGCCTTGTAATGGGTGAAAGTAAAACAAATAATGTACGATCATTCAATAAAATATGTTATATAGATTTGCATACAATTATATTGTGTCGTCAGGCTAAAAGTATTTATAGAGTTTCTAATCTGTTCAATTATTTGTTTAAATATATATATAGTTACTAATAGCTAAACGTTTATTGGGTAGTTTAGTTATTTACCAAACCACAGAAACTACATTACTTGAGAATTTTCAACAACAGTAACAACTAAAACAGATTACAAATGTCACACAATCAATGTAATTTTTAATCTATCACTATTATTGACAAGGAAAACACACCATACAAATTATTTATTTTAAAAAAAACCCTAGATTGCTAAAAAGAAGTTTTATTGAAATAAACATGTTAAATTTTGTCGAATTATAACAATCATTCATTGCGTTATACGATCTTTTCTTCTATAAATCTTGAATTAATGAATTATTTTTCTTTCCTAAAACAATAACTATTGTCCATTAAAAGACTGTTTTGTACTTTTGCATTTCAAAATTAAATCAATGTTACTGATGAATAGACATCCTGAAACATGTGCCAACATTAAATAAAATATGTCATACAGTTTTTGTATACTATTCTGTCATGTTAATCACATTCTTCTTTAGGGCTTACGGCCATATCATGTTGAATACACCAGTTCTCGCTCAATTACCAAAGTTAAGCAACGTTGAGCCTGGTCAGTACTTAGGTGGGTGACCACTTGGGAATACCAGGTACTGTAAGCATTTAGTGACGGATGTGCATTGTGGTGCAGTGGATATCAGCTCGGAAAGAGAAATCAGTGAGCCGAGTTCAAATTCCAGTTGAATACCCTGCATTCACTTAAGCACTGGTACCCTTGGGAAAGGTATTAATCTGTACCTTCCTTCAAGTTATGGGCTAAATAACAGGGTAGAACTTGGGAACCCTGCTCTTAAAACAACAAATCTCAATGAATCTTGATACTCAAAAAGAAAAAAGTATTACTAGACACAAAACTTATATAAAAACAACAATAAATTGTAGAAAGAAAAAGGTGTTACCAGCAATAAATAAATAAAAATTTAGTTGGCATTAAATGACCCGCCGAGATTTATATGCCATAAAAACAAAACAACCAACCAACATTCTTCTTTTACAATTTCTGCAATATTATAAATTCAAATCCGAAATAATTGATAGTTCTAAGCATTTACTTCATTTTTAAATTGTAGAATTATTTGAGAAGTTTAATAATCAGTCAAGAAAAACTATATATTGACACAGTTAGAATAATTCTTTTTAACTGAGATGAAGCAACATGAAGCATTGTCTACTGCAGAGAATTCTTTAAGCCAGTATTCTGGCTAGTGTTATTTTTATCTTCATGTTCAATTTGGTTTTGCATCTAGTAATAATCTCCATTTTGGAATAATCTAATCATAGTCATGTATAATTTCAGTTTTTTTGATTAACAGATTTAAGATTATTTTACTCATTGCTTAAAATGAGATTTTTATATATTTCGGGATGGTTTCTCTTCAACAATAATGCTATCTTCTAGAAAAGCGAATTTATTATTTTGCTTTTAAATCAATTCATTATTGATTATTGTCATCATGTTTTATAATCACTTCAATTATATCCATTTTGTATGGTGTTGCTATGTGTGGTATTTTGTCATAAGCAAATATGGAGTATAAAACTCATTAGGGCCAAAAAGCAACCAAATGAATACACAAGTTTCATATTTTTACAATCAGTGGGCACCTGAATGCACCCACATTCAAGTAACCTCATATTTCAATTCTTCTTCTTCATGCACCATGTTCCTTCAGGACCGAGGCAATCATGGACTTCCACTTGGCTCTGTCTCTTGTCACTCTCAATATTTTTCCTCTTGGTATCTCTTGCAAATCCCGCTCTATCATCTATTTGCTCAATCCTATCCAGTATGTCTTGCGCTGATTTCCCTGTCACTCTTTCCTTCTATCCATCCTGTGAATATTAGATTCTCCAGGCCCTCTAAACAAAGAAAAGAGTACTGGATTGCTATGTGATGTCAGTTCTTCAATATGCCAGTGAATGCTGGACAATATCATTGACAATGAGGACAAAACTTGAAGCAGCGGAAATGTGGTTCTACAAAAGGATGCTGCGGATATCGTGGACTGAGCATGCAAGCAACGATGAGGTGTTGGAAAGAATGGCAACAAAAAGGAAATTAATACCTAGCATCAGGAAGAGACAACTGAAGTTCCTGGGACATGAAATGAGGAAGGAGTGCTTGGAGAACCTGATACTGACTGGCCAGATAGAAGGAAAGAGAGACAGAGAAAGGCAGTGGATAACATATTTGCAAAGCCTGATCAGGTGGATGACAGAAAGGGGGTTACCAGGAGTAACAGGAGCAAACATACTAAGAGCCACAAGGGATAGGGAGAAGTGGAGAACCATGATCGCCTACGTCCTGAAGAGACAGGGCACATAGAAGAAGAAGAAGTACCGGGAACCTCACTTTCTCTTCATGATGTTTAGTATGAGTTTCTTTCTCATTTAAATCCTCTCCAACATCTCATCATTGCTCATGTGTTTGATCCATGTTATCATCAGCATCCTTCTGTAGAACCATTGTTTCTGCAGCCTCAAGCCTCTCCTTCAACCTTGATAACATTAATCCTTGTCAAATTATCAAATTAAGATGCCAGAAATGTATAGCTTTTTAGAACATCTACCATTCATTCATGCACTGAATACTGCTGCCATATCTGGTTAGGTGCTCCTGCTATTCATTTCAAGGTTCTTGACAAAATCCAAAGAAGGATCTGCAATGTAATCAGTCTTGATTTGGAATCTCAACTTCAGTCACTTTCTCACCAATGCAGTGTGGCTTCTCTCTGTCTTTTCTACAAATGGAAAATGTCACGCATTTAATATCAACTTCTAAGACAAGCTTTTATTCCATGTGCCCTGACTACATGAATTTAAGGATGCTACTAGATTGGCATCTAGGTCCCATTGATTTACTTTTGAAATATTTAAATGCAACTACCACTTCTATTCCAACAGTTTCTTTTTTTTACTTCTCCCTGTTTAATTGCTTCCCTAATTACTCAGTGAGCTAAGAGCTATATGTGATACATGCTTGAGTGATCATGTCCTGAAAGTGACATGACTGACTAGGTAGATTTTCCTGCAGCATTACTTTCTACAGTAGACCAGTTGCCAACCAACGCTATAGAACCCAGTCTGTCCTACTATTTAACCTACAGCTGGAGAGAAAAGCAATGGATTAATACTTTTTCTAAGTGTATTTACGTGTAAATGAATGCAACAAATTCAAGTGGAAATTGAACTCAGCTCTTCGATTTCTCACTCTGAGCTGATATCCACTGCACCACAATGCACGTCCACATAACTACATCTGATAACTACAATCTTCAAAAATCTAAATGCATTGTCAGTTGCCATCTTCTATCTTCTTGAATTCCATCTATCTTATATTTTACCCACAATGCTCTCTACATTTAGTCATTTCTCTCACTTTCACTATCTATAACCCTCCGTATACTGGTGGCATTATCATCTTGCTTGGAGTGAAATGATTAAAAAAACCTCTAAGATGAGGTATTGTAAGAGTTCACACTATTTACATTGTTCGGACTGTTGTTCTCATTTTATAGCCATATTCACCTTCAATATCTATCTATATTTCTGAGATGAGGTATTGTAACTATTTACATTAGTGACATTGTTCAGACTGCAGTCCTCATCTTTATTGCCATATTCACCTTCAATATCTATCTATATTGCTGAGATGAGGTATTGTAACTATTTACATTATTTACATTGTTCAGACTGCAGTCCTCATCTTTATTGCCATATTCACATTCAATATCTGTCTATATTTCTGAGATGAGGTATTGTAACTATTTATATTATTTAGACTGCTGTCCTCATCTTTATTGCCATATTCACCTTCAATATCTGTCTATATTTCTGAGATGAGGTATTGTAACTATTTACATTATTTACATTGTTCAAACTGCAGTCCTCATCTTTATTGCCATATTCACCTTCAATATCTATCTATATTTCTGAGATGGGGTATTACAACTATTTACATTATTTACATTGTTCAGACTGCAGTCCTCATCTTTATTGCCATATTCACCCTTCAATATCTGTCTATATTTCTGAGATGAGGTATTGTAACTATTTACAGTATTTAGACTGCTGTCCTCATCTTTATTGCCATATTCACCTTCAATATCTGTCTATATTTCTGAGATGAGGTATTGTAACTATTTACATTATTTAGACTGCTGTCCTCATCTTTATTGCCATATTCACCTTCAATATCTGTCTATATTTCTGAGATGAGGTATTACAACTATTTACATTATTCCCCACATTGTTCAGACTGCAGTCCTCCTCTTTATTGCCATATTCACCTTCAATATCTGTCTATATTTCTGAGATGAAATTATTGTAACTGTTACATTATTTGGAGCTGCTGTCTCCATCTTTATTACTTGCATATTCACAGCCAATATCTTGTATAATATTTCTGAGATGAGGTATTGTAACTATTTACATTATTTACATTGTTCAGACTGCAGTCACTCATCTTTATTGCCATATTCACCTTCAATATCTGTCTATATTTCTGAGATGAGGTATTTGTAACTATTTGTTATTTACATTATTTCAGACTGCAGTCCTCATCTTTATTGCCATATTCACCTTCAATATCTGTCTATGTTCCTGAGATGAGGTATTGTAACTATTTACATTAGTGACATTGTTCAGACTGCAGTCCTCATCTTTATTACCATATTCACCTTCAATATCTATCTATATTTCTGAGATGAGGTATTGTAACTATTTACATTATTTACATTGTTCAGACTGCAGTCCTCATCTTTATTGCCATATTCACCTTTAATATCCCAAGTCTATATTTCTGAGATGAGGTATTGTTAACTGCTCATTATTGACATTGTTCAGACTGCAGTCCTCATCTTTATTGCCACATATTCCACCTTCCAATATCCGTCTATATTTCTGAGATGGGGTATTGTAACTATTTTCATTATTGACATTGTTCAGACTGCAGTCCTCATCTTTATTGCCATATTCACCTTCAATATCTATCTATATTTCTGAGATGAGGTATTGTAACTATTTACATTATTGACATTGTTCAGACTGCAGTCCTCATCTTTATTGCCATATTCACCTTCAATATCTATCTATATTTCTGAGATGAGGTATTGTAACTATTTACATTATTGACATTGTTCAGACTGCAGTCCTCATCTTTATTGCCATATTCACCTTCAATATCCGTCTATATTTCTGAGATGAGGTATTGTAACTATTCCCCTTCTTCTGACATTGTTCAGACTGCAGATCCACAATCTTTATTGTATAATACACCTTCAATATCCGTGTATTTCTGAGATGAGGTATTGTAACTATTTACATTATTTACATTGTTCAGACTGCAGTCACTCATCTTTATTGCCATATTCACCTTCAATATCTGTCTATATTTCTGAGATGAGGTATTTAGCAGCTTCTTTACATTATTTTTACATTGTTCAGACTGCAGTCCTCATCTTTATTGCCATATTCACCTTCAATATCTGTCTATATTTCACAGATGAGGTATTATATTGTATTTGATAGTGACATTGTTCAGGAGCACTGCAGTCCCTCATCTTTGTTGTATTTACCTTCAATATCTATCTATATTTCTGAGATGAGGTATTGTAACTATTTACATTATTGACATTGTTCCAGACTGCAGTCCTCATCTTTATTGCCATATTCACCTTCAATATCTATCTATATTTCTGAGATGAGGTATTGTAACTATTTACATTATTGACAGCATTGTTCAGACTGCAGTCCTCATCTTTGTTGCCATATTCACCTTCAATATCCGTCTATATTTCTGAGATGAGGTATTGTAACTATTTACATTATTTACATTGTTCAGACTGCAGTCCTCATCTTTATTGCCATATTCACCTTCAATATCCGTCTATATTTCTGAGATGGGGTATTGTTGTAACTGTTTACATTATTTACATTGTTCAGACTGCAGTCCTCATGTTTATTGCCATATTCACCTTCAATATCTATCTATATTTCTGAGATGAGGTATTGTAAGTATTTGCATTATTTACATTGTTCAGACTGCAGTCCTCATCTTTATTGCCATATTCACCTTCCAATATCTGTCTTTATATTTCTGAGATGAGGTATTGTAACTATTTTACATTGTTACATTGTTCAGACTGCAGTCCTCATCTTTATTGCCATATTCATACCTTCAATATCTGTCTATATTTCTGAATGAATGTACAGCAGCTTTATTTGCATTATTTACATTGTTCAGACTGCAGTCCTCATCTTTGTGCCATATTCACCTTCAATATCTGTCTATATTTCTGAGATGAAATTATTGTAACTATTTACATTATTTACATTGTTCAGACTGCAGTCCTCATCTCTTTATTGCCATATTCACCTTCAATATCTGTCTGTATTTCTGAATGAGGTATTGTAACTATTTACATTAGTGACATTGTTCAGACTGCAGTCCTCTGCATCTGTTGCCATATTCACCTTCAATATCTGTCTATATTTCTGAGATGGTGTTGTAACTATTTTATTCTTCCACATTGTTCAGACTGCAGTCCTCATCTTTATTGCCATATTCACCTTCAATATCATCTATATTTCTGTGAGATGAGGTATTGTAACTATTTTCATTATTGACATTGTTCAGACTGCAGTCCTCATCTTTATTGCCATATTCTGCTTCAACCTCAAGTCTATATTTCTGAGATGAAGTGTGTAACTATTTTCAGTATTGACATTGTTCAGACTGCAGTCCTCATCTTTGTATACTCAATACCTTCAATATCTATCTATATTTCTGAGATGAGGTATTGTAACTGTTTACATTATTGACATTGTTCAGACTGCAGTCCTCATCTTTATTCTTTATTCACCTTCAATATCTATCTATATTTCTGAGATAATTATTGTAACTATTCACATTATTGACATTGTTCCAGACTGCAGTCCTCATCTTTATTGCCATATTCACCTTCAATATCCGTCTATATTTTAGGACGGTATTGTAACTATTTACATTATTTACATTGTTCAGACTGCAGTCCTCATCTTTATTGCCATAAATACACCTTCAATATCCGTCTATATTTCTGAGATGAGGGTATTGTAACTATTTACATTATTTACATTGTTCAGACTGCAGTCCTCATCTTTATTGCCATATTCACCTTCAATATCTGTCTATATTTCTGAGATGAGGTATTGTAACTATTTACATTATTTACATTGTTCAGACTGCAGTCCTCATCTTTATTGCCATATTCACCTTCAATATCTGTCTATATTTCTGAGATGAGGTATTGTAACTATTTACATTAGTGACATTGTTCAGACTGCAGTCCTCATCTTTATTGCCATATTCACCTTCAATATCTATCTATATTTCTGAGATGAGGTATTGTAACTATTTACATTATTGACATTATTTCCAGACTGCAGTCCTCATCTTTATTGCCATATTCACCTTCAATATCTATCTATATTTCTGAGATGAGGTATTGTAACTATTTACATTATTGACATTGTTCAGACTGCAGTCCTCATCTTTATTGCCATATTCACCTTCAATATCCGTCTATATTTCTGAGATGAGGTATTGTAACTATTTACATTATTTACATTGTTCAGACTGCAGTCCTCATCTTTATTGCCATATTCACCTTCAATATCAAAATCTATATTTCTGAGATGAGGTATTGTAACTATTTACATTATTTACATTGTTCAGTCTGCAGTCCTCATGTTTATTGCCATATTCACCTTCAATATCTATCTATATTTCTGAGATGAGGTATTGTAAGTATTTACATTATTTACATTGTTCAGACTGCAGTCCTCATCTTTATTGCCATATTCACCTTCAATATCTATCTATATTTCTGAGATGAGGTATTGTAACTATTTACATTAGTGACATTGTTCAGACTGCAGTCCTCATCTTTATTGCCATATTCACCTTCAATATCTATCTATATTTCTGAGATGAGGTATTGTAACTATTTACATTATTGACATTGTTCAGACTGCAGTCCTCATCTTTATTGCCATATTCACCTTCAATATCTATCTATATTTCTGAGATGAGGTATTGTAACTATTTACATTATTTACATTGTTCAGACTGCAGTCCTCATCTTTATTGCCATATTCACCTTCAATATCTATCTATATTTCTGAGATGAGGTATTGTAACTATTTACATTATTTACATTGTTCAGACTGCAGTCCTCATCTTTATTGCCATATTCACCTTCAATATCTATCTATATTTCTGAGATGAGGTATTGTAACTATTTACATTAGTGACATTGTTCAGACTGCAGTCCTCATCTTTATTGCCATATTCACCTTCAATATCTATCTATATTTCTGAGATGAGGTATTGTAACTATTTACATTATTGACATTGTTCAGACTGCAGTCCTCATCTTTATTGCCATATTCACCTTCAATATCTATCTATATTTCTGAGATGAGGTATTGTAACTATTTACATTATTGACATTGTTCAGACTGCAGTCCTCATCTTTATTGCCATATTCACCTTCAATATCCGTCTATATTTCTGAGATGAGAGTATTGTAAACTTCTTTACATTATTTACATTGTTCAGACTGCAGTCCTCATCTTTATTGCCATATTTACCTTCAATATCTATCTATATTTCTGAGATGGTAAGTGTGTAACTATTTACATTAGTGACATTGTTCAGACTGCAGTCCTCATCTTTATTGCCATATTCACCTTCAATATCTATCTATATTTCTAGGAATGAGGTATTGTAACTATTACATTATTGACATTGTTGGAGACTGCAGTCCTCATCTTTATTGCCATATTCACCTTCAACCTCTGTCTATATTTCTGAATGAGGTATTGTAACTATTCCATTATTTACATTGTTCAGACTGCAGTCCTCATCTTCCTTGCCATATTCACCAATATCTGTCTATATTTCTGAGATAGAGTATTGTAACTATTTACATTATTTACATTGTTCCAGACTGCAGTCCTCATCTTTATTGCCATATTCACCTTCAATATCTATCTATATTTCTGAGATGAGGTATTGTAACTATTTACATTGACATTGTTCAGACTGCAGTCCTCATCTTTATTGCACCATATTCTTTTGTAATATCTGTATATTTCTGAGATAGGAGGTATTGTAACTATTTACATTATTGACATTGTGGGAACTGCAGTCCTCATCTTTATTGCCATATTCACCTTCAATATCTGTCTATATTTCTGAGATGAGAGTGTGTAACTATTTACATTATTGACATTGTTCAGACTGCAGTCATCATCTTTATTGCCATATTCACCTTCAATATCTGTCTATATTTCTGAGATGAGGTATTGTAACTATTTACATTATTTACATTGTTCAGACTGCAGTCCTCATCTTTATTGCCATATTCACCTTCAATATCTATCTATATTTCTGAGATGAGGTATTGTAACTATTTACATTATTTACATTGTTCAGACTGCAGTCCTCATCTTTATTGCCATAACTTCACACTTCAATATCTGTCTATATTTCTGAGATAGAGTATTGTAACTATTTACATTATTTACATTGTTCAGACTGCAGTCCTCATCTTTATTGCCATATTCACCTTCAGTATCTATCTATATTTCTGAGATGAGGTATTGTAACTATTTACACTATTTACATTGTTCAGACTGCAGTCCTCATCTTTATTATATATTCACCTTCAATATCTGTCTATGTTTTACAAGGATGAGGTATTGTAACTATTTACATTATTTACATTGACTGAACTGCAGTCCTCATCTTTATTGCCATATTCACCTTCAGTATCTATCTATATTTCTGAGATGAGGTATTGTAACTATTTACATTGGTGACATTGTTCAGAGCTGCAGTCCTCATCTTTATTTTGCCATATTCACCTTCAATATCTATCTATATTTCTGAGATGAGGTATTTAACAACTGTTACATTATTGACATTGTTTCAGACTGCAGTCCTCATCTTTATTGCCATATTGCCTTCAATATCTTTATCCTGTTTTACAAGGATGAGGTATTGTAACTGTTACATTACTGACATTGTTCAGACTGCAGTCCTCATCTTTATTGCCATATTCACCTTCAATATCCGTCTATATTTCTGAGATGGTGTGCAACTATTCCCCATTATTTACATTGTTCAGACTGCAGTCCTCATCTTTATTGCCATATTCACCTTCAATATCTATCTATATTTCTGAGATGAGGTATTGTAACTATTTACATTAGTGACATTTATTCAGACTGTAGTCCCTCATCTTTATTGCCATATTCACCTTCTAATATCTATCTATATTTCTGAGATGAGGTATTGTAACTATTTACATTATTGACATTGTTCAGACTGCAGTCCTCATCTTTATTGCCATGTTCACCTTCAGCCTATCTGTTCCAAGGATGAGGTGTTGGCAACTATTTGTGTTACATTGTTCCAGTTGGGGTATCATCTTTATTGCCATATTCACCTTCAATATGTCTATTTCTGAGATGAGGTGTTAACTATTTACATTATTTACATTGTTCAGACTGCAGTCCACATATCTTTGTGCTATATTCACCTTCAATATCTATCTATATTTCTGAGATGGAAATTATTTTAACTATTTACATTATTGACATTGTTCAGACTTGATGTCTGTACTTTATTTTCATTCTTTAATGTCTATCTACTACAGATGAGGTGTGTAACTATTTACATTAATGACTGACTTAGCTTGAATAAGTCCTATATCTTTACCTTACATATTCACCTTCAATATCTGTCTATATTTCTGGGGATGATGTGTAACTATTTACAGTAATGACATTGTTCAGACTGCAGTCATCATCTTTGTTTATATATTCACCTTCAATATCTGTCTATATTTTAGAATGGGTATTGTAACTATTTAAATTATTTACATTGTTCCAGACTGCAGTCCTCATCTTTATTGCCATATTCACCTTCAATAATCTATCTATATTTCTGAGATGAGGTATTGTGTACATTTTACAGTATTTGTTGTTCAGACTGATCCCCTCCATGCTTTATTGCCATGTTCACCTTCAATGTCTGTCTCTGCTTTCTGGAAGTATGAGGAGTGTTATTGTAACTATTTACAGTATTCATTGTTCAGACTGCAGTCCTCATCTTTATTTGTATTCACCTTCAGTATCTATCTATATTTCTAGGATGAGGTATTGTAACTATTTACACTATTTACATTTATTCAGACACAGTCCTCATCTTTATTGCCATTATTCATTCAATATCTGTCTATATTTTCTGGACAAAGTCTATTCTGTCCTTTACATTATTTACATTGTTCAGACTCTGATCCTCATCTTCCTTGCCATATTCACCTTCAGTATCCCTCTATATTTCTGAGATGAGGTATTGTAACTATTTTCATTATTGGCATTGTTCCAGACTGCAGTCCTCATCTTTATTTACCATAATACATACAATATCGTCTATATTTCTGAGATGAGGTATTGTAACTACTTTCATTATTGACATTGTTCTGGACACAGTCTCATCTTTATTGCCATATTCACCTTCAATATCTATCTATATTTCTGGACTGATGTTATGGCTTCACCATTATTGACATTATTTGAACTGCAGTCCTCATCTTTATTGCCATATTCACCTTCAATATCTATCTATTTCTGAGATGAAAGTATAACTATTTACATTATTGAAAAGCATTGTTCCAGACTGCAGTGCTCATCTTTATTGCCATATTCACCTTCAATGTCCGTCTATATTTCCCCAGAGATGAGGTATTGTAACTATTTGTGTTACATTGTTCAGACTTGCAGTCCTCATCTTTATTGCCATATTCACTTCAATATCCGTCTATATTTCTGAGATGAAATCTGTTGTAACTGTTCCCATTATTTACATTGTTCAGACTGCAGTCCTCATCTTTATTGCCATATTCACCTTCAATATCTATCTATATTTCTGAGATGAGGTATTGTAACTAATACACATTATTCTTTACATTGTTCAGACTGCAGTCCTCATCTTTATTACTTATGTCCTTCAGCCTTCTTCTATTTCTGGGAATGAGGTATTGTAACTATTTACATTGTTACATTGTTCAGACTGCAGTCCTCATCTTTATTGCATATTCCAACTTCAATATCTGTCTATATTTCTGAGATGAGGTATTGCCTTTATTTACATTATTTACATTGTTTCAGACTGCTGTCCTCATCTTTATTGCCATATTCACCTTCAATATCTGTCTATATTTCTGAGATGAGGTATTGTAACTATTTACATTATTTACATTGTTCAGACTGCAGTCCTCATCTTTATTGCCATATTCACCTTCAGTATCTATCTATATTTCTGAGATGAGGTATTGTAACTATTTACATTATTTACATTGTTCAGACTGCAGTCCTCATCTTTATTGCCATATTCACCTTCAGTATCTATCTATATTTCTGAGATGAGGTATTGTAACTATTTACATTATTTACATTGTTCAGACTGCAGTCCTCATCTTTATTGCCATATTCACCTTCAATATCTGTCTATATTTCTGAGATGAGGTATTGTAACTATTTACATTATTTACATTGTTCAGACTGCAGTCCTCATCTTTATTGCCATATTCACCTTCAGTATCTATCTATATTTCTGAGATGAGGTATTGTAACTATTTACATTATTTACATTGTTCAGACTGCAGTCCTCATCTTTATTGCCATATTCACCTTCAATATCTGTCTATATTTCTGAGATGAGGTATTGTAACTATTTACATTATTTACATTGTCCAGAATTCTGTCCTCATCTTTATTGCCATATTCACCTTCAATATCTATCTATATTTCTGAGATGAGGTATTGTAACTATTTACATTATTGACATTGTTCAGACTGCAGTCCTCATCTTTATTGCCATATTCACCTTCAATATCTATCTATATTTCTGAGATGAGGTATTGTAACTATTTACATTATTGACATTGTTCAGACTGCAGTCCTCATCTTTATTGCCATATTCACCTTCAATATCCGTCTATATTTCTGAGATGAGGTATTGTAACTATTTACATTATTTACATTGTTCAGACTGCAGTCCTCATCTTTATTGCCATATTCACTTCAATATCCGTCTATATTTCTGAGATGAGGTATTGTAACTATTTACATTATTTACATTGTTCAGACTGCAGTCCTCATCTTTATTGCCATATTCACCTTCAATATCTATCTATATTTCTGAGATGAGGTATTGTAACTATTTACATTATTTACATTGTTCAGACTGCAGTCCTCATCTTTATTGCCATATTCACCTTCAATATCTATCTATATTTCTGAGATGAGGTATTGTAACTATTTACATTATTTACATTGTTCAGACTGCAGTCCTCATCTTTATTGCCATATTCACCTTCAATATCTATCTATATTTCTCAGATGAGGTATTGTAACTATTTACATTATTGACATTGTTCAGACTGCAGTCCTCATCTTTATTGCCATATTCACCTTCAATATCTGTCTATATTTCTGAGATGAGGTATTGTAACTATTTACATTATTGACATTGTTCAGACTGCAGTCATCATCTTTATTGCCATATTCACCTTCAATATCTGTCTATATTTCTGAGATGAGGTATTGTAACTATTTACATTATTTACATTGTTCAGACTGCAGTCCTCATCTTTATTGCCATATTCAACTTCAATATCTGTCTATATTTCTGAGATGAGGTATTGTAACTATTTACATTATTTACATTGTTCAGACTGCAGTCATCATCTTTATTGCCATATTCACCTTCAATATCTATCTATATTTCTGAGATGAGGTATTGTAACTATTTACATTATTTACATTGTTCAGACTGCAGTCCTCATCTTTATTGCCATATTCACCTTCAGTATCTATCTATATTTCTGAGATGAGGTATTGTAACTATTTACACTATTTACATTGTTCAGACTGCAGTCCTCATCTTTATTGCCATATTCACCTTCAGTATCTATCTATATTTCTGAGATGAGGTATTGTAACTATTTACATTATTTACATTGTTCAGACTGCAGTCCTCATCTTTATTGCCATATTCACCTTCAATATCTGTCTATATTTCTGAGATGAGGTATTGTAACTATTTACATTATTTACATTGTCCAGAATTCTGTCCTCATCTTTATTGCCATATTCACCTTCAATATCTATCTATATTTCTGAGATGAGGTATTGTAACTATTTACATTATTTACATTGTTCAGACTGCAGTCCTCATCTTTATTGCCATATTCACCATCAATATCTGTCTATATTTCTGAGATGAGGTATTGTAACTATTTACATTATTTACATTGTTCAGACTGCAGTCCTCATCTTTATTGCCATATTCACCTTCAGTATCTATCTATATTTCTGAGATGAGGTATTGTAACTATTTTCATTATTTACATTGTTCAGACTGCAGTCCTCATATTTATTGCCATATTCACCTTCAATATCTGTCTATATTTCTGAGATGAGGTATTGTAACTATTTACATTATTTACATTGTCCAGAATTCTGTCCTCATCTTTATTGCCATATTCACCTTCAATATCTATCTATATTTCTGAGATGAGGTATTGTAACTATTTACATTATTGACATTGTTCAGACTGCAGTCCTCATCTTTATTGCCATATTCACCTTCAATATCTATCTATATTTCTGAGATGAGGTATTGTAACTATTTACATTATTGACATTGTTCAGACTGCAGTCCTCATCTTTATTGCCATATTCACCTTCAATATCTGTCTATATTTCTGAGATGAGGTATTGTAACTATTTACATTATTGACATTGTTCAGACTGCAGTCATCATCTTTATTGCCATATTCACCTTCAATATCTGTCTATATTTCTGAGATGAGGTATTGTAACTATTTACATTATTTACATTGTTCAGACTGCAGTCCTCATCTTTATTGCCATATTCACCTTCAATATCTGTCTATATTTCTGAGATGAGGTATTGTAACTATTTACATTATTTACATTGTTCAGACTGCAGTCCTCATCTTTATTGCCATATTCACCTTCAATATCTGTCTATATTTCTGAGATGAGGTATTGTAACTATTTACATTATTTACATTGTTCAGACTGCAGTCCTCATCTTTATTGCCATATTCACCTTCAATATCTATCTATATTTCTGAGATGAGGTATTGTAACTATTTACATTATTTACATTGTTCAGACTGCAGTCCTCATCTTTATTGCCATATTCACCTTCAATATCTGTCTATATTTCTGAGATGAGGTATTGTAACTATTTACATTATTTACATTGTTCAGACTGCTGTCCTTATCTTTATTGCCATATTCACGTTCTATAACTGTCTATATTCCTGAGATGAGGTTTTGTAACTATTTACACTATTTACATTGTTCAGACTGCAGTCCTCATCTTTATTGCCATATTCACCTTCAATATCTGTCTATATTCCTGAGATGGGGTATTGTAACTATTTACACTATTTACATTCTTTGGACTGTTATCCTCATCTTTATTGTCACATTCATATTTCTGGATTCCAACAAGAATAATAGCTGCAGATGTCTGACCCATTCGAAGAAAATTCAATATTTTTACATGTATATCTCAAGTGAAGACACACAGATTGACTACTCCGGTTTCAGTTTGAAATTCAAACAAATATTATCTGAAGAAGGCCAGAGTGTACGATGCAGAAATGTTGTAAATGTGACAATAAAAATGAGGACAACAGTATGAACAATATAAAATATAAATCGTGTAAAGTGTCTTTTTTAGAAAACTTTTACCTGTTATGTGATATCTGTCCTCATTTATGGTAGTGAATGCTGGACTGTCTCCTCAAAGATGAAGAAGAGATTTGAAACAATAAAAATATTAAGTATAGCATATGCTACTTTCCGCTGTTCCTCTTTCCCTCTATCTATCCTGTGAGTATCAGATTTTCCAAGTCTTTCTTCCTCATTATCTTTCCCAGAAATTTTGTCTGCCTTTTCCTTTATGTTTTCATTTTCACCAAAACCTTGTCGTCACTTGCATGATCAGTCCAAGGTATCCTCAGCATCTTTCTGTAGAACCATATTTTTATTGTTTCGAATCTCAAACCAATTTTAAATAAATGTAAATTGATTACTCTTTCAGATGATGAGAGATTAAGCTTCATTCATGATGAGTTTCTTCTTTTTTTGTGGGCTGTGTTCTTTCAGAACATGGCAATCATGGCCATCATGGCCCTCCACATTTTCTTGTCTCTCGTAGATCCAAATGAGTTTTGTCTTTCTGTTATTTCTATCAAACCCAGTTTTGCAATCCATTTGCTCAAATGAATTTACATTTATTTAAAATTGGCTTGCTATACTTGCATCAAAGGGGTGGCTTGGTGGTCACCACTGAGGTCAGCACAACTGACAGTTGCAGGGACTGGGCAATTTTTGGCCCTTGCCCATGTACATGTGTTTTAGCTTCCCACATCAGACCTCAACCTTGTGTCGCATCTTGCTCTAGTAGCGGAGCTGGGTATATATTATACTTGATTTTCAACAGCTTTTGAGATATGCTAATTTAATTGCACTCAAACCATATATTCATTTTTTTTAAACAGTTTAGCCAGGACTCCAGGGACTTAACAATTGCAACCTCATAAGAGCTGAGAGGGTTAAGGGACACATGAATTTTGTTAAGTTTCATAAAACTGAATAGTTACTATAAAGACTTTAAATTTTTATAAAATGGTTGATATGGTTATATATATATATGTATACTTTTCTTGTCATTACTTTTATTCTTCTGCTATAATCAGTGGATGATCCCTGTTGTACATTTTTTTTACTCTAAGCAAGGCAGTACCACTACTGATGTGCAGGGGGCTACATAAGAGAGTTAAAGTTTTATACAGGGGGAGAGTGAAGACAAAGACAAACCAGCTACAGTGGGTGAAAGAGAAAGGGTAAGAGAAGTATATGAACACAGGAGTGAAGACAGTTATGAAGGTAGAGAGAAAGGAAAACAACAAGATACACGGGGTGATGTAGAAAGGACTGGAGTTAAGTGGATAAGAGATAGGAATTGACTTTGCATTTAAATTCTTGGAGATTTTTAGACATCAGGAAAGTAAGTATATGGAAGGGAGTTCCACAGGTTGGAAGCATGAGAAAAGAAGCTGCTGGAGTAGTATTGTTGCCTAAATTTTGTTGATCTAACTGTAAATTAGTGGCATCTTGATGCCAGTCTGGTTGCCTGAGTAAATTCTTGTGTGTGTGTGTGTGGGGGGGCACCAGTGACCTAAGTTTTTCGAAGCAGAAGACATGAAAATATTTGTAGAAGAAACAGAAGGAAGCCACATCCAAGCTGCCAGGTCAGGACCAGTCACATTACAGATTCTTCTTTTGAGCGTGTCAAGAACCCTTAGATGAATAGCAGGGTTGCCTGACCAGACATGACAACAGTATTCAATGCACAAACATTTTCATTGTATATTACAAATGAGAACAAATCTTATTCAACTTTGAACTTCATCAAAGTCTCTCAGATGTGTAGCTTTCGGTTTTTTTTCAAACATAGATTCAACATTCT